>CP139504.1:355259207-355781874 GCA_021014915.2 Artemisia tridentata subsp. tridentata
GCTCAGAATCGGGGCGATAGTAAGACACCTCCGACAAAACAACGGGTTTCTTTGTCTTGGCAATTTCTTCCAATGCGGTGCAGGTTCCGTAGAGGATGGCTGCGTTCACAAGTCTCCCAATAACTTCCCCCACCTCATCGCTATGGTACAATTCCATCGCCACATGAGAAAAAACTCTCGAAACTACCTCAGCTCGGTCTCTCTCCAAGATTTGAAGTTGGGATCTAAGATCATTTATCTTATCACAAAGGTTAATCTCCTGCTCAGCCAGCCTAGACCTTTCGACCTCCAGACTTGTACATTTAAACTCGAGCGCGGAAATTTGGGCTCTATAAATGGAAACTTTGGACTCCTCAACCTTCAATTTATTGCACCTCGCTTGGGATTCTTTCAATTGACCTTCGAGTCTGTCAATTTTGACTCGCATATCTTGTACGAAGGGATTCTTCTCAAAGTCCTCCATCACTTCTTTACACTTAGCCTCCAACTCATCATGTTCCTGATCCGTAGATTTTTCTTTAGCTAAGATATCATCCATTTTTCCCCTCACATCCAACACCATTTGCATCAACTCCCTTGTTCTCGAATTAAGATGATTATCCAAAACAGCCTGCCTAGCGTAACTTTTGGATTGAAAGTCGCAAAGCTCTTCAATAGACATGTTATCCAAGACTCCTTTCCAACTGGTAGGTGTCATTTTGTCAACCAATTGTCGACAGACATGTGCATTAGGAAGTTCGACAACATCGGGAAGGCCTAAAAAAGAAAGGAAAACAAGTTATATGATGCATGACATTTGATACGCATGTATTTGTTCAATCACCCACTGTTTTCTCTGCCCCATCACCTCAACCCCCCCTCCTCTCTGCTACACTTCACCTAACTGCCTAGAAGCATTTAAAGCTTCTTCCCCATCACACTTCACCAACCATGCGCTGTTATCCCACTCACATTATTTTTGGCGCCAAAATGAGAACTAACAGCTGAGATTGATTCAAGACCATCCAAGGGTGCAGAATGGACCAGAGAAGGAGATATGACTTATCCCATTTTAGTTTTGTATAAATAGAACTCTTTGTAAGCCTATTTAGGCAAGTAGTTAATTTTTCTTAATCGTTTTTATTTTATCAAGTCTTTCCTTATTGTAATTTTCAAGTTCCAGTGTTAATTCAAGTCATTTACAGTTATATTGTTATAATTTCAAGCTCTCTTTTACTCATTATCAGTTTTTATAAATTTCAAGTTTACTTTAAATCGTATTAAATGATATAAGTTGTTAATAATCACTCAAAAGCCATAATTACCCTTCCTATAAGCTTATAAAAGCTTTTCATAGCTTTGTGTAAGTTTATATTAGTTTTAAGCTGTTCAAGTTTCAAAAAATTGAAAAAGTCAACGAAAGTCAACTTGTGACCAAATAAGCAGTTCAGATGAAATAAGCACTTATGGAAAGCTGAAATGGGTATTCTGGGTTAAAGTTGATAAGTTGGGGTTTTTGGTGATCATCAGTTCACTATTCTATAAGCTTCTCAGTTGTAAGCAATTTCCAAGTCTTACTTAATTTTCTATTTTTCACTGTTACACCGCTTATTTTTAGCTTATTATTATAATTTTATGCTTATTAGTAGTTTATAAGAGTATTTCATCAGTTGTATCAGTTTTTAATAGCACTTGTTTCATTTTTCTTAAAAAGTTAATAAAAAAGCCAAAAATAGCCATATTTAGTATAACTTATTGTAGTGCTTATTTAACTTTTGAAAGTTGCTTATTATAGTAGAAATAAGTCAGTTGATAGGTAAAAACCAAGAAACCTAGCTTATATAGGTCTGTGCTAGTTCAAAACCAACACAGACCCTCTATAAGGGCTGTTTGGTTTAAGCAAGTCAAATAGGTCAATCCTAGCTTTTACTGTTCCATTGCCATTAGCTCAACTTTGATCCAGCTTAATATAGTCCGTATAAGCTATTTTTAAGTCCTAATTAGCAAATTTGATAGATATAGTAGTTTTACATAGTCTGTGGTATTTTCAGTCCATTAGATGATCATATAAGCCATAATAAGCCACAAGCTTATTTAGCCCCTATCCTTGGCATTTTTGAGTTCCTCATAGTCCATATAGTGATAGCCAAAAAGCCTAGTAAGTCCCTCTTTGATTTGTGGCCTCTGCACAAAACCAAACCATAGCAGACTAATATTTTCGTATTTTACATTCTGCATCAAATTTCTTTTATTTTTCATTTCTTCATCTTAAGTCCAATTTAGCTAAAATTTGGCACACATATAGTTGGCCAGCTTGTGTACTTACTCATATTTTTAGTTTATTTTTTAGAATTTTTCTAAACTGATTTTTCGTAGCTTGAAACTGCACGTTTTTGCCCTGTGTCACCACTAGTTCAGCAGCTTTTTTTTATTTTAAGAGCTTATTTGCTTATTCCCTTAGCTTTTTATAGACTTTTTAGCTTATTTAGAGTCATCTCAGTCCCATTTAACCATGTCCATTACCCCTTAGCTTATATTCTAGCTTTTAGCTTATTTAGATCAAATCCTAGTCTAAAAGCCTTAAAAGCCAACTGATAAGCTAAGCAGCTTGTTTCTGGCTTATTTAGTAACATATAAAATTAGTTCCTTTTTAAAAGTTGTTATTAGATAGCTTATTAATAAGTTTGTAAAAAAAAATAGTTTACAAAAAAGGTGCAACTGGGACTCGAACCCTGGACCTCTCAGTCACCAAAGCCTCACAACACACACTCACTACCAACTGCCCTAGGGTCTTGTGTTGGTTATACCTTTCACCCATTTTTACTTAATCCCTTTATTTTTCCTTATAGCTTATTTCCTTTTCTTTTTTTTTGCTTATTTACTGCTTATCCGAATAAGCAGTTGGTCCCATCTTATTTTTCCTAGGTTCATTTTATTACTTAGTACTTTCCTGCATTTTTCCGTAATTTTTATTTTCCATTGAGTATTTTTAATCTATTTTTCTTTCTAATTTAGTTTTTAAATCATAATAAAAAATATAAAAATCAGAAAAATATAAATCTTTTTTCTAAAATTTTCTTTTATTATTTAGGATTTAAGAAAAATAATTTGGTACTTGTAGGTTTTATTTTTATAGATTTCACTTTTTAATCGCGTTTTTATAATTCCCGTAACGCGTTTTTAATATAATTCGTTAACCTTAATTTTATTTTGAGAATTTGTTTCTCATTATTTAATTAGAACATCATAAAAAAGCAAAAATTCCTTATCCCATATCATCAGTCACTTTAATCTCGAACCTTTCACGGTTGTCCATTCCATCATCGCTGGGACACGACCTGGGTAATCACTTACCTGGTATCACACACATATCACAAACGTGAGTTTTTATAAGTTAGCCTTTTTCCTAAAGGGTTGATTTGTCTTTACTCACGTGTATCCGTCTGCATATTATTTATATATACACTTTTGCGCGGATCAATGCCCCTGTGGCACGTATCAGTACCATAAGATTGCTGATTGCTTTGGGATCAATTCACAATCTGATTATTCATCAGATGGATCTGAAGACATCTTTCTTAAATGGTGAATTGGATGAGGAGGTTTATATGAACCAACCTCAGGGCTTCATCATATCTGTCAATGAAAACATGGAGTGTGAACTGATTAAGTCCCTGTATGGACTGAAACAGGCACGTAAGCAATGGCATCAAAAATTTGATGAAGTGGTTTTGTCTAGTGGTTATTTACTTAATCAGTCTGAAAAATGTGTATATAGCAAATTTGATGAATCTGATAAAGGAGTCATCATTTGTCTATATGTTTGATGACATGCTGATCTTTGGCACTGACCAAAATCAGGTTGACTTGACAAAGGAATTTTTGTCATCAAGGTTCTTCATGAAGGACATGGGGGAGGCTGATATTATCTTTGGTATAAGGATCAAACATGAGAGTAAGGGAATTTCGATCATTCAGTCTCATTATATTGAGAAGGTACTGAGAAAATTTAACCACTTTGACTGTACTCCAGTGAATACATCTATGGATACAACTGAGAAGCTGATGCCTAATACTGGAAAAGCTATATCTCAACTTGAGTATTCTAGGGTGATTGGCTAGAAACTTGGTTATAAAGCCTGCTAAAAGGATGAGTTTATAGTCCAACTTAGTCACTGAATGCTAAGACACCCAACTCCCTCCTGAGGAAACTTGGGAGCTGAGTTCAATGTGGAAAGCTGAACATTCAGTGGACTGGAGCACATGTTTTACAATCATCCCAAGGTTGTGCTCGGAACCTGCTGGAAAGGAGGATGAAGTCTTTACTTCTTAATGGTTAATTTCTTTGAAAAAGTGCTAAGCAGGAGCATGAATAAAGAGGAACCACCTATGTGAATGTTGAAGTTTTGCCGCTTCAGGGAGCTTTGGACTTTTGGCTCTTACAACATTTATGAATTGGATATGGACACATGGCTTGTATAGTGTCAGGAGAGTTTAAGTGTTTGAAAACTTGTGTGTATTTTATCTTCAGGTATTCAAATGGGTTAAAGGGTTCAATTCTTAGAACACCCTGATTCTCGAATATTTGAACGTGTAATGTACTAAGATGGAAATTCAATTCTCATGATATTTTCGTTTATGCACATGTTTTGTTTAATGTTTAATTTTCATGCAAACGAAGTGAACTAAATTTGGGGAGGATTTTTGGAAAATTTAGTGAACTTGAGGGATCAGCTCACACCTGGTAATTGGTCAGGAGGTACGGAGTGTACACCCATCAGGTCCCTGACTACCCTGACTCAAATAGTGGTTAGGAGTAACTCATCAGAAGGTTTAATCCTTCACTGAGTTACTACTGCTAGTACTAAGTTAGTATTGCTGGAGCAGAGTATTAGTACTGTTGGAACCGAGTTAATGCTGCTAGTGCTTTGTTAGTACTGCTGAGTTAGTACTACTGAGTTAGTACTGCTAAGTTAGTACTGCTGGGATAAGTATGTAACTACTTTGACCTATTCAAGTGGCAGTTAAAACTGCATTTATGACCACGTTTAATTGGTCATGTAACCACTAATTTTGCGATAATGGAGATAATTATGAGGAGATTAATGGGCCGATTAATCCTCATAATTCCATTTGACTAGCTGTGAGTACTTTCCTATATATAGGAAATCAATCAAGCATGAGAAATACAAAAACAGAGAACATAAACACTTGAAAGCAAAATGGTTATTGATTTGTGCCTAATTCAATAACAACATTTGGTCTTATCCCAAGTAGATATTCGTGATACCCAGGCAATAGGGTCGAATAGTTTACTTTGGAAAGTGATAACACGATTCCAAGTGATATCCGGTATCCATTATTGGTACGTAGTTAGGTCATTGATTATCTTCACCCTGTTATGGGCCAACCAACAACCAACATGGGTATCATATGATTTTAGGGGCACTAGATATAGCGATATTCAAGGATGAGTGTGTTGAAGATGTGAAGAGGTTCCAAGTGAAAAGCAGTGTCCAATGATGAAAGATCTTGATAGTATTGAAATTGATAAAGATGGTAAAGAAAAGTATCAGAGTGAATGAATGAAACAGTGCTTCGTTTTATTTCTTGAAATAATTAGTAATCATTTTGATCCCTATTTTCCCTCCAAATAATAAAAATGCATGTAATTCGATTAAATAAACTATTCTACACATATAAAAACATCCCTTAATTTGACCAAAAAAACAAAATTACATTTCATAAACTAAATAAGTATTAAACCATAGTCTGGGTATGTGGTGGATGAGGGCCTGCCTTTGTGGCGGGTACGACTCTCTAAACCAAAAATTGAAAGTCGCCTTAAAAAAAAAAAAACAGTATTAAACCATACAATATTAAAAATTTTGGGTTGTTTATGCATTTGTCAACTCGACATCAAGATTCATTGGCTTAGATTCAGGCGGTGCGGATTATGTTGTGGGCTATGAAGGTTTAACATCCGAAAACTGGGTAGACAATGGGTTTGGATTCAATTCCTCCTGTAAATGAGCTTTTGACTTCCATAATAGAGGCTCGGGGAGGAGAATGTGGTTGTACGTCAACTTCAGGGTAAGCAGCCTTAAATATTGCTCTTAGCCCGTCATCCACTAGTCGAGCTCGCTTAAATCATTACCTAGTGACATCCACATGTTACAACACCCAAGATACTTATATAAACTACTCCTTCTGTCACTAAATAAGTGTCCACTGTTGACTTTTAAAGTCTTCTTTTTTAAACATTGATCTCAAATTATTTTATTTGTGTTATGTAATACTTGATGCAAAATATATGAATTGATTGAGTTTTAAATGTATTTTCATTGGTATAATTTTCACTAATTATTACATAACACAAATGAAATAATTTAAGGTCAAAGTTCTAAAATAAAGACTTTAAAAGTCAATAGTGGATATTTATTTAGGAACGGAGGGAGTATCACATTTTAAATAAGGGTTAAAGAGAAAAGACTATTATTTTGATGGAAAGTGAGGGACACATCCTCTCCATCAGATTTTAAAAAGTTGTGCATTTGAAAAGTGCAGATAAGGAAGTGAAAAATAAAAAGTGAAATAAAAAGCAAGTATAGGGATCTTTTTGAAATATTAGTAAATGACGAGTTTCGAGTTTTGATTAGAGCAAACAAGTGAGAAAAAAAATCACTTAAAACCATGGCTAAAGGAAATAAAAACAAAGTTATAACTTGTCACGTTACATTCACATTATGTCACACGTCCTAACTATTGAGATACCATCGTAAAAACATACTCGTCTAGTCGTCTCAAAATTATTATCTAGACAAAAATCACATAATTTAAGAAAAATGCGATTACTATATTTTATAACCAATCAAATTTCATCTTTACATTTTTAGAGCATTTTGATTGATAATTAGAAAAAGCACAATTATTTTTAGACATAGCAAAAATCGAAAAGAAAATTTCATCTTTACTGTTTTAGAGCATTTTGACGGAGTAACAAATACTAGTAGTTTACTAATATGTGTCGTATCAATTACATAAGATACGTGTCTTTATGATTTTTTTTCCTTTTTTAAATTTAAATACATACACATGCAAGATGTGATAGATCACGCATGTGTTTGGCAAAAATAGCAGTAGCAGTAAGCTATAGCAGCGAGCAGTAGCTGTATTTTTTGATAAAAGTGTTCGGTAACGTAGTTGTAGTTTAATTATAATGTGTAAAACAGCTCCTAAATGTTACTTCATGGGACGTTGGAAAAAAGAGCATTTTGAAAAAGTAGATAAAACTACTTGATGCTTTCCAATCAAACATTAAAAATCACAACACCCAGTGTTCACCGCTTCTAAATACTCCTAAAAGCTATGCGCCAAACACACTCCTAATCCTAGCCTAAATCACAAGTCAAATGAAAACCAAATACTCTATTATAGAGAAAAGTATTCTATCATGCTACAACTTTGCAAGTGAGTAAATATCCAAGGACTATACATGTAAAATCACACAAAGAATCACAATCCTTATCACACTCTAGTAGGCTAGCATCTATCCAAAACATTCGTTACGATTCTTTTGCTACCACTATAAAACCACAACACCATAACCATAATATCCCTTACTTCACTTTCATCATGGCTAGCATGATCCTTGATGCACCAAAAGATCATGAACCTGTCAAGAAAGTGAACGATAACAACGACGAATGCCCGATAAAAGAAGTCGAGCTAACGGTGCCAAAAACCGATGATCCCACGATCCCAGTACTCACATTTAGAATGTGGGTACTAGGTATAACTTCATGTGTGATATTATCATTTGTTAACCAGTTTTATTGGTATAGAACTGAGCCATTGTCTATAAGTTCAATAGCTGCACAAGTGGCAACTGTTCCCATTGGTCATTTAATGGCTAGGACAATAACTTCACGTGTGTTTTTTAAGGGTAAATGGTGCGAGTTTACGATGAATCCTGGTCCTTTTAATATTAAGGAACATGTTATGATTACTATCTTTGCGAATTCGGGTGCTGGTTCGGTTTATGCTACTCATATTTTGAGTTCGGTTAAGTTGTTTTATAAGAAAGAGTTGGCGTTTCTTCCTGCGTTTATTGTTATGCTTACTACTCAGGTAAAAAAAAAGTTTTTATTTGTTCATGGTTTAATTTCTGACCTTTTGGCCGATTATTTTTATGATATGAAATATTCGCCATTGTACTATTTTTTTTATACATATGAATGTTTGGGTCATTCTGTATCCTGTAATCATAGTAATTTCATATAAGTTTTCAAATTATATATGGATTTCTCACTTTTTATGTAATATCATAATTTTTGAAACTTGGTTTCTTAAAGTTTTTTGGTCACAAAAATTTATATCTAATGGGACAAATGATATAGTACGTTTAATGTGACAAGTCTTTTACGGGTTTATATGTAACGGGACATATGAAATAGTACATTTTTTAGTATGTGATATTTGAACTTCTGACTGTTGTTATAGGTTTTGGGGTTCGGATGGGCAGGGCTTTTTCGACGGTTTTTGGTGGATCCTGGTGAGATGTGGTGGCCGTCGAACTTGGTTCAGGTCTCCTTGTTTAGGTGTGTGTTAATGTTTTGATGAAGTTTAATTAGTAAATTAATTAAATTATATTCCGTGTATCTCTTATTTAAGGTAGATAGTAAATACATTTAAAACAGAATATTTTTTCCATAACTGTTTTTTAAATCCTCAAAATTAAATGAGTATTAAAGCTTTTGTTTAAATTTTAGAAGTTAATTGATTGATATACTTATTTTAGAATGAAAAGGTTTTTGATTTATTAATGCGGAATGAGATGAAAAATTAAAAAGTGGGTGTCTTAATGTATGAATAAGTTATTGAATTGTTTCTATATATTTTGCCATTTTCATATTGTTTAGTGACAAATAAGAGCTTTTTAGAAGATTAATTTAGTGACAGATTCTCTGCTGTGATGTTATTATTTAATAGTGCAGTATGCTCTTTTTTTACTTTTATTTGAAGGCATGCTAAGTGTAAAATTACTCAACTTAGTGTGAAGAAAATGAGCCTGGTTAATCTTTGACAATTTGATCTCATACTAATGTCTTCACATATACCTTTAGCTTTACCTAGCTGAAAGTGCATAAACTTCGTATGGACAAACTTATTTGACATATTAAAAATTTCAAGTTTTTATATATGCAAACAGCTTTTAAATATTTATAACTGTGAACAATTTCAAAAAACTGTACACGTCTACGTGTAGAAATTGCTTAGTAGTGAGTCTTAAAATGGTGTGTTACTCGTCCGCAGGTCTTTGCACGAGAAAGAAAAGAGACCAAAGGGTGGCATGACCCGAACACAGTTCTTTGTTATTGTTCTAATCTGCAGTTTCGCTTACTATATCCTCCCAGGATACTTTTTCCAAATACTAACATCAATTTCTTGGGTATGTTGGATCAACCCAAAGTCTGTCCTTGTTAACCAGCTCGGGTCAGGCCAAAACGGTCTTGGAATTGGTTCACTTGGGTTTGATTGGTCTACCATTGCATCGTATCTTGGTAGTCCTTTAGCTAGCCCGTGGTACGCTACTGCAAATGTGGCTGTTGGGTTCTGTTTGATGATGTTTGTAGTGTCACCCTTAGGTTATTGGTTTAATATCTATAAAGCCAAGAACTTCCCATTTTACTCGATGGAACTATTTAAGGCTGATGGTTCACGTTACAATACTACTGCAGTTATTAATTCAAATTTCCAGCTTGATAAAGTTGCTTATGAAAAACAAGGCCCTTTATACATGAGTACGTTCTTTGCCTTGACATATGGTCTTGGTTTTGCTACACTTACTGCAACGATTGTTCATGTCTTGCTCTTCAATGGACGGTATGCTTAATACTTATGAATCTGAACTTATGTGTTTTTTTTTTTTTTTTTTTTTTGGCATAAATACCAACGTTCTTTCTTGCATAAAATAAGTCTTTGTCATTTTGTAATCCGTGTTCTTAACACATGTCATATAAAACTTAACCCGTTATGTATAAATCTAAATTTGTATGCATAAAAAATCATCATTTTTGCCACAAAGTGACCCAAAAGTGCAATGACAAAAACGGGGCAAACGCAAAAGTACGTTGGTAATGTATGCAAAAAGATAATTTTATTATGCTTAAACGTTAGGTGACAATTTTTTATCTTTATGTGATCAGGAATATACTTGATAATATGAAAGGGGCATTCAAAAATTCCAAGACTAGGAAAGTTGATGTACACACAAGGCTTATGAAGGTCTATAAACCGGTGCCAATGTGGTGGTTTCTTGTTATTCTCGTGTCGAACATAGCTCTTATTTTATTCGCTTGCCAGTATTACGCTGATACTCTTCAGTTGCCATGGTGGGGTGTCTTATTGGCTTGCGGTATCGCTATAGTCTTTACCCTGCCCATTGGTATAATCACTGCCACCACAAACCAGGTATATATAGATGTATAGTTTGACTTTTTAGGTCACATTTGTTCGTTTTAAACTTGAAATTTATGACCGATTTACAGCAGACTTAATCTCAGTTATTTTAAGTCTAGCATTTGACATTAGCTTTGAGTCTATTACCAGTTTTATAACAGATTATTGGTAAGTCATCCAAAAACAAAAGTTGAAATTGTAGCATATTTGACTAGAATTCTACAAATCGTTGTAATTTTTCGTTATGGTCTTCTTTTTAACTATTGTATTGTTTAACAGACACCAGGACTGAACATTATCACTGAGTATATGATCGGTTATATGTATCCTGGACGTCCCGTTGCGAATATGTGCTTTAAAGTATACGGATATATCAGCATGATTCAAGCTTTGACTTTTATACAAGACTTCAAACTTGGACATTACATGAAGATCCCACCTAGAGCAATGTTTATGGCTCAGGTAAGCATCTATAAAATATGTTACAGTATATTTTATATAATATAGTTGTTAATGTAACAATACTTACTATGTATTTATGTAAATTTATAGGTCTTAGGAACAATCATATCGGTCATTGTGTATCAAGTGACTGCATGGATGCTAATGGGGAGCATCCCTAACCTTTGTAACACCGAACTGCTACCAAAAGACAGTAACTGGAAGTGTCCAATGGACCACGTGTTTTATGACGCTTCTGTCATTTGGGGACTTGTTGGTCCACAAAGAATCTTTGGTAACCTCGGTGTTTACTCAGCAATCAACTGGTTTTTCTTGGTTGGAGCCGTTTTGCCTTTTATTCCTTGGTTAGCTCACAAGTGGTTCCCGAATCAAAGATGGATTAAAATGATACATTTCCCAGTGTTGTTGGGCGCTACTGCAATGATGCCACCTGCTTCTGCTGTTAACTACACGAGTTGGATTCTTATGGCGTTTCTTTCAGGTTATGTTGTTTTCAAGTTCTACCCGAATGTATGAACTATATTCTTTCGGGTGGTCTTGATGCTGGAACGGCTTTCATGAGTATCTTTCTATTTTTGGCACTGCAAACGACTGGTGTTTCTGTTACTTGGTGGGGGAATAACGGTGAAGGCTGCCCGCTTGCTACATGTCCAACTGCAAAGGGAGTTGTTGTCGCTGATTGTCCTGTTTTCAGTTGATTCTAGTTTCATTAGTTAGATCTTATCAATTTGTTTGTTATTACTGGTTTTGCAACTTTTTTAGGTGTTTTTACGTTGTCTGGGTCGTTTTTAGCAGATTGGTGGATATAAATATCTTGTTTAGGTGAATTTTATTGATGGATTCAAATTTAAGTTATTAGGCTTATCATTGTAATTATGTTATTTTAGTTTTTGTTTTATCCGTTCTATCAATGTGTTTCTTACTGTTAGTTTTTGAACTCTTTGAGGTTTTTTGATATTCTTTTTACCGTCAGTTTTTCAACTTTTTCATTAGCGCCACACAAGTATTGAAGCTACTTGATATGCCAACCAAGTGATTCGATTTTTGTGACATCAAATCTGAAGAAGAAAAGCATGCTTTATGATGAGTACTTCACTCATATTTTGATTGTTTTTTAACTTATACTGCGCAGAACAAAAAAAGTAACCTAGTAACCTACGGTATATCTATTTTTCCAAAAATTCTTAGGTAATTTTCGTTGTTCAGTTCTTTTTGCAAGATCTTGTATGGCTTGTTAAGGTGGATGTTATTCACATCACATTCAAGTAACCAAGCTTACAAGAGTAATTATATTCTTCTTGCTATTCAAATGAGATTTATTTATTATCGAATTTCAAAGGATTACACTGAATTTATACAATGAATAAATTTGAATTTATAAAAATGTAGTAAAAAGAGCTTATCGAAAAATTAGAAAAAAGATTGTTCATTTAGTACATTCAAATGAGCCAAAATCTTAGCAGCAACCGATTTCATACCACTATTTCCTCTTTGTGTAATCTCAACTAAAGGCATCTGAGCCAATGCTTTATACTTCTGTTTATACTCCACCAACCGAAATATCCTTTCCAACGACACCAAAGCCTTTTCTTGCAACTTTACACACGATGAACTCAATAACTTGACCATTTTCACAATCACATCACAGCCTTCCAACACCTTGCTACCATTCTGCAATAGCTGCCCTTCAACTAAAGTTAACAACGCATCTAGAGCAGCTTCACATGCACCGAAATCTGGTTCATCAAGTACTTTTGCAAGCGGGATTATGGCATTCGCTTCAATAAGACAAAATGATGACTCGATTGTACATGTTCCAACATGGACTAAACAACTTGTGTCTGGTGATGCCATACAACAACTAAAGAAACTTGTTTTTGTCCCCACGGGTATGCTTAGATTGTTGGAATTTTATGAAAAATGCTTCAGTGAAATTGCGATATTTTGTTTGGTTTTAGTACTTCCCGAATCAAGTAGTTTTATAATGATTGGGATAGTACCAGTTTCCGCCACTTCTTTTTGGAGTTCTTGATTAGTTGAATGTGTGAACCGACAAAGAGCTCCTGAAGCACTTTCTATCATGAGTTCGGTTTTCTGAAACCGATTAGACAGGATGGAAACGATCACTTGAAGTGCTCCTGCATCAAGAATCCCTCGAGTCATTTGAGGCTTTTTTGGAAGATTAGAGATGATTTCCATAGCGGCCACACTCTCTTCGATGTCATCAGAAGTCTTTATGATTTTAACCAAAGTCTCAATGCATTTAACACCCACGTTTTCTTCAAAAGTTTCATCATCACCGTCTTTTGTTAAGGTAGAGAAGAGTTTCACAGCATTTGATCGGACAGTTTGGTTTTCGTGTTCACATAGCTGAACTAGTACTTGGACAGAAGAAATATGATGAAAGTGAGCACACAATTAATTTGATGGCATTAATTTTGAATGGCAAAATGGGCGGGTCAAAATGGGTTCAGACAGGTTGAAAATGGGTTCAGACGGGTTGACCCGGAACACTATTAGTCTAAAATTTTGAATAATTTGATAAAATAGTTAGTGGTAGTATGATTACAAAAACTATTTTATTACAACAGTAATATAATCCTTGAATAAAAGGATCTAGAGGGCCGTATGCTCTAGAAATAAACTTTGGACCTCCAACCCATTTGACCTGTTACTTCCTGTTGGGGATAATTAGATAAAACACAACCCCCGTCAACCCATTCATAAGTAAGTGAGTTGAAAGTGAAGTTGAAAACGCACCTTCCGTAAAGTATTCCTGATGTTCAAACCAGAAGGAGATTGGCAAACTGCAAGAAATGTTCTAAGAACATTTTGTTGCACATTCGGTCCGTTTAATGAAATGAGCGAAATTAATTTAAAAACATCTTCCTCAGATTCAAGAAAAGGAACCTCTCCATGATCAGATTCACAGGAAGTTAACGATAATGCCAGATTCATAATTGTGGCAACGACTTTTTCAACCAAGGTCGGGATTGACAAACTGTCACGGAAAAGTCACGGAAAAGTATTCCAAACAAAATCTCTGATGCACCATGTTTGATTATTTTTACTCCATTTTTTGGCACATTAGAAAGTTTCTCAAGGGCTAAAATGGCTGCGGTTTTCATATGTATATCTGCGTGAGAGAGCATGGCAACAAGTGACTCTAACGCGCCAGTATCACAAACCATAACTTTTCCATGATCGGTCATCTCCAGTTCTGATAACGTTTCAGCCATCATCTGTTGAACATCTTCAGACCCTGTATTTTTTTCAACATAAAAAACATTTTGCAAGTTAATATGTATTTCTAAGTTGTGAAAAACTAGCTTTGACCTCTAAAGTCAAACCCGACCCCCTAGATTGTCTTTATATAATGATTGATGGTTATATACCTGAAGAAAGAAGGTGAATTAAAGGTCCAAAATAATTAACCTTCGCCATCTGCACAATATTTTCATGTAGAAAAGAAAGAGTCTCTAAAATTTGCTTGGCATCACTGGCAGCTTGAGGATCATCACTACCCGATATGGTCACAAGAAGAAGTATGCAGCCTTGACTATTGCCAATTAAGTTTCTTGCCATATCGTTGTCTGATAATACCATAAGTAAATGCAATGCCAATTTACTTTCTTCGATATTTCGTGCAAGTGAGCACACAATTAATTTGATGGCATCATCTGTTTTTACTATGTTTTCCTGCACGTTACCAATGGGCAAAAGTCAGTCAAATTTTATTACAACCATGCAAATTCCCAATTCGGTTTATGCAAATATATACTCTTAGATCATTATTGCAATATACTGTTTTCAGAATCACAATTTATTTATAAAAATACATAAAAAAAAAATTAAAAAAAAAAAAAATCACAAAAAAATGTTAGGGTCAACCCAAACCGACCCATTTCAACCAGTACTATAAAAATGACCCATTTCAATCCGTGCTAAAAAGTTTCAGATTACTACATGTACTAAAAATGACCCATTTCAATCAGAACTGGTCTGACCCGTTACCTAACCCGCCCGACCCTAGTCACCTTTAATACATATATTACGTGCATACCTTCCGGTCATCATGGTCAGTTGCAAGGATACGAAGTATGACTAGAGCATGGGATCTAATTTTTCTATTCTTAGTAGCAAGAAGCGAAACAAGAACCGGCAAATAGTCCTCCATCATCATCCAATCTTGATGAAGTTCTCTTTCCAAACACAAATCTTTTAATTTCCCTAATGACGCAACAACATCTTCCTCGTCATTGGAAACAATCCTCGACTTCATAGACCCGATGAAAATCATGGTATTCCTGTCTCGCCACTCTTCTATTGACTGACGAAGTGTCTTGTTTGTTCTCAGACACGACACTTTCAATGGCGTTTTAGTAATTGGACACAGATCATTTTCTTCTGATAACCATTTCACTATCGCGTGTCTCTCAAAACTATGCCCAGATGGCGTTTCAACCGGATCGTCCATCACTTCACACGTGATCGGACAGTAAAATGATTGAAGAGGTTCCAATGGTTGCCTTCCTAATGAATTTCGTTTGCTAAAATACTTCTTTTCTCGCTCCTCCACCGTTGCTAAGATATCAGCTTTTCCTAACAATGCCACAATTTGTTCGGCTTGTAGAGTATTTACGTTTTCCATTTCATGTTTGAAGTCTTCATACTCTTGTCTCAATACAGACTGTTCAGTTGAGATCCCCACAGCATCTGCAATGGATTTAAGCAAATTATTCGCGTAGGATCTGTCAAGGTTTCTTTCCCTGATACCCAACTCAATTTTCTCGTTGACTTCTAACTCTGTGGATGTTTCACGATACTTTTCTTCAAGCATGAGGTTTGATAAGGCGAGAATCTCTTCACTTAAGCCATCGTTCGAGATCAAAGGAGGAAGAAGCTTTAGAGCAGCACTAATTTCTTTCGTGTGGTTTTCTAAGCTTGTGACGATTTTCTTGGAGTTGAGTAAGAGGTAGATTTTGTTTTTTGTGGTGCATTCGAGAGCGAGTGTGTTGGTACTGGAAATATGTTTGGTAAGAACATGAATGGCACTTTTTAAGGTTTCAGAATCTTCGATGTTGCATTTGGTTAGTTCTGGTAAAATAATTTGTACTTTTCTCAAGTACGACACTAGTTTGTTGAAATTTTGTTTTTGGATTGGGGTGGATTGTGTAGCTTGGATGGTGTCGAGTGTTGTTGAGATAGCAACGCTGACAGTGTTGTTAGAACTCATGATCTAGAAATGCAAGCAGCTGTGGATTTGAGAGCATAACCTGCATTTGGTATTAAAAAATCACATTATTTGCGGTTAATCATTGCTACTTGAAGCTGTGGTAACGTGTTTCGTGTTGGGTGAAATTGCTTATAATATCGATTTTTGATTCTTTTAACTATGTAATTATTTGATTATGATCGTTGAAGGTCTCATAAGTAGTTTTAAACACGCATCCAAACGCCCTCCCTAAGTTGTGATAGCTTGGATATGGTATCCAAAGGGGTTAACACAACTGGACAATCGGTACCATGAAACATTACACACACATATATCTAGGGGGCACTACGGAATGCTTATTATAAGCTGATTATTATAGAGTAGAATAAGCAAATGATCAGCTTTTATCAAAACACTCAAAATTGCTTATCTCCTTAGAAAGACCTCATAACTGCTTATCACTTCCAAACACACAGTTAAAATATTTTCTCGACTTAAAAAACCTCAAAAATGATTATGATCGATAAGTTCAACCTATTGGTACAAAACATGTAAACACACTACTTTTAATCATTTAAAACCAAACCCGCATATAGCACATACCACGTGGTCGATAAGTTCAACCTATTAGAGCGTGTTTCATGTTTGGCATTGCGTTATGAGAATACTTATCTTATTAGTGCATTCTCATTTTTCAAGTTGCGGATAATCAATTTCCAAATTCGTTTGAGCATGATTATGATTAACTTACTATTTTGGGGTCAACTTATCTAATCTACTTTTGGATACTCCGTTTAATAGCAGCTACAACAAAACTAATAGCAGCTACAACAAAAACTCTAATCTAAGTATCATTCAGACACTATCTCCCCTAACCCGGTTTGTTACAGCTGATTATCCTTTTCCGATTATTCTATATCGCATGTTCATTTTTTAAAACACAACGCGAAAGGCCATGTTGAGTGTGCACACGCAATCCCACATTGGTAAAAATATAATTTCAAAGTTAACATACAAGCTTGGTGGGCTACTCCTTCTATTGCCGGTTAGTTTATATGTTAAGCTTATATGTGGCCTTATGAGCTTATTTGATTTCAGCTTATATTTCATAAGCCCTGATTTTCTGGCTTATTTAGACTTATGGACTTATATAAGCTTCTTAACAAGCTTATATTCGTAACAAGCTTATATAAGTCCATAAGTCTCAAAATACGCCGGAAAATTGGGCTTAATAAGCCAAAATCAAATAAACTCGTAAGCCGACATATAAGCTTAAAGAAACACCCCCTAAATTCCTAACAACCCATCTCAAAGATTCTTAGCAACCAAACAAAACCTTAATGCAACAACCAGACACACATATATACAAAAACTTTATCCACAAATCACAATATAAAAACCTTAACATAAGACTGTAAGTGTTCTTTTATTAAAATCATAATTCATACCTGATTAAGCTCTGATTAGTTATTAAGTAAGATTAAATGCAGTTAATCGCTAACATCTAGGGAAAAGAGTTAACTAGTGAAAGTGATTGGTTTCTTTAAAATATAATCAACAGTTTGTAGTTTATAGTAAACCAAGTGGGCTTTGAATTCCATGGACTTAAAAGTCTTTAATGCAACAATTCTTTCATAATTTACGCGGTTTGGACATGAAGTAGTTAGACTTTTCCCTCCTTTTTTAACTTTCTGTTTTTAACACTTGACTTGGTAACAACATGGTCTTTGTTCAATAATGAAAGTGTTCACTAATGTTTTAACTGGGACAGGATCTAGCGAGAAAAGAAAATAAAATAAGAAAGAATGAGAAATATTTATAGCACATATTTCAAATGAAAAGGAAGAAATTCATGAGAAATGCATTTTTTTTAAAGTGCATATGATATGTGCGGCTGTGGTTATTTCTCATTCTCCTTATTAACTTTTCTTTCTTATTTGATCCTCGGTTAATGTTTTAAAACTCGGGTTGGTCCGTCGGTTGGACCGAAAACTGGTTTGATTACTTGAAGCCAATTTTGAGAGAAAAAAAAAACGAGTGAACCGAAAATCGAGAGTTGAGAGGGTGAATTAAAAAAACCAATCTTTATAATATTGGTTTTTACAACATAATAAAAGCTTTTGAAACTTTAGAAAAACACCGTCGGAGTAAATGGATTAAATATTTTCTATTTTTCGTTACCAATCATGGCTATTTTATTTATTTTTTTAAGTAAAATTAACGATTGTAATTACTAAGCATAAAACTCCTTATTCAACATGTTTATTTGCGAAAAATAAATAAACTTTTTAGCTTCATATCCGATCTAAATCCTTTACTAATATATTTTTAAATAACTTAATATTTCTAAGTTATAATTATTTGTTACAAATAACATTTTTTTCCTTTTATAAACATAGGTATAAGTAAAAAAAACTAAGCTATCACAAACACCACCTGCTAACCTGCATATTTATATGTTTCTACAGTGTTGTAGTATAGTGTATTCTTATCAAGTTAGTAAAAGTGTTTAAAAATCTCTAATAAATATTTGTATGAGATACCTTACTATCCTATTACCTATACCTCACATATACAGTATAGGGCAAGCCATAATAATTTCATGAACGCACTTTCTAAACCTAGTATAATTTAGAGAGGCTACCACTCACATGATGCACCAAAATGCATTACTACCGTATTAAGATAAAAAGTAATTTTTGAACTTATAGATGTTAATAACATCAATTATTTTGTATAAATGCATCATTATAAGTCCTAAATAAATGTTATTATGTTCACTTTGATATAACATTAAATTGCCTACTTTACAATTTGACGGGTTATGTACCAAAACCCGTTTCGACCCATTTACACTACAAACCACCTTTACCAATTCATTTGCCCACCAAAATTAACCAACACCATTAATATAACATATTAAACTTATTCCATAAACCAATGACCCGTTTACAACCCAAAATGAGTGTATTTACACTTAATCCAAACGCCCCTTTTACTTTGACTATAAACACTTCAAACATACTCGGACACAACGATTGACCACCGAATCATTATGACAACCTTGACATACACTTTATGACTTGACTACCTGTTATAAACCATTAAATGACTCACGGGGGTACAACATCAATCTCGAGCTCGATATCTACCTAAGCTCTTACTTTCTTACCCATCCTTCTATGAACCAAACCTTAATCCTTAATCCAAGCCATAAACACTTCACAAGAACCTACAAAACATTGAACATTAAACCGTAAGCACGAATGCTTAGTAAGTAAAGCAGATATAACTTAACATCATTTTTCATTCACACATTACACATTATAACAACCATTAATCCAATACAACATTAACCATAAACACATACCTTAAGTCCTTAACTACTTTGTGGCTTAACCATCCTTTTTCCTTAATTCACTCTTATCTATCCTAACTAGCCTATTACTTACTCTCACATAACCACATAATCCAAGCCATTCATTAATCTCAACATAATAATCCACATAACACATAATGTATAGAAATCATTATAACCGGTTTACTTACCTTGAATCCAAGCTAAGCCTACCAGGGACATCATCATCATCACTACCTTTCATCATCATCATCATCATCCATCATCATTAAAACCTATTGATACATAAACCAACATCATCATCAACAAGGGTTTATATAACCCATTAAAAGCTTACCCATCTTTCCTTCTTGATCATCATATGATCATACTTTGATCATATGATGAATCCTCACTTACCCATAAACCTTAACCCTATAATAATTATTAACTCAAGATTAGAGTTACTTCCTTGTGGTTTATTGTTGCTTATGATCTTAACCCTTGACAAAGGACAACTAATCTTCTACCTCATCATCCAAGCTTCATCTTCCACCTTTTTCTCTCTAAAAACCGGACACCCACACACGCACTAGAATGAGATGGAATTGTCTAGAGTTCCCTAGATATATTAGTTAGATAACATCTTTGGTCCAATGACATAATTAGTCCCTTAAGTCACCTTCCTTCTACTTTGACCACAATAACTTTACAACCTATTTAGCACATTACGACATTAGTCCCTTAAGTCTATTTTCATTCTAGTTGTGCCACATAATATTTCCATAACTATATAACATATTAGTTGACTACAAGGCTGACTATCGGGTTTGACTATAACGTAACATTCATTGACTAGCCAATCACGTTAAACCTTAGTCAATTCCATCCAGGGTGGGGCCTATTTGTACCCGGGGAACGGGTGTTACAATTCTACCCCCCTTATTTAGATTTCATCCCCGAAATCTCTCGTCTAAACTAACCAAAACTTAGTCTTATCATACCCCCGTTCTTACTACTTTCCATTACTTTTAACATTCCGTTGCAACGATCTAATTGATCTCGCAACACAAGGCACACTATAACCCATTTCATACCCTTGTCCCATTCTATTTCTTGCTTAACTTGTCTAACCATACTCTTCTACTTCATCATTATGTCATCAGAGAAATAATTCTTACCGCTAATGCATACCATTTAATCATCTCTATGACTATTACGTGACTATCAAACTCGATCCATTTTAACTTTTTCGTCAAGGACTACATGTCACTTGAGCAATCACCAACTTGGCTTTTCGTAAATCAATCACGTTACTAATACCTCCATATTTTATCATAGCAATTTCATTATTCCTTTAACATTCCTACTATAACGTTCTGTTTATATTCATTTCTTTTCAATAATTACCCTTCACATTATGACCACCATGGTCATTTCTCATATTACAACAAGCCACAATGCCTTTTATCATATTGATTACATTTCCTTAATCGTTAAACTCACACCTTAGACACCTAAGTTATAGGTTCACATCACATTTCTCACCTAAAGTCGGTATCCAACTCTTCCTCTATCCATTTATCTTAGTTCTTTACGACTTCTAGACATTCCTAGACTCCCATTTCTACCCTTCACCTTACTCATGCCATGTCGGAAACACATAAGCCCACTCATTCATACTTCCTCATTTACATGGAGAGGCGTCCCAAACGATGTAAATCAAGAAATACAAACTCATGGTTCGGTGATTCACAACTTCTTTATTTAAATGAAAAGGCGTCTCAATCCATTTAAATAAAGAAACCATAAACCTTCCTACTTTTATACTTCCGACATAACACTCGCACCTATTCATTACGCATTTTAACTTTTAAATCTTCTTTTTCTTTTTATTCTTCACATTACCTTTTAACTTTTAGACTTGAATCCATACCATTACCACATTCACTTTGGGGATATTTTTATATGCTAAGGATGTAGGCAACCCCTTGCCCCCGAAGGATCCTTTAACATTCATTTACTCGGTCAGCCCAAAGGATACCATCTTTATCATCATTAGCTCAGCCATCCCGAAGGATGCCATCTTTAACCTTTCACATTTCAAACACGGATCCAAGTTATTCACATTTTAATATGCACATTACTCCATTCATTTATTTAATTTAAACAAGCATCATAGGGTACGCAAAACCCGCTTAACATATTTACATATTTCTTCGTGTTTTCAGATTTCATTACTTCTTACATTCTTAACCCGCATTAATCATTTCCACATTATTACATTACCCTTTAGTTCATCCGACTCTTTTCATTTAAACCTTACATAGGTTATTTCAATAACACATTCATTAGCATTCACTCATTCTCACTTTCTTTCTTAGCCTTTCGCATTCTTATTCTCATATCTTAACTTATCTCATTTTAGTTATTAGTACTTTAACTACACCTTCTATATATTTCCTCTTTACATATCCACATACCTTAATCCCATTCCTTAGCTTTCATATTACTAGACACTTAACAATCAAGTGTCTATTACGACTTTGCTCTCACCACAACATACTACAACATCATTCATCATCTTTGCACCTTCACATTCCTACTTAAACCTCAATCACTTCACCTTCCCACTAACCCATCTCTATACCGCATTAACATCAATCGTTAACCATTACAATATAAGAAAACCATATGTTGGTCGTTAATACTTTACGAATCATAATCATGTCACATTATAATTCCTTAATCTTATTCTTTAACCCCGTGTCAATAAACAATTAATCATTAATACGTTAGTTCCATCTTGTCATCCACACTTAAAGCGTCATTACTTATTTCACTTGCTAGCTCATCTCTAATACCACTTATCATTCCTACTCACATTCCATTATCGCTACTTAATATTCATTCACATAATCACAATACAATCACCGGAACTGACCAAGGTGCACGGCTAGCTAATCACTTAAACACTTCAAGTCCTCCATGGACTTACATCACATACACATTAACACATAAAACACATTCATCATATTTATCATCTTAAGTTCACATAACGTATCACACATTCCTTCTTCTAACTTAAACATTTACCTCACGCATTTCTTACACCTACGTTCAACGCTTTTACGAGTGGTTTAAATCTAGGCAACCAAACGTGGAAACCTAATTCACTTAAACCGAAGCTCTGATACCAAGTTGTTACACCCCGTGCCCGCTTTGACCAAAATTTTTGACTTTTACGCAGAAATGGCCCAACTTAAACGGATATTCTGTTACTCTTCTGACCATTTACAAAAATCCATAAATATTCAGACCTTGAGACTATTTTTAAATGAAACTAGACTCAATTACCTTCAAAACGCCGGGTGGCACGACCCGTGACGACTTACGATTCAAAAGATATGATTTTTCGAAAATTCCCGAAAACTGCCGAAAACCATCCATCCGATCGGCATGCTTTCGCATCCGATTCGGATGGCCTTCAGCCGATCAGCAGAGCCCTCCAACCGATCGGTTGAAGGCTACTGGCCTCCTTGATCCATTTTAAAGTCCCGTAATTGAAAGTCCGACCTCCAGAACTCGATATTTCACCAAACTTTCCAGATTTACTTAGTACATCAATAAGCTCATTTCTATATAAAAACATTTACCATTTGACTCTCGGTATAGTACTTTACAATTTGACGGGTTATGTACCAAAACCCGTTTCGACCCATTTACACTACAAACCACCTTTACCAATTCATTTGCCCACCAAACTTAACCAACACCATTAATAACATATTAAACTTATTCCATAAACCAATGACCCGTTTACAACCAAAAATAGGTATATTTACACTTAATCCAAACGCCCCTTTTACTTTGACTATAAACACTTCAAACATACTTGGACACAACGATTGATCACCGAATCATTATGACAACCTTGACATACACTTTATGACTTGACTACCCGTTATAAACCATTAAATGACTCACGGGGGTACAACATCAATCTCGAGCTCGGTATCTACCTAAGCTCTTACTTTCTTACCCATCCTTCTATGAACCAAACCTTAATCCTTAATCCAAGCCATAAACACTTCACAAGAACCTACAAAACATTGAACATTAAACCGTAAGAATGAATGCTTAGTAAGTAAAGCAGATATAACTTAACATCATAATTCATTCACACATTACACATTATAACAACCATTAATCCAATACAACATTAACCATAAACACATACCTTAAGTCCTTAACTACTTTGTGGCTTAACCATCTTTTTTCCTTAATTCACTCTTATCTATCCCAACTAGCCTATTACTTACTCTCACATAACCACACAATCTAAACCATTCATTAATCTCAACATAATAATCTACATAACACATAATGTATAGAAATCATTATAACTTTACATTATAACCGGTTTACTTACCTTGAATCCAAGCTAAGCCTACCAAGGACATCATCATCATCATCACTACCTTTCATCATCATCATCATCATCATCATCATCATCATCATCATCATCATCATCATCCATCATCATTAAAACCTATTGATACACAAACCAACATCATCATCAACAAGGGTTTATATAACACATTAAAAGCTTGCCCATCTTTCCTTCTTGATCATCATATGATCATACTTTGATCATATGATGAATCCTCACTTACCCATAAACCTTAGCCTTATAATCATTATTAACTCAAGATTAGAGTTACTTACTTGTGGTTTATTGTTGCTTATGATCTTAACCCTTGACAAAGGACAACTAATCTTCTACCTCATCATCCAAGCTTCATCTCCCTCCTTTTTCTCTCTAAAAACCGGACACCCACACACACACACTAGAATGAGATGGAATTGTCTAGAGTTTCCTAGATATATTTAGTTAGATAGCATCTTTGGTCCAATGTCATAATTAGTGCCCTTAAGTCTCCTTCCTTCTACTTTGACCACAATAACTTTACAACCTATTTAGCACATTACGACATTAGTCCCTTAAGTCTATTTCCATTCTAGTTGTGCCACATAATATTTCCATAACTATATAACATATTAGTTGACTACAAGGTTGACTATCAGGTTTGACTATAACGTAACATTCATTGACTAGCCAATCACGTTAAACCTTAGTCAATTCCATCTAGGTGGGGCCTATTTGTACCCGGGGAACGGGTGTTACAGTCTATATAACACCTTTTTAAAATTTTATAGTTGATCGAAAGTCTCGATAAACTATCGAGCAACCAAATCCGTTAACAATGGAAACTTATTTTACAATGAATTGCATCACACAGGTCATCATGTATGGTGCATCTAAAAACTAGCATGAATTGTCTCTCATTAATGTTTTGATTGCCTACATTTACACGATATTTCAAATTTCCCGATTTATTATGTTTTAACTTTTAAACCAAATGTTGTGCAAGAATTTGACCATGATAATCTATCTTTAATGCTCATATAATGCCCGACCTATTAAATGGAGTTTACATAATAAATTTCACAGGCACAAACACAACTCAGTTCTCATCTCCCATCTCATCCAAACTCTTAGTTCCCTTTCCTCTCACCTCTCATCCTTCACTGATGCCGCCATTCATGGTGTGTGACAATGGTGAGCAGAAACGACGGTAGGTGTGTCGATGGTGATTGGTGGGTGTGTGTGTTTGATTACGGATCCCACGAGATCTTTGCAGCCGCTTTCACTTTGTTGTGAACATGGTTGTGGTGTGTGAATTGAGCGTTAGTAAAATATAAAATTCAAACGACATTCACATTTTGGTAGAGCTAAAAGTTTTTGTTATTATATTGTCCAATTTGTAGCTATATTGGTGTTTCTATAATAACCAGCCATATTATTTTAAGGTTACTTTATGCTTGATATAAAACTTTTGTAGCTACGTTTGTCATCTTTATTTTGCGAGATGAAAATTGAGGCCTGTGATGTTTTAAGGCAAATGATAGTCAATTATGGCCACTACCTCATATGATAGTCAATTTGTTGTGAATATAGTTTTAAGGCAAATGATAGTCAATTATCTCAAACTATATTTACGTCGTAAAAAGTACATGTATTCTGCAACGTAAACTCAAAATTTTTTATTGTCTCGTTTTGATATATGAACTAATTAAACGATGTGCAATAGCAACGAACATTCATAAGTGTTTTAATTTGCATGTTTTGATAACGTGTCGTACCTGAATGTCTGATACCTGTCCGCCTGTCACCATTTATTACGTGACACGTCATCAAAATATGTGCAGATTGAAACACTTTTGAAAGTTTGTTGCTATTGCACATCTTTTATTTAGTTCACGTATCAAAGCGAGACAATAAAGAAAGTTCGTTGCTATTTTAATAAGGTGTAGATGTTATTTTGGAAGGTGGTCGTTTTTTTTTTTGGTTTTTTTTTTTTTTTTTTTTTTTTTTTTTTTTTTTTTTTTTTTTTTTTTTTTTTTTTATTTATTTATTTATTTATTTTTTGTTTGTGTTTTTATTATGTGTGTGTTTTTTTGATCGGAAACTTTTGGATAGGAATGAATTGAAAGGAGTGGATGGGTTTATATAAAGAGGAGAGAGAGACAAATGCATCGTTAGATCGTTTCTTATCTGTTGATATCATGTGGTTGATATCATCACCACCGTTAGATCAAAATGCTTTTTGTCCAAACAAATCTGGACCGTTAAAAAGAGGGCTTTCTATCATTTGTGTGTCTGTGACTCAACACAATCAATTTTGGAGTTTTTTTTTTTTTTTTTTACCAACTTTTACTTTTTTTTCCCCACTTCTTTTAAATCAATCTTGATATAATCAATCAATGGAACAAAACAAAGCCTCCTAGGATGACCATGCCTTTCAAGTCATATTTTACGCATACATTTTCTAATTTAGCTGGACATATAAAATACTTATTATATTCACTACATTACATGTTATTAGTACCTTACTTTATAATGCATCGAACGTGGATAAAAAAAGAAAAAGAAAAGATATAGCTACTAAAACTATTAAAGAGCTTGTCAATTCGCGATAGTATGTTGAAGTCTTCATAACGAGTCCAAAACAACATTCACATGCCTTGCCCCTTCTTCTTTTAGCATACATATAAATTAGCATAAACGACAAGTAATGAACAACTAATCTCATGGTTAAAGTCATAAATGGTAATAAACATCAATCTATATCTATATCTATACTCTCTAATAAAAGAGAGTTTTTAGCCTCTCCTTCATAATTTTTTTCTAAAAATACGGAGCTCTATCTTTGCGCCACGTGTGCAGTAGAGATTTGAATATTTTACTTTGAAAAAAAAAAAAGTTGTGCATTAAGTAGGACATGATTGTTGCAAGTTTCCAGAAATAAATTGGTAAAACACGTTTATATAGTCGCGTATATAATTTTGCTAAGTTACCATATAACAATATTGTCTTAATTTTTTTTTAGGGAGGTTTTTGCTACAAATTTGGTAAGATCTTGATTGAAAAGCTTATATAAGAATTATTAATGATCTTTTCGGGTAAAGTATGTGGTATTTGGTCACTGAACCCTACTATATGGATTGAGATCCAGGTTCTTATCCACACTATTTTATTTTTATGTCAAGTATAAAGGAAAACCTGACATAGAGGAGCTTCGATGCATGAAATACATATCTTTTGAAGTTATTCTTGGTGCTTGAGAGTTTCTCTGATTTTGACGTTACTATCGAGCATGCATTAACTTGATTATTAGTGTTGCAAGTTTCCTTAAATAAATTGATCACCTATCATTATAGTAGCGTCTGTATAACAATTTTTTAAAATTTTATAGTTGATCGAAAGTCTCGATAAATTATCGAGCAACCAAATCCGTTAACAATGGAAACTTATTTTACAATGAATTGCATCACACGGGTCATCATGTATGGTGCATCTAAAAACTAGCATGAATTGTCTCTCATTAATGTTTTGATTGCCTACATTTACACGATATTTCAAAATTCCCGATTTATTATGTTTTAACTTTTAAAACAAATGTTGTGCAAGAATTTGACCATGATAATCTATCTTTAATGCTCATATAATGCCCGACATATTAAATGGAAGTTACATAATAAATTTCACAGGCACAAACACAACTTAGTTCTCATCTCCCATCTCATCCAAACTCTTAGTTCCCTTTCATCTCACCTCTCATCGTTCACTGATGCCGCCATTCATGGTGTGTGACAATGGTGAGCAGAAACGGTGGTAGGTGTGTCGATGGTGATGGGTTGGTGTGTTTGTGTTTGATTATGGATCCCACGAGATCTTTGTAGCCGCTTTCACTTTGTTGTGAAATTGGTTGTGGTGTGTGAATTGAGCGTTAGTAAAATATAAAATTCAAACGGCATTCACATTTTGGTAGAGCTAAAAGTTTTTGTTATTATATTTTCCGATTTGTGGCTATATTGGTGTTTCTATAATAACCAGTGATATTATTTTAAGGTTACTTTGTGCTTGATATAAAACTTTTGTGTCTACGTTTGTCATCTTTCTTTTGCGGGATGAAAATTGAGGCCTGTGATGTTTTAAGGCAAATGATAGTCAATTATGGCCACTACCTCATATGATAGTCAATTTATTGTGAATATAGTTTTAGGGCAAATGATAGTCAATTATCTCAAACTATATTTACGTCGTAAAAGGTACATGTATTCTGCAACGTAAACTCAATTTTTTTTATTGTCTCGTTTTGATATATGAACTAATTAAAAGATGTGCAATAGCAACGAACATTCATAAGTGTTTTAATTTGCACATTTTGATAACGTGTCATACCTGAATGTCTGACACCTGTCCGTCTGTGACCATTTATAACGTGACACGTCATCCAAATATGTGCAGATTAAAACACTTTTGAAAGTTTGTTGCTATTGCACATCTTTTAGTTAGTCCACGTATCAAAATGAGACAATAAAGAAAGTTCGTTGATATTTTAATAAGGTGTAGATGTTATTTTGGAAGGTGGTTGTTTTTTGTGTTTGTGTTTTTAATGTGTGTGCGTTTTTTTGATCAGAAACTTCTGGATAGGAATGAATTGAAAGGAGTGGATGGGTTTATATAAAGAGGAGAGAGAGACATATGCCCCGTTAGATCGTTTCTCATCTGAAATTTTGATACTAAAATATTAAGTACCATACTCCTATTAAAACAATATAACACAAGGCGATAAAATGAGATTTTGATACTGAAATATTTAGATTATTTGATATTATCACAACTTAATTTCATAAATTTGATAATTTATTTGAATAGATAATCATTTGTATAACACTATTTTTAACATTTCACATTTCACTTCGACTGTTTTCATTTTCTAAGTAGTATAGATAAATATTAAAAGAGTACACTCTTGAAGCACCACACTAAATTTTCCTTTGAGTAAATTACAAAGATGGTCCATGTGGTTTGCGTTGACTTTCACTCTTGGTCCTTTGACTTTTTTTTTGCACTTACAACCACTAACTCTGAAACCCTTAACATTAATAGTCCATTGACAAAAAAACATTAAGTTTGACTGTTAAAAACCCCTCACGTGACTTGCACATGAGGGTAAATTCGTCATTTTATATTTTTTGCCCACCACCACTACCCTTCTTCATCTTTAATAAACTCCCCACCACTACCAATCTAACCATAATTTTTACCTTTTTCATATTAAACCACAAACACCCCACTCCCACCATCATTATTTTCAACTATCAATTTTTCCGGCCACCTCCATCAAATTCCGACCACCTCAATCAAACACTCATATTCTTTTTATATCTTACCTTCAGATGTGTACTTAATTTTACACTTCAAAACGCATAAATATTTCAAAACTAAACACAATGCAAATAGGCAATAACCCAATTTATCTTGAACATAATCATCAAAGAAAAAAAAAGGCAAATAAATGTTGTAATACATGGTTTTATATTAACAACAACGTACTAAAACTGGTTATCTGTTCGATGCTTTCAGATTGTGATTCGCAATACCAAACACAACACAATAAGAAGTTCTCACAATACTATAACTATATCAAAAACATTCGACTAAGCAACTATTTATCTGTTTATCTCTTCCAGACCCACATACCGAAGGCAAAGTTGGTTATTCAAATCGAAAAGAGCCTCATTTCCCTCAAAACTACAATGCAATAAACAAATTACATATGATCAGTTAACCACTTGTTATTACTACCTAAGTTTCGAAAAAAACGCAATAATTAAATATAATCGACCTCAAAAGACAGTCTTAAGTAGTTTGAGAGTTTGCATATGCTTATCCAACAGTCAAATAAACAGTTTGGGTTCTTCAATCTCATAACAATTGTGTCCCATTGGCATTACAATAAACAAACCTGAAACACTATATCCTACATTGCCCGCACGCCTTTTGTTACAGATGATCATCTACTTGTACTTATTTCAAACAACCCCAAATCTAAATCAGAGCAAAAACTCGCTTCAACCCATACCAATCTCCGTCACACTCGCCGTCACGCGTCACCTGTAGATGCTAAAAAAAACATAGGTCATTGCAGATATGGTTGTTGGTGGCTGAAGGAGAGGTTGAGAGTGGTAACTGTATCCAAATCACCACCATCACCATCACTAAACCCCCACCCTCACCACCATCACTCCGCCACCAAACCCCCAAGCCCGCCACCAATCAGTCTGCCACTAAACCCTCACCCCCGCCACCATCAGACATCGCCACCATCAGGGGTTTGAAATATTCTAGTTATAAAGATTCGTGTTTTGGTATCAAAAAGATTCATAAATATGAGTTATGTGAGGTTCGATTGGTAGTTAAAAGAAACTAAGGAAGGTGCGTATGATGTAGAATAATGATGCTGTGTTTGATGATTTTTGGAGATATAAAGATGTAATTATTGTTTGTAGAGGATAAGTTTATGATGTAGAATAATGATGCGTGTGTTTTTTTAAAGGATAAGTTTATGAGATGACTGTAAGTTGGGTTTGGTACAAATGGATATGAGAGTGACAAAGGGCAAAAGGATAATAATACCCTCATGTGCAAGTCACATGAGGGGTGTTTAACAGTCAAATTTAACGTCGTTTGGTCAAGGGACTATGAGTGTTAAGGGTTTCGGAGTTGATGGCTGTAAGTGCAAAAAAAAGTCAAAGGACCAAAAGTGTGAGTCAACGCATGGACCATCTTTGTAATTTACTCTTTTCCTTTTAAATCCAAATTACGAGGCCATAACTATTTTACCGGGCCACATTAACAAGATCCAGTCAAAATCCCGGTAATTTCCAAACCCCAACCCGACCCGACCCGATGCGGTTTGCAGTTACAACAGAATCATCATCCGTACAATTTTCTTCATAAGATCTTCTTCAACTAAGTTGATCAACAATGGCGATCACAGATCAAATTCCAAACAATTCACAAGTGTTGTACGAGACACGTCAGCACGCTTCTAGAAACTATTCTTCTAATTATCCACCTGTTCATCATCAACAGGTAATAATCATTATAAATTTTGATTAGAATTGAAATTAAATAGTTTGTGATGTTTAATTAAATGATTTGAATTGAATGTTAGGTGAATGAGTGGAGTAAAGGAAGTTTATTCAGTTTGATCTCAACTAAAGGTATTTTGTTAATTTAGGGCTTTCAGTTTTGCTGACGTGTATTTGATCTAATTCTGGATGTGTTAGTGATTAGTTTATACTTAGATAGTTGATAGAAAGTGCACGTAGAATTATGATGCTTTAGCATTTGCGAAATGAGATTCACTAAATGTCAATTGTCGGAAACGTTGTATTCTAGGAGAATATGTGGATGACATTGTCGGCTAGGATCACACAAATTGAAATGTATTTGATAAGACTAGAACACACAAGTACACAACCATTAGGTTTGCGGGACTTGACGATGGTAAATGTTTATTCTAACTAGTTACCATTAGATTTGAACTTTAGTATTTGCGAAATGATTCACTAAACGTCATTAGTCGGAAACGTTGACTCGCTATTCGGGGACAATATGTGGATGACAATGACAATGTTTAGTATCCTTGCTTAGGAGAGTGTGTGGTATCAGGAAAATGATAAATAGTTGCAACAAAAGGTTTATAATCGGAAATGTTGACGGCCTCACGGGAGGATACTATGTGGATGGCATGTATAAGAGAGTGCCTTAGGGTGTGTTTAGTTGTTGGAAAATGAGAAGTTTCTCAGAAAAGTTTTCTGAGAAACACTCAGAAAACTGAAAACATGTTCAAAAGAAAACAGAAGACAATTTTTCTGCTATTATAACTATGAGTTACTGAGTTAGAGAACTTGAATTTAGAGTTCTCCAGTTTTCAACCTCGAGAAAGAAGGGTTACTCCGTTCTCAAGAAAACTAAAGAAAGAAAATTAAGAAAACTTTTCTACAACTAAACACGCCCTTATATTTTCAAAATGATAAGTTTTAATGGTGGATTTGATAGTTGTGGATTAAGCTTAATCACAAGCGGAATCAATAACTAGGATCAACCTTAGTCACACAAATTGAAATGTATTTGATAAACACAAGCATTAGGTTTGAGGGACTTGACAATGGTACATGTTTAGTCTAAGTAGTTACTATTTACTAGCCCTCCACAATTGTGGATTATATGACTAGGGCGTGTGTCTTAAGGAGTTTACAGCTTGCGGGATTTGAACTTGAGACCTCCTACTGGGACTCCTAAGATTTTACCACTAGACTTCCTCCTTCGGGGTATGTGTAGTATACGCTTAGAGATCACTAAATGTATGATTTCGTGTTGGCGGACTAATCCACGAGGCTTGGGCCCGCTGCCACAGGCTCAAATCACTTAAAGCTAGGTAAATATGGAATGCATGTCATGTGTTTCACTTAGAATAAGCTTATGTTCCGTATTCGTTAGCATTTAGCAAGCACATGGAAGAAAGCGGATTAACCCATTTGTTGGAGATGAGCCATGGGACTGTGGTGAGATGATTCTCGTGGTATAATTGTATCATGTATAGGTGGTTCATGGGATTAGCATATTTATATCTTTAGTACTATTTCGATTAGAATGCTTTAAAATGTTGGATCATAAAAGTTCATTTATTTGCTAAAGATATCTTGGCAGCATGATGGGTTTAAATGTGGTTGAGAATAGAGATAATAGTAGGTTACTTTCTTGTATATGCTTTATTGTATTTAGCTATCTGATTGTACATACCAGCAAAGTCAAATTGAGGTTCTGCATGCTTTGGATTCGTAGCTATTAGTATGCGAATATCTGATTTGTTTCTTTCCTTGCTTAGGATACAAGGTGTGGCTATATTTTTTTATTTTTTTGTTATCGTTACATATATGATCTAGTATTTACATATAGGTTGATTTGTTCTCTTACATGTAATATTAATTCCATGATGTGTTCTACGATGGATATGATTATGCTTCTTTTGAATTTGTTAAATTTAGATAATGGTTCACCACTTATGTATCTGTCGCTTATGTTGTATCATGAAGGTCTCAGCGAGTTTAGAGAAAGATGGACCACAAATAGACATCCACATAAGTTACGCAAATGGATATCTATGTTTGTTTCTCCAAGTGGTGAACATGTGGCTATAGCAGTTGGAAACGAGATAACCATCTTACAGAGAAATGATAATTATCAAGAGCCTTGTGGGATATTCACTAGTAAGATTTTTGAAAATTTCAGAATGCTTTTCATTTTACAATTGTGGCGCTCTTATGCTACTTGCTTCCAGTTTACTGTCTAAATATCAACAAATTTATATAGTTGAACCCACGGCAGCCTATATTTGAGTTTATTGTATTCATGAATCATGACTTCACAATTAGAATGCAGCACCATCCCACCCTTTATTTACTAAACTAAATATGGAAGCAATTGCAAACATGCGGAATTTAATGCTTCTGCAGTGCACATATCATACAAGCTACATTCTCTTCCACTTAAGACACTTATATTAGAGCATGCCAATTTTTGGCTTCTATTGACCCTTATTAACATGACCGTGTGTTGTCCCACCACTAACTTTTGCTCTGTGAAATCAGGCAGCTTCCCTGTCACGTTCATGTTTGGAGCCTGGTCAGAGGAGCATGGTGTTCTAGGTGTTTTTGACAGTACCGATACTTTGTATTTTATAAGAGCCAATGGTGAAGAGATTACCAGAATTACAAAGCAGCATTTAAAAGTGCCTTTGCCAATTATTAGTTTTGTTATTTATGACGAGAAGGATAAGAAAAAGTCTTGTTTGTAAGTACCATATCTCTGAGACAATCTCTATTCTCTAATCTATGTGTATCCTTCTTTTATAACTTTGTTAGTGATATTATTATGATTTTTTAATTTTTTGAAGTGAACAAATCTCACAGGTGTACCTTTAGCATACTTGCATCAGATGGCTCAGTTCATGATATTGAGATTAGTCAGGACCCAAGTGCCTCCATTACCACTATGAGCAGCTCGAATAGTTACTCATTGCTACAGAAGCAGTTCCCACAGAACGTTTGTTGTTGTGGATATTATCCAGATAGCTCGTTACTTGCTGTAGTTAGTAGTGCTGTTAGCATCACACCGACCTCCAACATTAGCATTGGTAACATTCAGCTCTTGCCTTGTTTAATTTTCTTTCATGTTCTGTACTAGTTCAAGTTGTAAGAGGAACAGAACCTGGCCATTCCTATTAATAAATTGAAGAGTGCATCACAAAATGTCCCTTGAGTGGTAGTCAACTTGTAGGTTTCACCTCATTTTTTATGTCTGGGCACTAGCCACCTCTCGAACAGAAATGAACACATCTTAATCTACAACTTCTTCTTTTTCTTTTTTTTTTTTTTTTTTTTTTTTTTTTTTTTTTTGTGTGTGTGTGTGTGTGTACTCATGGTTTCCGACCTTTTGGCTGACTAATCCACGGGGTTTATGGAAACTGTTCGTCTTCAACACATACCACACATTACCTTCACCTCCTCCACTAGGTTTCTACCGCATGTCTATATCATATATCCATTCCCTTGGGTTTCTTGCTTATCTCAATCAACCCTCAACGGCATAACCAAAAGCTTATAAATCACAGTAAAACAATCACACTGATCTTGAAAACATGCCTTATTCTTTTAAATACAGAAATTCTTCTGACTACATATGAAAAAAAAAAAAAAAAAAAAAAAAAAAAAAAACCGGATGAATGCGCCTATAAAAACATTGAAACAAGATGCATTTCATTTTGATCCATAAAAGAAAAAGCTGTGAGTTGTTGTAACCTAACAAATACCATCTTACATCTTTTTTATCAACTTCACACCAGTCATCATACATATCTTGCAATGTTAGGAACTCATTAAGTAACTCATTTAATGGGCCTTAGTTAAACAAAATAGTGGGAGGACCGAAGTAGATGATGAATTTTGTTTGATGGACCTATGTAGTTAATGATTTTTGTTTGGCGAAACCTGCAAGTTAAAAGATACTTGAGGAACTATTACAGATAATTATCCCTCTAAAAGTTTTGATGCATGAACATGCACGGCGCTCTGAATACTACCTATAAATCTGTTTTGGTCAAAGTTACTTATGGTGTGTCTCAGATTTACGGATTTGTTTTATGTGACGCGTTCTGACTTTGAGGTCCTAAACACTGGTTTTACCATACAGAAATCTGTAAAGGGATATGGATAGTACTATTTGACATGTTTTCAACGACGTTATATTCTTATTACCATAAAATCGGATGTTATCTTCTCTTTTAAACAGCCATTTCATTACCTTTTGAAGAGATTCTCCATCTATTGATGCACTGCTCATTTCTTTTTTACCCCTTCAGGACCTTACAGTATTTCTCTTTGGCAATGGTGTAGAGAATCAGGCTTACAGCAAGTGGCTTCTGCTGAGTTTGAAGGTCTCTATGCTAAAACAAAAGGTTACTTAGATCAAATATCATCTCCAAAGGTTCTGTTTTCACCAGAAGGAAAATTTGTTGCTACATTGGATTTGAGAGGATGCTTGGTCATCTATAAGCTGAGCGAGGAACGCTTGCTTACAGTAGTTTATCTCAAAGACAAAAATGACTTGAGCAATATAATAGATTTTACTTGGTGGACTGACCATATCCTCGTCATTGCTAGTAGAAGTGGTAAAATTACTATGATTGACATTGACAGTGGTCATAAGGTCTTGGAGAACGATTTTCAGTACTCATTGCCAATTTTAGAACGAGTACCCCAGTTGTCAGGATGTATATTTATTCTAGAAAGCAGATCATCTGAAAGTAATATTGCACCATCCAATTTGATTCTCTTTGAGCCAGTTACCTTGGAAAAACATAAGCAGTTTGAGAGTGCTAAACTGCAATGGAGCTTAATGTCATTTTCAAAAAAATCTGTTCAGGAACTTTATGATATTCTAATTAGTAGCGAGCAGTTTGATGCGGCATTCAAGTTGGCTGATCATCATGGGTTGGACAAAGATGACGTGCTGAAAGCACAGTGGCTGCATTCTTTACACGGAACAAGTGAAATTAAGACTTTACTTTCACATATTAAGGATCAGGATTTTGTACTTTTCGAGTGTTTAGATAGAATTGGGCCAACTGAAGATGCAATGAGAGCGTTACTTGCCTATGGTCTCCAGTTAACAAACCGCTACATATTCTCAGAAGTGGAAGATGAAGAAGGTAGCCTAACTTGGGATTTTCGTTTGGCAAGACTAAAGCTTTTGCAGTTTAGAGATAGGCTGGAGACGTTTATTGGAATAAACATGGGCAGGTAACAAGTCTATATTGTGCTATATGTTCAATAATCTTTGCCTTTTTTTTTGGTACTACTAAAACATATATACTTACCCTCTTTCAGGTTTTCTGCGCAGGATTATCGCAAATTTCGCTCAGTGCCTATTAAAGAAGCTGCTACTGCACTTGCAGAAAGTGGGAAAATCGGAGCTTTAAATCTTCTTTTCAAGCGCCATCCTTATTCAGTATCTCCTTGCATGCTTGAAGTGTTAGCTGCTATCCCTGAGACGGTCCCTGTTCAGACATATGGACAGTTGCTTCCTGGACGTTCTTCTCCTCAGGTTAGTGCTCTAAGAGAAGTGGACTGGGTTGAACATGAGAGGATGATAAATTATATCAAAACACTCCCGGAAAATCACGAGAGTGGCGTTCAGATCAGAACTGAACCAATTGTGAAGCAGTTAACGGGATACATATGGCCATCAACTGATGAATTATCTAATTGGTACAAGTATAGAGCTAGAGATATGGACACTTTAAGTGGGCAGCTTGACAATTGCCTCTCTTTGATTGAATTTGCTTGCCACAAGGGGATCAAAGAATTGCAAGAGTTCCACGAGCTTATTTCTTATTTGCACCAGCTTATTTACTCTGACTTGGATGACCATGATATGAATTTTAGCATGAACCTAATCACCTGGGAGCAGCTGTCTGACTATGAAAAGTTCAAGTTGATGCTTAAGGGGATCGATGAGGAAAATGTGATAAAAAGATTACAAGATAGAGCACTACCATTTATGCATAAGAAACTAGTCAGTGTACCTCTGCCTCCCGGGGATGATGTGGTTGATACTGCTCATTCGTTTTTGGTTAGATGGATGAAAGAAGTTGCCATGGAGAATAAGATTGAGGTCTGCTTGATAGTTATTGAAGAGGGGTGCAAGGAGTTTGGGGGAAGCAGTTACTTCAGAAATGCAGCTGAAGCGGTAGACTGTGCTCTTCAGTGTCTGTATTTGGTTACTGCTACTGATAAGTGGAGTACGATGGCCTCAATATTGTCTAAACTTCCATATTTGCATGGTAAGCATTTTCGTACATGGACTTAGTATATGGTAGCTTGCAAATTGAAAATGCATGGTCATTCGTGTTTTACATTAGCAATCATTTTCTTTGTGGATGTTGTGTTTGCTCAAGGATATCAAATTTTTTTTAAAAATGATTAATTTACTTACAACTCTCATTTCTTACGTCACACGTTGGTGCTGGAATTTTCCTAAGTAGGCACTAGTATAAACTGAAAAATTGTAGACAGGGAACACATTTATTGGCTTCCTGTCACGGAAATATTAGTCCTTTTATGAGGCATATTCCTGGAATGAATCGATTAAAGTAAAAAATGGGTCTGCGTTAACAATATTGTATTTGGGCAGGTTATGAAGTAGAGGGACTCAAAAAGCATCTTAAACTTGCAGAAGGTCATGTTGAGGCTGGAAGGCTTTTGACATTGTACCAGGTATGCATTTATGTTCTATGGTCACACATAGTTTTCAGTTTTAGATAGATCATTGCTTCTTTACTCTTTCTAATGCTGTCATGGATTGTTTTGCCACTTCTTAACCTATTTATTTTCGTTCACAATGGCTGCAGTTAGCTTGTTGGTTTACCTTATAATTGTTGCTAGTTTCAGCAATTGTCGGAGATCACTTGGTATATGATCTCTGTTCATTCTGTGCTATTTGCTGTTAGTAGTTATGGGACTTTTAAAAAGTTTAACTTATTTGTGGTCATTACTCCACTATATACTTTCTTCATTCTCTTCATGGAAGCCGTCTCCCTACTCTCGGGTTTACTCTAGGGTAGGGGTATGATCTGTCTACATTCCACCTCCACCACACCTCGCTCAGACGGGATTGGGTATTGTTGTTGTTGTTGTTGTATATACTTTCTTCATTCCATGAAACCGTCAGCACTTCCCTTTTTGGGATGTCCTATGCAAAAATATCAAAATAACATTTCCTTTTTTGGAATTACCAAGAACTTTAGAGTCTTTCTGAACTATATGTCAAGTTTCTTGTGTTTAAGTATTACTTATAAATAAGATATCATCAAGCTGATTATAAGAATGAGTTAGAAATACATATATTGGATGTGAGCTAGTTGCAAGCGCTATCACAATTTCATGGTGGAGTTATAAGATAAGTTTTTATATGTTCAGGTTCCCAAGCCAATCACTTTCTTCCTTGAGGCTCAATCAGATAGCAAGAGTGTGAAACAAATTCTTCGCCTTATACTTTCAAAGTTTATTCGCCGACAACCTGGTCGGACAGATAATGACTGGGCCAATATGTGGCGAGACTTCCAGTCCCTACAAGAAAAGGCATTTCCATTTGTGGATCTAGAATACATGCTGATGGAATTCTGCCGGGGACTATTAAAGGCTGGGAAATTCTCACTTGCTCGGTACTATCTAAACTGCTCTGGTTCGGTAGTGTTGCCGACAGAGAAGGTTGAAAATATTGTCATTCTGGCGGCTAGAGAGTACTTTTTCTCAGCTTCAAGTTTATCTTGCTCAGAAGTAAGTAAGATGTCACAACATTGTTTTGATGATCATTGCTTTCAACAGTTCTATTTAGAGGTTTGGTTTGGGCAATGGGTCAAATCGGGTTTGGAAAATAGTTAATGAATTAATTATGATTACGACTATTATCTAAATCTTTGATAAAGTGGTTTAGGAGGTTATATACCTTAAAAGTATTAGTAATAACATTTTGGACAACTTGCAATTCGTTCACCCGTTCGGCCTATCTAACCCTGTCTCCGTTATAGCCAAACGATTTTGTTTGACCCGTTCAGCCTATCTAACCCTATTGACCCATTTATAAGTAAAAGAGTCAAGAAGGCCGCCTTTAGTTCTATCTTACAAGATTATATAACTAAATTCAACCAATCTTTTGGAATTTGTTTCAGATATGGAAGGCTAAGGAATGTCTGAATATTCTTCCAAGCAGTAGAAATGTGATTAAAGAGTCCGATATCATTGACGCACTTACTGTTAAGCTCCCAAGATTAGGGGTGAACATTCTACCAATGCAATTCAAACAAATCAAAGACCCAATGGAAATTATCAAATTAGCTATCACCAGTCAAGTTGGGGCATATCTTAATGTTGATGAGCTTATTGAAATAGCCAAGCTTCTTGGACTCAACTCTCAAGATGAGATATCTTCCGTCCAAGAAGCTATTGCAAGGGAAGCAGCAGTTGCTGGTGATCTTCAACTTGCTTTTGATTTATGTCTTATTATGGCAAAGAAGGGTCATGGTCCTGTTTGGGACTTATGTACCGCTCTGGCAAGGGGTCCCGCCCTTGAGAATATGGATATTAATTCTCGGAAGCAACTTCTGGGGTTTGCTTTGAGTCACTGTGATAAAGATTCAATTGGTGAACTTTTACATGCATGGAAAGATTTGGATATGACAAGCCAATGTGAAAAATTGTCAACATTGACAGGAGAAGACGTTCCAGATTTATCAGGACATGATATAGGTGACCTAATCGATTCATCAGGGCAGGTTAATGCAACACTGTATGAAGAACAAAGCGCCCATTTCACCACCATTAAAACAACGCTCTCTGATATAGCGGACTTCCTATCAGCAGAAAAAGCTTCTGATTATGATTCTCTGCTTAAAGAAAATGGTAAACTTCTGACCTTTGTTGCTTTACGCCTCCCGTGGTTACTTGAATTGAGTCAAGAAGCAGAAAATGGTAAAAAGTTTGTTTCTGGAATGAGTGTCGGAACGCAAGCAATGGCGACTGTTTTGTCGTGGTTGGCAAGGAATGATTTTTCTCCCAAGGACAGTTACATTTCTTCTCTAGCGAAATCAATCATGGTGTCACCTGTTACAGAAGAGGAAGACATTTTAGGGTGTTCAATCCTATTAAATCTCAATGATGCATCCAAGGGTGTACAATTGATAGAAGAACAATTGAAATCAAGGAATGACTATAATGAAAAATCTAGCTTGATGAATTTGGGGATGATTTATAGTCTGCTGCACTACTCCAGTGCTGAGTGTGATGATCCTGCTCAGCGGAGGGAATTGCTGTTAAGAAAGTTCCAAGAGAAATACACATCACTAAGTTCAGGTAATTTTCCATACATTCTAGGGGTGATAATTTGAACTTATTTGCATCATGCCAGTTCAGGGGCTGCGTTTCATCTATAACGGATCATATGGGTCATAATGTAGAAACTCAGCTAAAAGTGATCATATATGTAATTTATGATTATTGTAGTAACATTTAATACGATGATATTTACAAAACACAACAAAAAGGGAAAAGAAAAGTATATACAAAAATTGTTGGTGGGTCGACATAACCCAACCTGGCCCACTTTGACCAGCACATAAAAAGTTAACTGGTTTGACCCGTTACCCAATACACCCGACCAGCCCATTTCGCTACCTTATGCCTGTTTGTGCTGTAATTGAACCATCTGTAATTTGTCAGTTTACTGTTTCTTAAATCCCTGTTCTGGATGTAGATGAGCGCAACAAATTTGATCAAGCACAATCTTCATTTTGGAGAGAATGGAAGCTGAAGTTAGAGGAACAAAAGCGAGTGGCAGATCATACGAGAGCAATTGAGCAAATCATTCCTGGTATTGAAACAACACGGTTTCTGTCTGGAGACATCAACTATATGGAGAGTGTGGTATTCTCCTTCATTGAATCTGTAAAAACAGAGAAAAAGAGAATCCTGAAAGATGTGATGAAGTTAGCTTCGGATTATGGCTTAGATCAAACCAAGGTATGCAAGTGTCTGACTGTCTATACATGTCCAATAGGCTAGGATGGCAATTGGGTGGGTAAGGTAACTGTCAAAACGGGCCTGGATAAAGACTTGTTGGGCAATTGGGTGGGTAAGGTAACTGTTAAATATGATTACAGAACTATATTGTTAAAAATGATCTAAGCATTTTGTAAATAGAGCAGTTTAGAAAGTTTTTTTTTTTTTTTTGGGTAACCATGGTTTCCATCTGTTTGGCCGACTAACCCATGCGGCCTTAGTCCACCGCCACACAGACTCAATCCATATAAAAAACCCATCCCCTTATGGGAGGTGGGCATGGCCACTTAAGTTTTGTTTGCACTTGAACACACTTCAGATGACTTTCACCCCCGTTTGACCCACTCGACCCTTTGAACAGTTTCCGTTTTATATAATCTTATTAAGTTAACCCATTAGAGATATAATAAACTTAAATCGACGGTTGTGTATATATATGGCTTTGGCCACCTCTACTAATTAGTACTTGTAGCACAAATTTTCTGCTCCTAAATAATCTTATCATTACATGTCCCTCATATTCAGGTTTTGCTGAAATTCCTTTCTTCAACCCTTCTTTCCGAGATTTGGACCAATGATGATATCAAGTCGGAGATTTCACAGTTTGAAAGCAAAATACTCGATTGTGCTGAAGACATCTTCAAAACAATCTCCTTATCCGTGTATCCTGAAATTGATGGACGGAACAAAGAACGCCTTGCTTACATTTATAATCTACTCTCCATTTGTTTTTCAAGGGTTGAAGAAAAGAAACAGTTGTTAAATGCTATCAGCGCAGATCAATCAAATTTAAGCATTGTTGAACTGGATAGTTTTTACAAGATTATGGAGCAAGAATGTAGTAAACTTTCGTTCATGGAGAACCTGAACTTCAAAAATATTGCTGGTTTACATGGTCCAAATTTGGCATGTGTTACCAACGAAATTTACGCTAATGTAAATGAAAAGAGCGTTGAAGCACTGGCTGAGATGGTAAAAACACTTGCTGGCATTTTCAAAGATGGGGTTCCTGAGGGTCTTGTACCTTGGCCTTACGTCTACGGATATTATATATCTAATTCATTGACAGCTTTGGAAAATAGCGCTAAATCAGAAGTCCATTTTCAAACCCCTGAAAACCTTCAGTTATTCATCAATGAGCTTGAGCTTACGTATGATAGATGCAAAAAGTATATCAGACTTATTGCTTATCCGGGTGCTTCTGTAATGGGCATAATGAAGAAGTTTTTCAAGATTACTCCATCTTTGAAAGACAATTTTGATAATCTATCATTGAATTCGAAGTGGAAGGATGATCTGGTTATGCTCATAAATTTATGGCTCAGGCTGATCGATGATTTGCAGAAATTTGTATCATCGGATGACTTAGAAGGGAAGTTTTCACCCGCTTGTGTTTTGATCTGTCTCGAAGCTTTTGTTGACTTGGTCAATGAGGAAACAATCTTGACAAGTGAAGGATGGGCGTCTATATTTGCTTATATTAACTCCGGTCTCGTGGGTGATGCTTACACAGAAATTTTCAACTTCTGCAGATCAATGATTCTTTCCGGTTGTCGATTCAAAGCAATAGGTTACGTGTATCATGCAGCAATTTCACATTTCTCCCCCCATGCAAATTTGTCCAGTGAGGTCCAAAGGCATTATGAAAATATCATTGATCTCCCTCAACTTTACGTAAGAATATTGGAAACGATATTAAAGGATATAGCCGGTGGGTCCCGTGAACGCCAGCATTTGTATCGTGTGTTGTCAAGTTTGAGTGAATTAGATGGTGATTTAGAGGTTTTAAATAAGGTCCGAAGTACCGTGTGGGATCGAATGGTTCAGTTTTCCGACAATATGGAAATCCCAAGCCATGCTCGTGTTCATATGCTCGAACTTATGCAATTTATAACCGATTCCAGTACAACTTCAACCTTGTTTTCTACCGAGCTTCAAGTTAACGTCCTCCCATGGGACGGGTGGGACAATACTGGAAGTATAAATCCGAACTGCGAAACCGGAGCCGATAATGAAGATGCACCAAACAGGTTCACACATACTTTGATTGCTCTTAAATCATCACAATTGCTGTCGAACATTTCACCTAACCTCGAGATCACGCCAAACGACCTTTCGACCCTAGACTCTGCAGTATCTTGTTTCTTCAAGCTATCAGAGTACGCGGTTTCACGAGCCCATGTTGATGTTCTTATATCTGTATTACAAGAGTGGGAAGGGGTTTTTGCTACAAAAAGTGTAAAAGAAGATACGAAAACCCCGGAAGAAACACCTGCCGTAGGGAATGATTGGGGCAATGATGATTGGGATGAAGGATGGGAAAACTTCCAGGAAGAAGTATCGGCAGAGAAAGAAACAGAAACTACACATGACGAGAATAACCCTACACTTCATGCTTTGCATGAATGTTGGGCAGTGATCTTCAAGAAGCTAGCATCATTATCCCAATTCAGTGACATATTGAAAATTATTGATCAATCCGTTCCGAAAGGAAACGGAGTATTATTACATGAAGATGCTACTCGTGATTTGTGCCGATCATTACTCGAGGTAGATTGCTTTATAACTCTCAAGATTGCTCTTCTACTTCCTTACGAGAATATACATTTGGAGTGTTTGGGTGCTGTTGAGGAGAAATTAAAGTTAGGAAATATACCGAACTCGGTTTTAACCGACCATGAGCTGTTTATATCTTTACTATCCTCGGGACTTGTGTCTACCATTATTACCAAACCTTCATATGGTAACATCTTTTCATATTTAAACTATATGGTGGGAAGTTTCACTCGTAATTGTCAAGAAGCTCATTTCTCGAGGCTTAAAAATGGAAGTGGTGATGAGAAAGACATATGGTTTGTTTTCAAAACGGTTCTTTTACCGTGCTATCTTTCGGAGCTTGTGAAAGCGAATCAAGTGATGTTAGCGGGATTGGTTGTGACAAAAATCACGCATACAACTGATTCTCTCGGTTTGATCAATGTAGCAGAAGCTAGTCTTAGGAAGTACTTAGAGAACCAGCTTGAAATTATACAAGGCGACGAGTCCATATTCAAGGAGATGAAGTTTTGTGAACCTCTCGTAAATACTGTTGCAGGGTTAAATAGCAGGTTGGAGAGTTTGATCGAAGCGGCTCTGGCAATGGTGTCACCTAACAATGCTAAAAGGTGAGATCATACGGAATTTGACATTTTATGTTAGACATTAGATATCATCCTTCTCTGTGTAGATATAATTTGTGGATTTTTTGGATGCATATACATGTTACTCTTCTAGCCATTTCTATTCTCTTACAAAGTAGATAGGTTGTTCAGTTAGTAAATGGGGCATGCGTTTTTATAAATGAGCTAAATTTAAAATTCGACATGACTCGATTCTAGATTTATTTTTAAAACTAGATACGCGTGTATTGTATCTGGTTGAGCTTTTGATTCAGTTTTATTTATGTGTTTTTTTCTAGATTTCTCGGTTTTGATTATTTTTTCAAACCAAGTGTATTCGTGGACGTAAAAGTAGGAAAAAGAAAAACTTTGTCAGGATAGAAAACGATAATTTCTCCGTCTTAATATTATTGTTCACATTTCTATTTCGGGTTGTCTTAAATTAATTGTCTAACTATTAAAAATAATAAAGGAAATTTGATCGAGATTACTATATTACCCTTAAAATTGTTATTACACGCTTCAAGAAAGAATTGATTAATTTATTAAAGATTTAAAGGTATAACTCTTATTTTATAAAAGGTAAGAAAGAAAAAGCAGTAATAATTATATTTTTTCTTAAACTATGTGTTTTTTGTCGATATACAATTATTTTGGGACGGACGGAGTAATTAATTTTGTAATACTTCGCAATATGTCATTTTTTTTTAAGTTACAACTTTTTTTGTTAATAAAAACAAAAAATTTCCCATTACAAACATGTTATGATATTTTGTGAAAAAAAATTGTTAAAAAAACTTTAACGAAACATAACAAAATTGATAAAAAAAATTAAAGAGCTGAAAAAATACGTTAATTGGTGAAAACCTTTATAATTTTACATATACATGAGATCAAAAGACGATAATTGTGTCATTTACATGAAAATGAGTTTTTTTTTTTTTTTTTTTTTTTTTTTTGGCTAATGACGCAAGTGATAATTTACATGTAAAAGAAAGGACGTCATTTCATGAAATTCACCTTCTAAAGATGGGTTTTTTTTAGCAAAACCTAGTAAAGTCAACGTTTAATGTTTAGACTTTTGATTTTACATTTTATTTTTGTAAAAGGAAAACTCACACCACCTAAACTAGACCTTTTCAAGTCAAACTTGAATCGAACGTCCCAAGTCCCAACCCCCGGGAAGAACACGGTAAACGACCACATGGGTTTAGCATGGCCAAAAGGTCTTGCTAAACTTTTCATTTCGTTGATTCTTTTGTACATAATTTATAGTATTATTAATTCTTGGATGATAAATACTATATAACCTAAAAAATTCAAATCGATGTCAAATAACCCAAGTTTGAGAATCGACCATTCTAAAATAACCCAAACCCGATAAACAAGCCAATCTTGAAACGATAACCCGAATCCAATAACAACACCAAACAAAACCTACAAAAGAATCAGAAACCAAGCAATCAAACACCCCCACCTTAACCCCTAAAACAATACAAAAATTAATACAATAATAGTAATAGTAATAACAATAATGATAATCATGATAATAAAAAGACAAATAGTTTAACCCAGTATATGTACATCTAGATTTGTATGTGAGTTGCTAATTAGAATGTGCTACTTAGAGCACTTCCATTGGTCACTCAGGGTTAAAGTTTAACACACTGTCACGTCAGCTTTAACCTTTTCACCTTTAACTAAAAAAAAAAAAACACCCGCAATCATAACTCACCCTTAACTCACCTTTAACTCACCTTAACACACCAAGGCGCAATGGTTAACACACCGTGTTAAACCTTAACACACCTTAACACACCAAGGCGCAATGATTAATTCACTGTGTTAAACTTTAACACACAAAAAATGCATACCTTAACGTGGCGTTAAGGGGTTAACGCACCCTTAACGCACACTTCTAATGGTTAACACACCTTAACGCAATGAAAGTTAAGGTTTAACGCACTTGGTGCGTTAACCATTGGAAATGCTCTTACTGCCAAAATTCATGGTTCAACCATAGTCGGTGACAATGAACCACCGCTGCAAAACACAACATGTAAACACATTACAAATCTAAGTTCTCAATAATCGTTAAATCCTTTATTTTAATGAGTGTCTAAATATATTATTTTGGCCTTAAGAATTAGCTGCATGAGTCATTAACAGTATCATACACATCTGATTTTTGCTTTGTCAGTGGACATGTCTCTAAACTTAACCTTAATATAAGAGAATTTGTGTCGTGGCATTAATAATAATGGTCATTGTTTTAACCTTAATATCGAGTAAATTCCAAAACTGTGCTTCCAATATTGTGCTTGTTTAACTAAAGTCGTACAAACTATGAAACACACACCTCGTAAATCCGCTACAGCAAAATCCATACAGCTGGCTTTAAGCTGAGAACAATGGTGATCATGGGCAAGAGAAAGAGTTGTTGCCACTACTTCCACATTTAATTCTTCACACAACTTCACTTCAAATAACTGTTTTAACCGATCTAGACCAAAACGATCAGCAGCAACCAACAGATGCTGAATCATGTGTGACATTGAGCCCATACTTTCATATGAATTTGGAAGTTTATCTGAGTATATAAACAATATCATTGCCTACAAAACACAACCACAAATGCTGCTATTAATGCATGCCCAAAATTAAGTATAAAAACTTTTGTTAGCGATATTTTCTGTATATTACCTTCAAAACGGACGGTTCTATGTCCATTAACTATACTTCATCCAAAGCAGGGTTTCCAACAAACCCATAGAATTGGGCTTTAAACACAGGAGAGCGAGCAGCAAGAATCAGCTTATGAGCCTTGAAAGTATCGTCCTTAACACGAAAAACAATATCGCTGCCTGTTTCACTGTCCAACAAATTCTTGAAATCTTTCTCAATTTCAGATGGTGGTGGAATGATGGTAAATTTTCCAATGCAACTTTGAACCCAAACGTTGCAAGAAAATGAAAGTGAATCATCCTTGAGATAATCTGATGACTCCAACCTTTGTTTTGTCATAAAACGCTTGTAACCCCTAATTAATTAACAAGAATAGAATCGATAATAGTTGGACGAGGAGCAAATGATATACTGAATATGTATACTCGCACAGAAGACAAAAGAAAAGAGCATTAATTTCAAAATATAAATCTGAATTTATTATATAGTTCTACTTTCATGTTAGAGGTTGATTTGCGAAAATTGTGGTTAGTGAGACAAGTCGCCTAGAACATTACACTATCAAGATCTCATGCAAATATACGATACTATCAAGATCCGGCAAGATTGCATCTTATTTCAATTCATACAATTCAAATAATTAACTTTAGATAAAACTTATAATAAAAGATTTTTAGCTACACATACCACATTGGGTAACATTGTGTGTACCCCTTTTCGACTCTGATCCAGTCATAGTGAAAGGCTTATTATAGATACTGGTAACATTGTGTACCCCTTTTGGACTCTGATCCAGTCATAGTAAAAGGCTTATTATAGATAACGGTAACATTGTGTACCCCTTTTCCACTCTGATCCAACATGGTAAGTTCGAACGAAGCTTTCACAGTCTTGTTTTTATCCTCCAAACCTAAATACACCGAAACATATCTGGTATTCTTGTTGTTACCATGAGGATAAAAATACATTTTCCAACATCCACCAACTGTAAAAGGCTCACTAGATACGTAACTTCTTACCCCCGTCCCTGCTTTAAGTATAGAGTATTGCTTAACATAGATGACATCCGTATGTGGTCGTTGACATGATCAATAACTTCAAGAACAAATAGCTAATTAGAATTATCTAAAAAGATGGTTACAGGATACTCTTTAAGAGTATAAAACCTAACAAGTTAATATACTCTTGGCACAGAACCCGATTCTATTGCAATGTCTATTTGTTTGACAGAAACGGTAGTAAACACTTACAAGGACTAAACTTGATATCGAAATCTAAAAATTGATAATAGTGTGGATATATACAAAATAACCATAAACCTAAATTTATATGAGAAGAAAGTTGTACTCTATCCCAATTTGATTAGGATACGTTTCTAATCAATCTTTAACATTCCTAACTCATGAACGAAATCTAAAACATTCAAAAGGTACCCTATAAAATAGAGTGTCATCATCATTACCTCACTCATCATTTTCTTATTTTTCACAGATTTTTCAGGTTCCAAATTTCCAATTGCTTTAGTGTTAATGTTAATGCATACTCAACTTAAACTTTCAAATATCATATTGTTAAGAAAAAAAAAAATCATAATACCGTTATAATGCCCATGCACGCGCGGGGGTTTTTCTAAAATTTTCAATAATGTATTTTTATGTACTAAAAAACAAATAGCTCGTTTTTTGTTTTAATTATGTTCTTAATTTTGGTTTATAATTATGTTTGACGTACGTGATAAGGGTTCACATATAGTTTTTGCATAGACATGGTCATCTTTATGTACAAAGTTTAATTTTGCTACAATATGCATGTGCTGGTTTTGGTAACGCATTTTGTGTAATAAGCATAACAAACAGATTTCTACAGTATTCTCCAGTCGCATATATGTGTGTCTCTTTTATTGATTCAATGTATTCTTTATCGTCATCGAGTAATCCCATAGCATAACATGTATCACCCCCAAAATTTGAAACGAAGCATATACGTTTTTGTTATGTGTTTTGATGTCGTCGTAGCATGTAGGTCCTCTTTTTTTGTTTAGCAATATTCTGAGGTAGAATCCAATTCATCTATTGCTCGAGGAACATAATTTATGCGGCCTACAGCAATACCCTTTTTTCTACTTGTCCCTTCAATTCCCGGTCTTTTGAATTCCAAACGTGTTTTGAAGGAAATATGTTAAGGTTTGAGCCTCTTTGTCATATTTATTACGATCCACACATTTCAAGAATTGAGAATTAGCAACTGAAGGTTCTAACAGGACATCTTACACAACATCATCATGTTCAAACAAAATTGGTTGTTGATATGGCATGTGAAATGATAATCTTTCAACATGAGGGTACTCATAGTGTACATTAACTTGGAAAATGTTCAAAATCATCAACATTGAATGGATGAATGGGAGAAATAGGTTGTGATTGGTTCGGAGGTGGTGATGAAGTATCATGGAACGTTTGTTTGTGGTGATGTAGGATCGTGAAACATTTTTGGTTGATACAAAGTTTGTTGATACATAGTTGTTGTAGAGGTAAGCATGGTGGGGTTTGGTATTGTGGTTGTTGTGTTCCGTAAACAAAAGTTAGGACTAAAAAATTTACCGGTGGTGAGTGACTGAGACAGAAATTTGAATTGGGTGTTTGGACGTTTGGTTGTCGACGTTGTTTTGAGGTTTTATTTTTTGGAGTGTTCATTTTGTATAAAAGATAGAATGAGAGTATAAAAGATAGAATGAGAAGTTGTGAATAAAAATGATGAAGTATAAGGGTATTTATAGGTAATTAAAATGATAAATTATTATTATTATTATTATTATTATTATTATTTTACATCGTCAAAAAGCTATCCGTTTGAAGGGGGAAAAGTGGCTGTTTGTGAGGTTTTGGCGTGCATTTCGTTTGGTGGTTCACACCATCAAACCTTGGCCAAAATCACATGACCGGGCGCGGTGTGAGGGAGTAATGGAGGATCACACGTGGTGATGCCACCACCGATGGTGCATCACCCACCATTACATCCGACCTAAGAGCACTGGGTGTGGGCTTCGCCATGGCTCGCCGTGCTGACATGGCACGTTCGCCATGGCTCGCCGTGACACCGCCTTAGTTCGCCGTGAAGCACCTCCTCGTCTGCATGGCCAGGCTTTGTTCTGACATTGTAACGTTGAGCTGGGTCCCATTTTTAATTTAACTAAAAAACTCATTTCTCTCCAAAAATTTGTTATTTCTCAATCCAACATTTGTTCAAGAGTGGGTGTGGGTTCGGTGGTGTGGGTTACGATTGCTGGTGACGAGCAGTTCAAGAGTGGATTTGGGTTTGGTGGTGGCAATAGATATGGGTGGTGGTGGTGGTGTTGGTGGGTTACAGTGGTAGTGGTGGGTTAAGATGGTAATGTTAGTTAGGATTGTGGTGGTGGTGGTGGGTTACGGTGGTAGTTCAAGTGCTTTTTTGGGATGGTTAAAAGTGGAAGTGGTGTGGTGGAGATGGTAAAGATCTTCATATGTTTGTTTGGAGTTCAAGTGCTTCACCTGTTTCTGAAGGTGGGATTCATGTGTTTAGAGGTGGTGAATAATAATTTGGTAATGATCTTGGTGGTTGGTTAAGGTGGTGGTGTTGTTTGTATATATGAATTTGGTTTTTATTTTGTGGATATGTGAAAAAAATAAAAATAAATTGTAAGTGGTGGGACCCAAATGAGTAAGTTGTGGTATGTTATGATAATGGGAGCTTGTAAATGGAGGTATGTCATGGTGACGTGGCACCCCATGCGACCCAAATGAGTAGTTTTGCTAGCCCATGACACCTACTGCTCTAAGGATTAGCTAACCATTAACATGGATTCAATGGCAAGATTTGAATATTAATAAATTCCATGCAATACATTGTCACGGAACTTTAGATGTAAAATGAAATGACATACTTTTTATCTAAAATGAAATAACACGTTGTTAATGTACATCATGATCGTGATATCCTTTTGGGTTTCGATTCATGGGATTTACGTTAAGCGTTTCAAGGTTATAACATTTAGACAGTAAATTACTTTGCAAATACAAGTTTACGCGTTATAACATTAAGGCTAAGACCACTTTGATGAATTCGCATTGATCTATACAGTTTTATGTTTTGTTTCTGTTTTGACCCATACAAAAACACTCCAAATCAATTTAATTAAAATGCCGCAAAAAGAATCAGATCACAATTTGATAGCATTGTCTTCAAGAGTCGAGGTCAATGGTTTTGAGTTCCGACCATTATAACTACCCAATAAAAATAGCTTATTTGCAATTTTACTTCATAACATTAAACTCTTCAAACATGAACACTGAACCAACACACACCTCCTTCACCTCCAACTACAAATGCCACCTTACATAACTTTGCTCGCCTATACAATTCGAATAATCCATTGGCATCATACGCAAATCTAAACTCTAAACGAAGCAAGCAGGTTCATAACCCTTTGCAGTCAATGTTTCATGAGCTGGAACGGCTAGAGTTTGGGGTTTGGTGAATCAGGAAGAAGTTTCTGCAGTTCGGTATATTGTGATTTCCTGCTGCTTAAAGTACCTGCGATCTTCTTCATCAACTAGTACAAGATTCAAAAAATACTTGACGCTAAATTTGTTGTTGATGTTCCGATGTGTTGGTGTCAGCTCGTATGGGCTCAGAAACAGCCTAATTGGTATAGATTCACCTGCAAATGAAATAAAATAAGTTGTGTTAGTTATTACCTCACCTGATCTGCACTACACGCGCCAAAATGGGCGGGTTAAGAAACAGGTCAAAACGTAATTTTTGTGTGAATCATGTGAAGTAAAAGGATCTAATTTGCACATGAAATAGAAAAAGAACACAGAAATTGACAGAATATCGACGGCAACTTTTAAAGGAAATATAAGCAAACGCGCATGAGATTTTAGTGCATACCTCTGACAGGAGCACCATCCATTAACTCGAATTTTGCTAGGGTTTCTGTCTCTACATGAGTGTTGGCCCCAGAACCAGTGGATTCTCGTCGCCTGATCTCAAGATCCATATTCTTTAGCTTGATTCTTACAAGAAGAAAATATATCTTGCCAATGATCACATCTTTCAAATGATACCTGGATGCAAGCATATTCACTTTGTTACTACTTATCTGAGCAGGATGAATTCATTCTTATTGGTGGTCATAATTTAGTCAAACAGGTCGCGTATATCTCTTTTTACTTTCTTTTTTTTTAAATGTTTCCTTAGACTTGAACTTCTTAAAAGTTAAAACTGAACCCAGGCATTAAAAGAGCAAACAAATGATCGAAAAGACATTTTTTGATATTAACCAGAAAGATGTCTAAAGTACATATGCACATCTTTAGCCTTCTCGACTTACTTGCTTTTGTTATACTCAAACTCAATATGAAGACAGTCTTCTATTCCAACTTCCATCTGTCAAAGGTTACATGCGAGACAATGAGAAAGCAGTATAGAATAACATAATGGGCTAAATTTATCAATTACAACAAACTATTACACAGCATTGCAGAAGACATGATTAGAGGTGGCAAAATGATGGGCCCGGCAGGCTCGGTTACGGGTCAAAATGTGCTCAGGTTATAGCGACTAAGTTTGGATGGGTTCCGGTTGGGTTGACCCGTAAACATTATCCATCCAATTTTAGAACCTTTAATACAGATTACAGACTTGATGAGAGATATGATTACAAAAACAATTATTATTATAAAAATAATAAGAATGTTATTAACAGAAACGATTTAAAATGTTTGCATTATTATTACACTTTGGGTGTTTTCGACCCATTTGACCAATTTCATCTTTTAGCTAAATTTCTTAACTTGACATGTTTTAGATTAAACACAACCAAATCGACCCACTGAGACTAAATGGCCCGAAACTTACACATATAGACATGATCATTAATAGAACTATATCTCCTGATAGATAACTTAAGAATACTGAAATAACATGGCAGATCACTGACCTTGATGCTGTTGTTGATTGAGGGAGCCGGGGTATAGTTGCGAACCTGCAAACGAAACACATAAGAATAGGACAGAATGAATTAATAGAATAGTGTTCCACTTGGAAACAAAACACATAAGAATAGAACCCAATATCCCTCATGAAAGACTCCCTTGTATTTTTTTATTTTTTTATTATTTTTTTATATTATAAGAATGGCTGATGGTACCACTTACTTTTTATCAAGAAAGATCATTAACAATTGTTGCAAACATTTAACAGTTCTTGCAATTTCGCATTACTGAAAAAGTATCACAAAACTATTGATTTTTTTTTTTTTTTTTTTTTTTTTTTTTTATATAAATGTGTAAAGAAAACATCATAGTAGCAAAACTAAAATGTTTTACCATAGCTGTGGCATTCAATATCTGAAAATAGGATTGGGTCTTACCACAAAATCTTGGTACTGTGTTATGCTACCCGCATAGCCCCGACTGATTGTTACCTTCAGAACATACCTGGGAGCAGACAGTGCAGGAAATTAAATCATGTTTCAAGTTATAAATAACAATTTGCCACATAACAGGGATGAATTCCTGGAGTGGACAAAGCTATTTAATCATGACATAATCCATATAGAGCATATGTTATAATGGAGCAAAAGCAGGCATCAAATGCGTCGATAATTTAGCAAGGATCAAGGACTCGAGGGATAATTCATGATATTTTTGCCTATATATGAAGTAGGAAAGAAGTAAACCCCCCACACCCATATCCCAGTGACAATGATCATGCAATAAATGCCATCATGTTCATGTTTAATTGTTTTTATGTCATCTAAACTTAGATAAAAGAGCTTTACCTAAGTCGCACATTCACACCATTGTATGTCTCGTATGGCATTTCAACTGTAGAAAACTCAAAAGGAAATGTTTTCTTTTCATATATTTCACCAGGAACATCCAATTCACGAACTACAAAACAAATGATAAGAGAGCATCAAAATGAAAATTTGTGTACAGAAAAGTTACAAGTAAATTACTAATAGGGTAAATGCTATAGAATAGCAACGAACTTACTGATTTGTCCCGGATTGGATAATTTACAAATTTATTACCGATTTGACTAATTTTTTCTAAAGTTTTGTCCTAATAATAACAACCCCGTCAGTATTTGTGACAACGTTAGTCCTTTAACCAAACAAGCGTTTGCAAAATTAGTCCTTTTACTAACGTTCGTTTTGTTTTTCATTTTTGAGCGTTTGCAAAATTAGTCCTTTTACTAACGTTCGTTTTGTTTTTCATTTTTGGTCCTTTTGATTATTATTATTATTCTAAAAAATTCAAAAAAATTTATAAAAATTATAAAAACTTATAAAAATACGAAAAAAATTTAAAAATTCGAAAATTTTTGAAAAATTTGAAAAAACTTATAAAATTAGAAAAATTTATAAAAATTCGAAAAAATTTATAAAAATTCGAAAAGTTCGAAAAAATTTATAAAAATTCGAAAAAACTTATAAAATTAGAAAAATTTATAAAAATTTGAAAAATTTACAAAATTTGTAAAATTCGAAAAAATTTAAAAAAATTCGAAAAAACTTATAAAATTAGAAAAATTTATAAAAAATTCGAAAAAATTTAAAAAATTTGTAAAATTTGAAAAAATTTATAAAAATTCGAAAAAACTTATAAAATTAGAAAAATTTATAAAAATTCGAAAAAATTTACAAAATTTGTAAAATTAGAAAAATTTATAAAAATTAGAAAAATTTATAAAAATTTGAAAAAATTTACAAAATTTATAAAATTCGAAAAAATTTAAAAAAATTCGAAAAAACTTATAAAATTAGAAAAATTTATAAAAATTCGAAAAAATTTAAAAAATTTGTAAAATTTGAAAAAATTTATAAAAATTCGAAAAAACTTATAAAATTAGAAAAATTTATAAAAATTCGAAAAAATTTACAAAATTTGTAAAATTCGAAAAAATTTATAAAAATTCGAAAAAATTTATAAAAATTCAAAAACTTATAAAAATCGAAAAAGTTTTCAAAAAAATTTCGAATTTTTCAAAAATTTTTGAATTTTTAAAATTTTCGTATTTTTAAAATTCGAAGTATTCAAATTTTTCAAAAATTTTCGAATTTTATAAGTTTTTCGAATCTTTTCGAATTTTTTGAATTTTTAAAAAAATTCGAATTTTTTAAATTTTTTCGAAGTTTTTAAAATTTTTTCGAAGTTTTCAAAAATTTTTGAATTTTTAATTTTTTTTCGAATTTTTATAAGTTTTTGAATTTTTATAAATTTTTTCGAATTTTACAAATTTTGTAAATTTTTTCGAATATTTATAAATTTTTCTAATTTTATAAGTTTTTTCGAATTTTTATAAATTTTTTCGAATTTTTATAAATTTTTCTAATTTTATAAGTTTTTTCGAATTTTTATAAATTTTTTCGAATTTTTATAAATTTTTCTAATTTTATAAGTTTTTTCGAATTTTTATAAATTTTTTCGAATTTTTATAAATTTTTCTAATTTTATAAGTTTTTTCGAATTTTTTTAAATTTTTTCGAATTTTTATAAATTTTTTCGAATTTTACAAATTTTTTAAATTTTTTCGAATTTTTATAAATTTTTCTAATTTTATAAGTTTTTTCGAATTTTTATAAATTTTTTCAAATTTTTCAAAAATTTTCGAATTTTTAAATTTTTTTCGCATTTTTATAAGTTTTTATAATTTTTATAAATTTTTTTGAATTTTTTAGAATAATAATAATAATCAAAAGGACCAAAAATGAAAAACAAAACGAACGTTAGTAAAAGGACTAATTTTGCAAACGCTCAAAAATGAAAAACAAAACGAACGTTAGTAAAAGGACTAATTTTGCAAACGCTTGTTTGGTTAAAGGACTAACGTTGTCACAAATACTGACGGGGTTGTTATTATTAGGACAAAACTTTAGAAAAAATTAGTCAAATCGGTAATAAATTTGTAGATTATCCAATCCGGGACAAATCAGTAAGTTCGTTGCTATTCTATAGCATTTACCCTTACTAATAATGTTGATATAACAATAAAAAACGATTAAAAAAAAAAACAACAACAACAAAAACAACAAAAAAGTTGTCATTTCATCATAAACAAAGCTAATCAAGTCAGACAAACTTACCAAGAGAGGTAAAGTCATAAAAGTTGCCTCTGTCAAAATAAATTTCTGCAAAGGAAACCACATGGCAACATATTAGCATATGAACGAGATAGCCATGAAGTTGTTCATAGATTATACAGCAAATCAAATTGTTAATTTTTTTTTTTTTTTTTTTAATGCAACAAAAGACTTTTTAATTTTTGAGACAACTTAATAACTTCTAGTAGAGGTAAATTATTGCCAAAAAAATCACTGGATTAACATTTGAATAGGTTGGATCTCATATAGTCCAAGGAAAAGAACAAAAAATTAGACGAAAGAGGTCTATTTTATAACCGTAAGTAGAAAACTCACCAATCTGACCGAGGAGTTCTATTTTAATACCATTATGCTCAACCTTCTTCCCTTGCATCGGTTCTACAGAAATCTGAAAGATGGTAAATAGGTAAAGCCCAGCTGTTATAATAACTATCGTACTTATATAGAAACATTTGTAATGTAACACAAACTGCAGCATGGTCACTGTAGATGAGTAATCTACAAAAATACCTTTCCAGCAATGGTTTCTTGGCTTTGGAAAAGGGGGACCAAAGTTGTCTGACCATTTTCCTTCTTCAGTGGAACCTAATAAAGAAAAGTTGTAAAGAAACGCTATTATAGAATCACGTGTAGGTATAATACTACAGTAGACGTCTACCAGGGTGACTGGACCAGTTAAAACTTTACAGACAGAAGTATGATTACTTGAACAAGATAGATTTAATCACTGAATTGAAAGTGTCATATATCCTAAAACTTCATATTGCTATGAATATCGGAATTTGCCAAAAAGAGCATGCACAATACATGGATAGGCCTGTGGATTGTTGCAAGTTTGTGAGGTATGGAGTAAAGTACAATCACACTGACAGTTTTGACCATGTCTATGGTCGAAATGTTGTTTCTGTGAAACGATTTTAGCGGAATTCCAGGCCATAAGATGGCAGGTTTTTAGGTTGTTTCTGTTTAAAAATTACTAAAAGCTTACTGATTACTTTGGGTTGTCTTAGTAATCAGAAGATCTTTGTTGTAAGCTGTGATTATTTAGGTGATTGATATATCTTAATCTTTCCAACCCAAAAAAAAGTGAAACAAAGCGTTATAAAAAAAAAATTAAAAAAAAATAATAATAATAATATATAAATAAAAAATAAAAAGCACATGAATAGGCTACACTTTGTAGCATGAACTATGAAATACTTGTATGCTGAAATAAACACCCAAACTTTCATAAATCACAATCCAATAAAATAGCAGCTACGATACATAAATCTAACACTGACATACAAAATAATATTTTCCATAGACCATGCCGATCAGACAGAAGAATCTACAATATATTTACTTAAGATTGGTATACTAATCATCATTTAGTCTGTAACATATAACGATAAATGCATACCTGCTTGCGAGTTTTCCCATCGTTGAGCGTGATTGAAATGATGCAAGACGGCTTGAAAGCCCCCAAAATGTAATTCTGATCAACAACAAATCAAGGAGAGCAAGTCACGTTCCATTATACATTGCAACACTAATCAATGTAGCGCAAAAACGAAGTTTTGGTTAGTCCTTACCATTTTGCTGACTATTGATTCCCAAAGTCAAAGTCTTCTCTCGATCTTAAAACCTAAACAAAATCATTGTCATTCCAACAAGGCAACAAAGTCCAAAGGCATAAACAATCATTACGGTGATAGAAACAAAACCCTCACGATTGTAGTTACAGAATTTAGTCAAATTTTCATCCAATTTCCTTTCAAAAACCTCAACTTATTAGCCTATGTTTGTATCAGGCGAGAATGTAAAACCTAAATAGAAACTATAACCGGCCAACAGTTAACACTTAACACGCCGTTACAACAAATAGAAACCATAACGGACTGTAGTTACAAAATTAAAGCAAACTTTCCTCGAATTTCCAATTCGAAACCTAAATTCATTAGTTTATGGTTCTACCTAGTTAATTTACTAACTGGCGACTAGGTTAATGCGTTACATGCCGCAACAACATTTCAAAACTATAGCCAATCAAATATACAAAAATTAAGCCAAATTTCCTGAAATTTCTAATTGACAACCTAAATTCGTTGGTTTATACTTGTATCTACTAATCGGTGATCAGTTAACACGTTACATGGAGTTACATTAAACCGAAACCATAACTATTATCAGATATAGTAATATAAGGCATGAGCTGCTAATCAGTGATCGATTAACACATGCATTCCAATACAACAAATCAAAACCCTAGCCGATCAAAATCGCAAAATTTAAACACAATTTCATCAATTTTCTGTTGGAAACTTATAATTCATCATCAGTCAACCGTTAACAAATTACACACGCTTAAAACAATCAAACCCCTAACCTATCAAAATCACATAATTTACGAAATTTCATCATACGAAAACCTAAACTCGATAATACAAGGCACGAGGTACTAATTGAAAACCTAAATTCATGAATATAAGGTGTAAACTACTAATTTCCGCTAAAAAACCGCGATGAGTTTATAAATTCAAATCGAGACCCTAACTGACTCTAAATTTCATCAAACTAGTGTTAAATGTATTCAGACAGTTATAACAAATAGATAACAGAATTGAAGCAAAGTTTTATAAAATGAGTTACCGGATCTGTAGCTGTTGAACGGAGATGTAATCAAAGTTTTTTTTTTCTTTCTTTGTTTAAATGACAGGTGGACGACTTCCTTCAGTGCGTGTTTGTTTGTTTCATTGGATTTTGGAATCTCGTCTGGGCCGGCTATCATAATTTTAAGCCCATTGGTCCATGGGCTAGTTCGATTATAAAAAACTCACTAGGGTGTTCACGGATCGGGTAATATCTACGATAACTGAATTCATAACCGAACCGAATTGGTCAAAATCGAACCGAACTAAATATTCGGTTATCGGTTTGAATATTGTTTTGGCAATGAAAACCGAAAATCGAATTTGTATAAATATATATTTTTTCTATGTATTTATATGAATAAAAACAACTAAAACTCTTTCTTTGTATAAATATAACATTATTTAAGCTTGAAAAAATAAAAAAAATAAAAAATAAAACTTGTGCTAAAGTTATATATAATTAAATGAAAATAATAATTACAATTATGTAATTCGGGTTATTCTGTTCGGTTTTCGGTTATAGGTCTTCGATTCGGTTAAATCAAATTTGAATTCGGTTCGGTTCGGTTTTCGGTTTAACCGAAAAAAAAATTAACCGAATAAACCGAACCGATGAACACTCCTATCACTCACACACAAAAAAACACCGTTCATACAACGCCCCTAAAAGAGCTACACAACGGTAAAAAAAAAACACACAATACACGTTAAAGTGCAAGCCAATGCACTAGAGTGCGCTATAGTGCACCACCATTAGCGCGAGGGTTGGTGTGGTAACACGCATGGGCAGAGACAGGAGGGGCCAGAGGGTGTCTCATGTCACCAGAATATGAGGGATATGTGTTTTGTGTGATGTGATAGATTATGGTGTTACGGAAAATAATGTTGAGGTGGCAACACTTTACCCACGACACCACACGATGGCACCAATGGGTACGTTATGCTCTTACGATAATACGAGGCTATGTAGTATAGTTAGTGTATGACTTTGTCTTTCTTAAAGTCAAAATAAATTGCAAGACTGTCTTTATTGTTTGTCCAAATCGCAAACACAAGTCCTAGACTTTAAAAGTGGAAGTTTAATTACGCGAGAAGCTTTTAATTTAGATAACAATTTCTGGCCAAATTATTTCTTTGATCTTGACTTTGAGATGAAGATATGGCACCTCGTCTTGCTTGCTTTTGGGAAAGCTTCTTGACCTGAAAGCGATGACTAAAATGCCATTGTATTATTTCTCTCTAATCTTCAGTTAAATAAGATTGCTCATTTCAATTTGGCAATAAACGATACCCAAACTTAAAGTTTCCCACAAAAACTGTGTATGCAATTTGAATGAAACACGTTAATAATTTCTGCAACGAGTAAAACAAAGTGTTCCAATTATTACATAAGTCATGACTAGAACCACATGATGAAGATGATGAAAAACAAGGGATGTGTTATACATACTCTCCTTATGTTGTCACATCAGGGAGGGTTTGGTCAAACCGTACAACTCGCGATGCACACCGTACAAGCCAGCGATGCATCCAATGATTGGATACCCTCCCTATGGGAGGGTGTGGATAAACTCACCCGAAAAACAAACTCGAAATAGTAATTGAGATTGTCGCTGAAGCTTATTCCTTCAGATTTATCAAATGCATTGTCCTATATTAGAAATCATAAGATGTGACTTATGTGATATCCTTAATCATTTTACTTACTTGGGTATTAACTTGGGGTTATACTATACAAGCCCCCCTATGATGTCAAATCATAGGGAACAAAGGGAATCTTCCTTTTATTTTGCAGTATAACACAGTTTTCTGTCAGTTTTTTGTTCCGTATTTCGGACAGTTTTTAGCGTTTGACATATTAAACTTTATATTTTCTGTTCCGTACTTTCATGTTTATAGTTTTTTTATATAAATAAAATTATAAAAATAAAAAAAAATAATAATAATAATAAAAAAAAAAATCAAAAAAAAGGGAGGGCTGGGATAACAAAAAAAGGGGGCTTGTATAACTTGTCTCATTAACTTGACATGTCTTCATTCGTGATTTATTCATTGAGGGACAAAATGACAAGATTGACTATTACTAACATATAATCCAACAAATTGTTTTGTATCATCCTCTAAAATATTCATTAGATAACTAGACAAACTTTGTTGGTATATGATTACAGACTTTATAACTAAGAAAAACAGAAGCAAACATCCAAATATAAATTAGGAATAGTAAAGTAATGCAAAAGTTGTTAGGTGAAAATAATGTGAAATTACTAGCCAACGGCCTCGTCGGTTTACAAACCGGCGAGCATTGATTTTGTGATACCGATGGCACCACCTCGTCGGTGGTGCGTCGGTTTGGTGACGAGGAAATGGACGAGAGAGTGAGGTTCCTTTGAGTGTTTTGTGTGTATGAGTGTTTTATGGGGTATCTTTGTATATAAGTGATATAGCAAGAGACACACCATCGTTGACAAAGGTTTGTTAGTATGAAGTGTTGATATAGCGTTGGGGTGACACAACTAACACACAAACAGACCCAAAAAAAATGCGTCACTATTGAGAGTGGTCTAATATCAAATAAAATTTAATGATTCTCAAATCAAACAGATTTTGTTGACTGAAATAACGAGGTATTGACATGGTTTGAAGTTTGACCTATTTTTAAAAATTTTAAACTATTGGTATGTTTGGTGGAATGGGTTGGGGCTGAGGCTGGAGCTGGAGCTGGAGCTGAAGATGGGGCTGAGGTTGGGGCTATGGCTTATATTATAAGCCGAAAGATGGAGTTTATATTTTTTTTAAAGCTGTTTGACGAATTAGTTGGAGCTGAAGCTTAGTAATGTAAAATCGTATAAAAATGCATCAAATTAAGTTCAGATATATTTTCGGCTTTTGCGTGATAGTCCATTATATTTTTAAGGGTATTTAGGTAATTTAACTAGGCATAAGGCCCTATAAGCCCCTTTCTACGGGCTTGGGCTTATGGAGGCTTACGGCTTATTTTGTAAGCAATAAGCCTCATGACAAACGAGACTTATTTTATAAGCCGACTTATTTTATAAGCCCAAGCCCCAATAAGTCCTCATAAGCCCCGTGCCAAACATAGGGTATGTTTGGCACAAGTAGGAGCTGGAGCGGATCGCTGGAGCGGGTTGCTGGAGCTGGTTGCTGGAGCAGGTGGCTGGAGCTTTTTTTTACATGCTAGTACAACTAGCATTTCATTTAGTAGCTTATTTTTTTAACAAGCTCCTTCAAGCCGTGTCAGCCAAACGAGACTTATTTTCAATGGTAGCTTATTTTTCTAAAAAAATAAGTTCATGCTACGATAAGCTCTGATAAGCTCGTGCGCCAAACATAGCCATAGTCTATCTTTTAAAGTAGGGCTAATGGCCTCTAAGGCTATGTTTGGCGCAAAGCTTCTTGGAGCTTTTTGGGGCGATGAGCGGTGAACAATGAGCTTTTTTATTTTTAGTGTTCGTTTGGCAAAAGAGCGGTGATCTTTGCTCTTTTTTAGGAATGCTCATTTTTTCAATGCTTCTTTAAGAAGCTGTGACCGGTGAGCTGTGGTTACTGCTCACAGCTCACTGCTACTTTTAACAAACACACCCTAAATGTATCATAGTTGTCATGATTTCCTCTATATGTATCGAACACATTTTTTTGCTATTCTATGTACTAAACTTTATTTTTTGGTATTTTTTGTGTACTTTATGATCATATTGCCTCTCAAAGTTGAGATCAATATAGATCTCATATTTATCATATATCAAATAAATCACTTTTAGCTATCAATTTTTTATCAAAATTAATAAAAAATAAATTTCCACACTTTTTTTAAAACAATATATCTTGCAAACGGTAAATCTTAAAGCTACAAAAAATACACTATCACGACGAGAATTAAATTCTCTTTTTATAGATATGCACTTCTAAATATTTTCGACGCACTTTTTTTTTTCAAAATTTCCGCCCAGAAAAACCACATATGATTTGTAAAAATCAAATCACATGTAATTTAACAAATCACATGTGATTTTTACAAATCACATGTATATAGAAGTGCATATCTATAGAAAAATAAAATAATTTTCGTCGCGATGGTATGATTTTTTTCACGTAACCATTAACTGTTTGCGAGATATTTAATTTTTAAAAAAATGGTGAAAGTTTTTTTTTTTTGTTTTGATTAAAAAAATGAATTGTCATGATTGGTTTATTGGATATATGACAAATATGAGATATATATTGAACTTTTCTCTTGCCCCTCATTTTATTAACCCAGGAGGGGCAAAATGGTCATAAAATACACAAAAAATACCATAAAAATAAAGTTTAGTACATAAAATAGTAAAAAAAAAATTGTTCAATACATATAAAAGGAAATCATGACAACTATAATACATTATCGTGTAATTAGCCCTTTAAAGTACATAGTTTTGACCTTCCTTAATATGCGTTACCTATGCAAATTCGATATTTTCCTTGTTCAAAGCTTGGGAATTTTTACTTCGTCTTGTAGAATTATGGCAAAGAATTGGAATTAAATACTGTGGATGACGTAAAATTTGTTTACTCTGAGATTAATTGTACCAACTAGCAAGTCACCATGGATTACATAAGGGTGAAGGGTATGCTTCAGGGTTTTCTCTCGTCACATCAGCTTCACGTCAATTTTTTCTCTCTCATAAACATTTTTTTTCAACTTTCTCTCAACCATTGCAACACCTTCTCTCTCTTCCATTCATTTTTTTTTCTAATTTTTATCATTTAAAAATACCTTCAAAATACAAATATCTACTCACAACAAATAAAATATTTGTTTCCTTCTCTTTTAAATCTCTCTCTACCTGCGGCACTAGAGTCCCGTGAAGGAATACAATTTCATTTTGCCTAGAGATTGGGTGTGGATATTTTGCTTTTTCCGAGCAGGAATCTTCTTTCCCGAGTGTATTTTTTGGGTGCACCCTTTACACTAAGGACGTGAGGTTGTCACATGTTACTGATAATTTCGACCTTGAGTCCCACATACATTAAAGAAGTAAAATTTTGATAGTTAATATACCATAATGTTTTTGGATCACATGTGTTAAGAATAAATTGAGACGAGGGAGTACTACCTCTGTTTCCAATTGTTGTATTAGACTTTGCCATAAAGATGGCGGTTGTTGATACTATAATTGAAAATTTGTATACTTCTTTAACTTTTTGAAATTTGTATAACTTTGAACTTTTTACATTTTTTTAATGATTTTAGCAGATAAGACACTTGAATTTTCTACTTTTTATTAAAATTTTATCATGTCTTCCTAAGGCTATGTGTAATGAGGCGTGAATTGCCCAAATTTGCCCCATTTAGCGCCCAATTCGCGCCCAAATCAGTTACACAGGGGCGCCAAATGCAAAAAAAATCCCCTAGGCGTTAAATCTTTCACGCCCCGCCCATTTGTGATTCCAAAAAAAAAAGACCGTTTCAATTCAAACGGATCTATTTCAAATCCAAAAAAAAAATTAGGCTCCCCTTTTTTTTCTATATAAACCAAACTTGTATATTATTTTTTCACACAATACTCCAAGAGTAACAAAAAAAAAATCAAATATGTTTCCTAACCGTCCAAACCTTCCACACAACTACAATCCCGGTTTCGTACCACCTCGTCGCAATAACGATTTAGGTGAAGACCAAATCACAAATGCGCAACTTTGGAATTTGCTATCACAATTGCCGTCGATGCCACAAATGCCGTCGATGCCACCACCGCAACCGATGCAAACCTTTCAAAACTACGGTTATGGTCCAAATTACGGGTTTGCAAATTTCAACCAACCCGTCGCGTCTCAAGGCTCGGCGACCACTATCATTTTTTTTTTTTTTAGAATCATGTAATGTTTTGTTTTTATTTTAATGAAATTGTGTTTTACTTTTAAATTATATTGTTTTAAATAAAAATGTAATTCTTTATTTGATTAAAAAAAAAAAAAAAGAAAAAAAAAAGGGTGACACGTGTCAAAATTTGCCCCACCCACCATTACACACCTAAACAATTCAAGCCCCTTTGCTGACTGGGCTGACACGTGTCAAAATTTGCCCCATGTTCTTATTTTACCATTACACATAGCCTAAGGCTATGTGTAATGGTAAATGATGTACATGGGGGCAAAATTTGACACGTGTCAGCCCAGTCAGCAAAGGGCTTGAATTGTTTAGGTGTGTAATGGTGGGTGGGGCAAATTTTGACACGTGACACTTTTTTTTTTTTTTTTTTTAAATAGCTTTACAAAGTTACAACTAAAAATCATATCAGTAGTAGTTAGTTACTTTTCCACCATTTACTCCTTTATTGACAACAAAAAAAAAAAAAAAAAAAAAAAAAAAAAAAAAAAAAAGCATCATCTTCTCCATCGAAACACACACACAAACTCAAACCCACAAATGCAGACCAACACACACACACACAAAAAAATTCAGACCCACAAACGCAAACCAACACACACACTTATACAAACGGTAATATTTTTTTTGAAAGTAGCAAAGGGCGGGGCGTGAATTGATTCATGCCTAGGGGTTTTTTTTTTTTTATTTTGGCGCCCCTGTTTAGTGGTCCAAGGCACGAATTGGGCGCTAATTGAGCAAATTTTGGGGCATTCACGCCCCATTACACATAACCTAATATGTAAAAATTGTTCTTTTAGCTTTCTAACAGTTCAGTGTTCACGCACCACGTGATTGGTTATTCACACAACCCAAAGCTACACCACATGATTACCAGTTAAAGAATTCCCATTTCTTTACATTATTAATTTACCACCTTAAGAAAAGATGCAAAGGCAGGATTGTTGGGTGGTTGGCGGTGTTTGTGAAGCGTCATGGATGAAACGACAGTGGTCGCCGGATGGGTTATCTGTTAATCTGTTATGGTCTTTAGTTTTCAATTTATTACAATATTGTGTATGCGGTTTTGGGGATAAAATTGGTGGGTTTATGTTTTGAAGATGACTTTGTGTATAAAAGTAATTAAAAAAAAAAAAAAAAAAAAAAAGTGATTGGCAATTGTTAGAGTTGAGGATGATTGTGTGTAAATCATGGACACATGTTCCGAAAAGCATTATAGACTGCGGACTGGACCGACCGGACCGGACCGAATGTATTTGAGTCTGGTCTTCGGTCCACCCTTTTAACCATTCTCGGTCTTCGGTCCAGCCTGATCCGGTTTGGTCTTACGCACAACCGAACATTGTGCTTTGTTGGACCAGATTGTCCGACGAACCGGACCGGTCTAGACCAACCTGGACATGGACCGAGCATTTCGGTCTGCTGTTTTGGGCCAAATCAATTTTCGGTTCGGTCCGGTTTTCGGACCCTGCTCACACATGTTTTCCTATTTGCTGCTACTCTTTTATTTTACATTAAAATTATTTTCAAGACTTAAATTTGATGAGTAGTTGCTTAACATATATCCGTTTGATTAAGAAAAGTTTTAATATAGAGTAAATTACACGGATGGTCCTTGTGGTTGGCGTTGACTTTCACATATGGTCTTTTGACTTTTTTTTTTGCACTCCTGGTCCCTAACTCAGAAACTACTAACACAGATGGTCCCTTGACCAAACGTCCGTCAAGTTTGACCGTTAAAGCCCCTCATGTGACTTGCACATGTGGGTATTATGGTCATTTTAATGTCCCACAGGGACCATATCTGAAAACCACCATCACCACCCCATTTTTCAGATTTAACAAACCACCATCACCACCACACCACCTGTAACGCCCCGTGCCCGTTTAGACTAAAATTTAAAACTTTTTACGCAAAAACGATTGACCTTTATGGACATACGACCACTCTTTTGATGACTGACAAAAATGTATCAACATTAAGCCCTTGAGGCTATTTTTAAATGAAAATACACTCAATTACCTTCGAAACGATAGGTGGTACGACCCTTGACGACTTACGGATTAAAAGATATGAATTTTTGAAAATCGGCAAAATCTGAAAAATGGCCCGGACCGCCGGCCAAGGGTCCTGGCCGCCAGCCCAGCCCCAAAAACACAGGCCTGGACGCCGGCCTAAGCCCCGACCCAGCGGCCCAGACCTTCTGGTCATTTGGGAAATTTCCCAATTCTTCCCGGCCGTGGGTTTGGCTTCCAAACCTCCGGCCGAGGCCTGCAACTTTCAAAATACACTTCGTTTACATTCCGTTTTCGCTATAACCGACCCATATGACTTCCGTTTTACACCAAACTTGACCAACTTCATTTATTTAACATATCAAACATGTTCCAACAACACTTGAACCGATTACAACCCCAAAATGGGTACAAACACACTTAAACCAAACACCCCTTTAAACATTGACCGTAGACCATTTATCACACTTAGACACACCGTTGACCATCCAAACTTTACAACGACCTCGACACACATTATACAAACTAAAAGAAAGACTCTCGGGGATACAACCTTGTCTCGAGCTCGGTATTCTACCTAGCTCCTAATACTTAATATCTTCCAAATCCACTTCCAAACCCTTATGCTATGACCCATAAACCTTCCTTCCGCCGCACATGAACCTACAAAACATTGACAACTAAAAGAATAAGCTTACGCTTAGTAAGTAACCCAACACAAAACATATATCATACACATACTTTCACATAAGCATCATAACCACTTCAAAAGCTTCTAAACTACAACATTCAACCATATCACGCATATCCTCATAGCATAACTAACATCAATTCACAACAATCATAACTGTGAAAACTTATTTTAGAGGTTACTAACAATAAGTTTTGTGATCGTTTATGGGCTCAAGGTTGTTAAGCCTTTATCTAGGATTAACTTATGACAAGTATGATGATAATATTGACGGAATATTCTATGAAAGAAACAATACTATCACAATGCTATATGATCAAGTATAGCATGATTACAATCTAATCAGGGATCAAAGATCCTTGAGGCTAAACAAACCTAACAACATCAGACCCCATGTCTGATGTTCCCACACACACTCACTATTTGATGTTCTACATTTTAACACATTTAGTGTTTAAATTCTAAGCATAATAAACACTTGTAAAACATATTTTTATCTAACGGGTAAGATCTCCTTTTATAGTCCAAGGAGACCTTTTACAATATGATAAGACTTTGTCTACTACTTGCTTGTTATGTGTCAGTCATTAAGATACAACATGTATCTTGTTTTACAACTTTGTTGACTGAACAAATATCTAGATATTATCTATAGATAATATCTTCTTCATCCTTATCCATCCAGCAGTAGTATGACTCATAGCAGCACCTGATACACTACAAGACTTAACTGTGTAATGACCAGACTTAACACTACCAAACTTAACGAGGAGACTTAACTGTGACAAGACTTAACCACCAGACTTAACTGTGACAAGACTTAACCACCAGACTTAACTTTGAGAAGACTTAACCAGAAGACTTAACAACTCCTGCAACAGCCTCATTAGCGTATTTTGCTTATCATTTCAGTATTCTTCATGTTTCATTCTTCTTGTTTTGTGATCATCAAATCTATGAAAATATAATTCCCAACAATAACCAACTACATACCTTACTTAGTCCAAAGCCGATAAACTAACATACTCCTAGCCAAGTCACTAGCCACCACTTCCTAACTTACGACCAACCCGAATCGAAGTCCCATGTTCTTACACCATCATAACACATACATGATAATACATACATAACACATGTTTTAGTAAGAGTTACTTACCTTAGTCCAAGCTAACAACATCAAAGTCATCATCATCACTATTATCATCCATCATCATCATCAATCTTCTACAACATATCAAACCCTAATAACATAACAATCAATAATATAACAAGGGTTAACATAACCCATAAGACATACTCATCTATCTTTCTACATCACCATATGATCATATCTTGATCATATCTTGATGAAACCCACTTAACCCATAATCTAACACTTCATTAATCATCAAGAATATAGATACTTACATGTGATGATTATCACTAATGAAGGCTACCAATACTTGATCTTCACCTATTTCTTCTTGGATCATCATTTAGTTATTTCCCTCTATTTTCCTTCTCTCTAAAATCCGGACTTCCACCCTCTATCAATAATGATGGAGAAATCTAGAATAAGCTAGATATAATTAGTTAGGTGGCACTTGGGGCTTTTGGCAAGAATGGTCCTTCTAGTCTCTTTCTTCTTACTTTAGCCACAACTAACTTAATATAACACTTCACTACAATGACAACTTAGGTCCCTTTAGTTATACGTCATATTTTATATTACTACATTAGTCATACTTTGACTACTAGTTTGACTATCGGGTTTGACTTCCACGCAACTTTGTTGACCAACCAATCACATAAGGTCTTTATCCATTTTCATCTAGGGTGGGGTCCCAACACCTGGGATACGGGTGTTACAATTTTATCCCCCTTATTTAGATTTCGTCCCCAAAATCTCTCGTCTAAAACTATCCAAAACTAAATTCACATCGTATACAAGCATCTTATTCTCACGCTCTCTAGGCCACAACCTTGCAACGATCTAAATGATCGTGCAATTTCTAACTTACTATACATAAACATATCTTGCAATCCGCTATAACAACTCTTCTTAACGCTATCTTATCTAAAATTCCCAACAATGACTACTTGTCACATGGAAAATTTTACTAATTTGACTTTATATAAGTCAAACTTCGGCACTATTTCCTCGCCATATGCCCTTGTACTAACATTACATAAAACCATATACGGCCAAAATCACATTCCACATAATACCAGCGCATATCAACATCAAAAACCGGCAACTTTATTCAAAATATACAAAGTACCATACAAACGGCACCGTTCAAAATTTCTTCTTACACATCACTTAAGCAATCTTTCTTATTAATTATTGGAAAAGCTCACCAATAACTTATCAATTTAACGCACAACTCATTCTAGACGTCTATCTTAAGGTTTCACACCTAACCTTAACGCCACTATAGTTTCATTCATATCTATCTTTTCTTATAACGTCCAACACGTTTTAGTTTTCACTTTCTCATATCACTATCCGTACTCACATCATATCGGCTACACATAAGCCCACTTATTTATTCGTGCCATTTTCGATTACCTTCTAAGGCTTATAGAAATATACAGGAATTAGCTTTGTAGCACCGTACTTTAACATTGGTCGCCACATACACAAGACATTTATCATTAACTATTTCCATACTCGCATTTTGCACCACGGCATAATTACGTATTATAACATTTGAAACATCATTACAATTCCTTAGTTCCGCCAACTTAAACTTAACATTCAAAACATAGGTTTCTCATATGTCCTCACTAAAAGACATACTTTAATCTTAATCCTCCTATCTTAGTCCTTAAAATTCCTAACTAACTCTAGACTTTCGCTTTCCACTTCTCTAACCCTACTCGTGCCGTGTCGGCAACACATAAGCTCACTCGTTTATATTTCCTCATTTACATGGAGAGGCGTCCCAATCGATGTAAATCAAGAAATATAAACTCATGGTTATGTACTCCCGACATTACACTACTACTCCTATATCCTAATTTAACTTTTGTTCTCTCATCCTGTTTATACTTCATATTTCCTTTTTAGACTTGGATCCACATCATTAACACATTCATTATGGGGATATTTTATTGCCAAGGATGTAGGCAACCCCATTTGCCGACGAAGGCAACACGTTTTGTCCCGAAGGATCTTTAACATATCCCGAAGGATTCCTTAACATTCATTGATTCGGCCATCCCGAAGGATACCACTTTTATCGTTCACCCCGAAGGATCATTAACATTCATCCCGAAGGATCTTTATCATTCACACTTTATCATTTTCACATTATATCATTGGATCCAAGTTATTAACGTTTTAACATACACACATTGTCTCATCCATTTTATTTAGTAAATGCAAGCTCATAGAGCATATGAACCTGCTTGTTAAAATTACACATTTCTATGTGTTTACACGTCTCCTCCACTTACATTATTTAACCCTCGTTAACCAATCCCGCATCTTTACTATTACCCTTTTAGTCTCACTCGCTTCCTTTACATGTAGACCTTACTTAGATCGTCCACTATAACACATTCATTCATTATTAATAATTACCGCTAATCGCCTTAGCCGTAATATAATTACTTCATGACAATACCTTAACCTCATATATGCCCATCTCATTGTAGCTATTAGTACTCAGGAAATTTCGTTCTATTTCATCATTTACTCAATCACTATGCCTTTTCTCATTTTATAACTTTTCTAAGTTCATCACGGACTTATTATGTATAAACTTATGTCATTTCTTCACCACACTAAGCTATAACACACATTCACATTACCACACATTCGTGCACATGCTCAATCCTCCTACCCACTCATCTCATTCTCATTTACATTCTTAGCTTATCGCATCTAGCCTTTAGCATTCAAACTTTTTCGTTTAAGTTCCATCCTATATATATATATATATATATATATATATATATATATATATATATATATATATATATATATATATATATATATATATACACGTTCATACTTAGACCTCACGTACTTTATCTCACCATTACCCCGTCTCTATACCACTTCAATATTAGTCTTTAGTCACTAAATATAACGAGACCATATGTTGGTCTCATTTCGTGCTATCATTCCCTAATCTCATTCTTTAACCTTCAAGTCATTAAACGTTTAATCATTACTTCGTGAGTTTCATCTTGTCTTTTCACGCTATATCTTAATGCACTTAATATCATCACGATCCATACTTAGAGCATTATTTCTTACTTCGCTTGTTACCCCATCTCTAATACAACTTATCGTTCCTACCTATTTTCCATTACCATTACTTTAACGTACATTTATATAATCATTATATAATCACCGGCACCGACCAAGGTGTACGGTTAACAATTTATTAAGTGTCATTACTAGTTAGTCGCTTCTAGTTTGCTAATTCTATGCATCACCAACTTATTCCTTATGCAAGCATTTCTTAGACTACCACGTTTTCATTTTCTCTTCTCTTTGTCTCAAGCACCTTCGATCACTCACCTATCACCTTTCATTACCTTGACACTATCTTAGTAATACTTATCTTTTTCGTACTTTAGAATATATGAATATACACGTTATATTTCATCTAAGTTTTCACATTACATTTATCGTTTTCTTGTTAACTTCACATTATCCTCCTACTTTATTTTACACGTGTTCATTCTTTTAATGTTGTCTATTTCAATCCCGATTGATTCACCTTAATCTTTGACATAGGTTAACTCAACATTAACATGAATTATTTTCTAGACCATACATTGGTCTTACGTCGTAATCTAAACTCGTTCATCTACTCAGTTCCTAATACTTCATGTCACGACGAGAATCCTAATCGTGACTTATCTAATTTGAATTCTCTTGTAGTTTACCTTCTAAATCATTCTATACCTCACCTTATGACACGCATTCATAATCACCTTACACATAAACGACGAACACGTTAGTACATACTTAATCCCATTCATACTTAAAGGTAACGTCACTACACACTCGTACTTCGTTAGTCTATTCTCAATCATAATTTAAAACAATTGAACATGTCTGTCATATCGTTCGTCTATTCTTATTGAGGCAATTTCTATTTTGCCTCATCAATCTATCCAATAGCTATGTCATGTATCCGTCACTACTTAATCGTTTCTTTAATATCTTACAGTTACTTATGTCATTCACACCTCTTATCTAATCATTTAAATCTTCTTCACGTACTCATACTTATCTATACTTAACGTTCCCATAAGACAAGTCTTACTCAATCCCTTAACCCTTACTAGGCCATCACTCTTCCAAACACAATACATGCGAATCATTCGTCAAACCACTATTATTGCAATCCAAGTAAATTTTAATCTTTTACGTATTATACTATAACACCTTCTTCGCCTACATCTCATAACCTTTAAGGCCTCGATTCTCATAATTAAAACTTTAGACTTCTCGACACAAAACTAACATTTGCTTATTTAACACTTAGCACCATACATCAAACATAGAATTACTTCACATATACGTTGATACCATAAAACACGTACCACAGTTCTCATTTGAAATAGTAACTCCGCCACAGCATAAATTCTTTCATCGTCCAGATAGTTCTCATTTAATCCCCAGTACTGTTCGGAATAAGGCATGTAAGAGATTTGGGTATTTCCTCCACCACAGCTTTTGTTGCTTGAGTCCATGTATGCAAGATAGAATTTCCCATCATCTTCTTCGATAGTAGTCCAAGCCAATCCTTTGGATTCAATGATAGGCCATAAGAGCGACAATTCATCTCCAGTGTACCTCACAAATATATCATAAGAGAATACCCCTTTGTCAATGTTGCATAAACGCATGAATTCCTTAAAAGCAGCTTCAAGAGGGGTCTCCCAAGAGAATAAATCCGTATCAATCTCAAGTACATTGAAGTTGACATTTTCATAAACTTCCATGGATGAGTTCGAAAGCAAGAATTCCATAGCAAGATATCCGTTCTTCGACATATCTTCCATAGCAAAATCTGTCATCACAAGTAAAATCATCAGTAGGATTTGTTCGCTATAAAAGAAATTAATGAATATAGAAACGGATATAAGAATAAAAATAACTGATATCTGCAGACGATGCGCCGCATCCAAAAAGTTGGATACGCCGTATCTTATAATCGTTAAAATTAAATCAGACTTTTATTCAGAAAATAGATACGCCGCTTAGAAATTTGAATGCGCCGTATCAATTTTAATAATCAAAAATCGATATTTATTTAAAATTAAATGCGTCGTATTAACAAAAGTTAATGCGCCGTATTTTCGTTACGTTTCAAAATATAAGATTTTTGATTCAGAAGATGCGCCGTATCGATAAAAATCGATACGCCGTATCTGTTTAATAATTCGAAAACTGTTTTTAATTAAAATAATAGATACGCCGTATCTGCTAAAGCAGATGCGTCGTATGGCGTTAACGTTTAGAAATTTTTTTTATCAAAAACAGATACGCCGTATCTTGGGGAAAAGATGCGTCGTATCGAATTAATTAAACGCGTTGTATTTTATAAAAATTAAACGCAATACGCCGTATCTGAGAGATCAGATGCGCCGTATCGTTCGATTTAGCTCAGTACAACGATAACAGAATACAAAAAATACGAAAAATAAAAACAAATAAAAACACAAACGAAAATAAACAAAAATAAAACAAATAACACACAAAAACAGAAAATATGCAAAATAATACAATGAATGCAAATTAATCTAATATACAACAGAATTAGCGGTTAGATAAAAAAAAATTAAAAACCTAATTAAAATACTAATCAAATTAACAGATAATAACAATTCACTCCTCGGCAGCGGCGCCAAAAACTTGATGCGGTGCGATGTGTCGTTGCGGTTTAGCAGTATTAATGCCTACTCAAGTTTTAAATTTATATTTAGCCGACTTATCAATAACACACACACTTAACGAGCAGTGTACCCGGTCAGTATGAATATAATGGTAAGTAGAGTGTCGATCACTAAGAGTGGAACGTATTATCTAGTTATTCTAATCAGTATTTTAATATATTAAGTTAGCTATACAACCTATTCTAACGCAAGGGGGTTCAGCCTGAGAGACTGGCACGATTTGGTTGCAATTAAATAATAAACTAAACCAATAGGCACGAATCAGCGAATAGCACACACGTACACAGATAAATACTCGAGACAATAAGAAGATCTGTCCTGATAGATAAGTAGTTTGTCACTTGTTTTATTGCTAGTTTTATATGAAGTGTATAGTTCGATGCAACGTACCGAGATTAAGTCCTTTCTCGTTGGTTCTAATCTTATCGACGAGTAAACCCTTAATGATTACTTATGACTATCCTATTTATCTTTCTTCCTACTTTTCTACAGACGATAGAATGCATAGGCGATCTAATAAATAGGCGAGGGCAGAGGCATGGCGACCCGATCAACGCTCAGCTAGACACAGAGGTTATCAATGCACTAATAAAAGTCACCAAAGACATCAACATATAAACTTTAATTAATGAGAAAGCAGTTTTAAGGGAGTGCAATCTTTCCGTTGTCACATTACACAAGCCACCAATCTTGATGAATTAAAGTTTACTAACAAAATAAAACAAAACTACTTAATGAATTAAACACATGCAGCACCTTCTTACAGCTCTTGTATCTTCGTTTGGGTGTGTCTTGTGCTGCCTATTCGTCTGAATTCGTCCTAGGTTTCTGTACTTCGTACTCCGTATATAATATTATGCCTCTCGAATTCGTCTGGTCTTAGGGTATTTATAGTTTCTGTCTGAGGGTAAGATGCGGCGCATCTAGTGAGTAGATGCGGCGCATTGACTTAACTTCGCGTGGGGTCCAAGATTATAATATTCAGGAATATTCGTACACCGCCAGAAGATGCGGCGTAACTCCATAAGTAGATGCGGCGCATGTCCTCTTGTATCTTGGATCGTATCTGGTGAAATATTGATAGTGATGCGCCGTATGTAATAAGCAAGATGCGGCGCATCTGGAGCAGATTTGTCTTGATCTTGTCCATTTCAGTAGACTCTTAACTTCTTGCATGTTTTGCTCCATAATTTTTCCAAAATCGCCAAGTTTCACCAAATGCTTTGTTTTTACCTGAGAATTACAAAAGTAAACGATTAAGTATCAATCCTCATACATAATATAATAAAACAAGTCAAATAATTAGGATAAATGATAGTAATAAAATGTACTTATTTGAGTTCATCAAATATCCCCCCACTTGAACTTTACTTGTCCCCAAGTAAACCTTAGAATTAATCTTATGAAAATGTATCCTAAAAGATATTAGGATTTATTTTTATATTTAAGCATGTATTCATTTTTGTCATAATCACACAACCAAACACTTAACGAATTAGAAGAAAAATAAGATAATCTGATAAAAGCAAATCTAATAGTTTAACTGTCCAGTCGTGACGAATATTCTATCATAAGCTTGGCAAGTATACACATCTCCCCCACTAAAACCAAGGAATAACAAGTCTAAAGCGGTAAAAAGGGTTTTTAGGTTTAAGGGTTAATTATTCTCCTTAATCTCTATCGATCTCAAATTCCAGAAAAGGCGACAAAATCACAAATACATGATCGAATCCACGAACACGATACTTGCAATTGCTCAAATCCTTAACTCGAATAGGCTAAAGATAGGACCAAGTAATCTTTACCAATAATATTATATCAAAAAGGGCGACAAAATCATAAATACATAGCCGAATCCACGACTACGATACTTAAGATTGCTCAAATCCCTAATCTCAATAAATCAAAGGTTTGGATAAAGAATAATATAGGGTATGGATAATATTTGGGATATAAATTGGTGTAAAAATGAAAAATAAACAAAACAAATAAATTAAAATCCTAAGTGTGGTTAATCACTATCCCAACCATCCCATGAATAAGACTCATATCATAGAATAACTCACGCTTTAACACTTGAAACACACGCTTTAGGTAGACACGAATTATACTCAACAAGATCTTAATCAAAGAATAAACCTTAGTTGGTGTTCCCAACATAAACATAGATGTGTAAAATTTCACCACATCACCATAACGATAATTCTGGATAATTTTTCCATACTTTTCATGACTTCAGAAATAACGGTAATAGTGAAAGTAGTAAACACACGAAAAATAAACTCAAAGATATACAATATTTACTTTCACTCCAATTGCATTGTGCAATTTCCCGACCTAACCATAGATAATGAATTACGCACGCGAACACAGGTAATGTAAGGAAACACACTTTGCCTAAAGCAATTAACCAACCACGGATTTTAATCTACAGGGTAGGCTAAGGTGTAAGGGTGTAACGAAACATTTTAACAAAGGTGTAAGAAACGAAAGGAATGGCTCTGAGTGTTTTTCTAGGGGTATCTTACTCTAAAAGTGAGAGTAACAAAAGGTTTATACGGGGGTTAACTAACCAGTGTAGTTAGCTAATAACACATAACATGTAATGCTTTTTGGGTGTAATCCTAGAAATTTTACCAATTTAGACAAGTCATTCCAATTATATAAATAATACTTATTATGGTGGTCTCGAATAGTATACAAGCCAAGTTCTAAAGTTTACAAGTCACCGGCACACTCATAGATTTGTGAGTTTTGAAAAATCACAATTTTTGAAAATAACGTCATGTGTGCAGCTATGCAACTTAGACTTTAAAAAAAAACATGCTAAAAAATTTTAAATTTTGATATATTAAGCACATTTTAAGCATATTTTGAAAAGTTTAGGACAAGTAAGTGTTAAGTGTTCTAATTCTCCAATCCCCCCACTTAAGTTAAACAACGTCCTCGTTGTTTGTATCAAAGGTTAAAAACTGGAAAATAAAAGAATTAGAACAGAAAAACTCCCCTGAGATTTGCTCGGTATGATCCTCCATTTGTATAAGAGCAAAAATTATCTTTCTTGTGGATTAGAACGTTTAAGCTTCATAATAGATGTATCCACAGGAAATGCAGGAATCTATAATACCACCAAGGCTTTAAAACACACCTAAGTTAAGAAAGGTTCAAACTTGCATAATACATTAGTAGTTAGTTAAAATAAAACATAAAAATTAAAATGAAAATCATCAGGTCAGTCGATGCGCCGTATCTTATGGAAGAAGATACGCCGTATCGAGCCTGGAATAAGTACGGATCAGAATAGAAGATGCGTCGCATCCTTAACCAGGGATGCGCCGCATTAAAATAAACTGATAAAAAGTTTTAAAGTCGAAAATATAAATATGCGGAGAAAGTAAGATATGACCATTGTAACACCCCAACCCGACAAGGGTAAAGATATCACATTTATGGCTTCATATCAGATCAAACAAAACATACATTCAATAGTAATACAAAGATTCTCAAAGGTTACAAATGAAATACTGAATACACAAGGATACAAGGGAAACAAAAGCTAATTACTAAATCTGCAAAAGCAACTCCTTCTAATGGTCTCTACTTCAGAATAACTATCACAGTCTTCTAAGTCCAAAAGTCTCTTCACTCATACCCAAAACCCGTCGTCCTGCTTACTACCTGCCGCACACGAAAAGAAAACGTGCGGCTGAGCTTAAAAAGCTCAGTGAACAGATACATATACAAAGCAAAGAATAACGAAACTGAAATATAATATGGGCAATGGGAATGTCAGAAGGTATAAAAGAAACAAATGGGTAATAAGAGAAGAGTAGGATAGTCATCTACCACGAGCCCAGAAACTCAAAGTCATAATCTCAAAGTCATCATCTCAAAATCATAGTCTCACAATCAGAGGGGATACCTCTCAGGCAACCAGATAATATGAGGGGTGTCCTCATGTATCATAATAGTGGAGTGATCAGCTCCCAGAAATGTGAAAGGCGTGTATTGCACACAGCACCAGTCACCTCAAAGTCATACTCAAAGTCATACTCAAATTCACAAACAAGCCTAGGATTGCAATCCATACGCCCCCACTCAAAGTCATCTCAAAATCATAATCTCAGAATCATAATGGCCATATCATAATATAAAAGGGGACGACGTGAGAAATCACTCCCCCACACAGGAGTCATGCCAGTGGTGCATCACAGGCACGGCCAGGTTACCTTCCTGGCTAGGAAACATAAAGGTGGCTCGGGTATCAAACTAAGAGTCATATCTCAAGGTCATCTCAAAGTCATATATCAGAAGTGCATCTCAACGTCATATACAAAGGTTCATACACAAGGAAATATAGAAATGGCCTGGGAAATCTTAGCTGAATCATAACTCATAATCATAATCAAGGTTCATCCCAAAAGTTCATTTAAACTTCCATCAAAGTCCATTTTAAATAATCCTTTATTTGTGCCTTTAATAAAATGATTCTTTAAAGTAATTCTCATAAATATTCTTTCAAAACGGTTTTTTTCGTAAAAATTAGTCTTCCAAAATAGCCTTCATAAAAGTTAGTAACATTTACATAAAATGGTTTTGCCTCATTTATAAACACCCTTTTAAAATAGTTTTTCCTCAAAACATTTTCAAGATATAATTAGAAAAGGTTTTCATAGCATAGCTTCAGATCAGAATTCATATCAAATGGAACTCAACTGGGGCGGTTCAAGCAAAGGGAAATCATAGCAATCAAATCAGAAACTAATGGATTCAGAATACGAGAGAGATCATGAGAAACCTTAAAAGAAAGGTCAGAATATCTGTACCTTAAACCGCCCGGGAAACACACACTAGAAACAATAGGATCGGAAAACTCCTTCTTCAGCGAATCTACACGAATTATAAGTTTACTTATAAGTTTTCATAGTTTCCTTAATCATATGGGATTCATTTTAGTTTTCTTTCCTTTTTAGGTAACTTTCCATAAATAGTAACTTTCCAAAAATAGTAAGTTTCCTCTTTAGGTAATTTAACCATTTTAAGTAACTTTCTATTTTTTTAGCAGGTTTCCCGAATTAGTAAATTTCCCGATTTTAATGACTTTTGGAGTTTAAATGATAAATAAATAAACTTTGTGACTCATTATAGTTTAGGGTTAATATGGCAACTTTTATAGAAGTAGGGTTTAGAATGTCAAATCATAAAAGTTCAGGGCTTATTTGAACTAGCCACCATTTAACGTGGCACTAAAACACATCACACCCCATTCTCTTTTTTACTTCGGATTCACACTCGTTAATACGTATTTTGTATGACATATATCACATGTTTTAGATACCTTTTACTTGGCAGCATAACCAACATATTAACCCATTTTGAATGACACAAAACCAACCATGAAAATCAATATTTTCGACCCAAACCCTGCCCATCTACACGACCCATTCTGTTACACAACACACCACCACGACCACATAACTTCACCCCGTTTGGAACTCGACACAGCGACCATAAACGACCCTTGTTCCCAAGCCAAATGCAGCCCATATTCGACCCCCTTCCCACAGTCATACACACTACCAAAGCAACACACTCGACGACACCATCCCAGCCCATACACACACACACACAAAGTCACTCGAATCAGACCCTAATTCTGCCCTTCTCAACCTACTACACACGACCCATTATACGACACAACTGTGCATGTAAAACCTCTTTATTCATACGTATATAATCTAGGGTTCTTTTTAGGTATCTAAAATAGTTCTAACCTCATGCTGAAAATCTGGTTTGAATAGCCATAATCAACCGTCTGACGACATGTTTATATGCATTATTTCATACGACCCTCATCTAGGTCTTACACCGTATATTAGTGATTAAACAGCATTTTGTTTTATTTATTTATTTTGGATTCTAAAAACCATGCAAACCCTCATTTGGTGAATTCTATTTATATATATGCTGGTGTGAATTCATGTGACTTTATATGTTTTAAACAAATGTTAAAGATATACCTCAAAGCTAAGAGGAGGCAGATCAATATCGAAAATGATCACGAACATAAACACCAGAATTTAACGGAACGCGATGGAACCCAAAACCCCATCGAACATGGACAGCCGAACGCAACCCAAAACTCTGCCAACTCGCGAACCGCTAACAAAACTAAAACTTTAATCCCACTCGAATCATTCCATGATCAAAACATTAATAAACACCAACGATCACGATCACCACCTTTTTCCTTTGCATCGTACTTTGATTCCTCTTGAAAAGATAATAGAGAGGCTGTCGATCTCACTTTGTATTTTTTTTTTTTTTTTTTTTAGGGTTTTATGGTAGATATTGATATATGGAGAGAAAAATGTTAGGCTGCCGTGTTTCGAGATATGAAAAGTAGATATGATTTAGGGTCGACATTTGGGGAAGTTGGCTGAGTTAAAGCGTGATTTAAGGGATTTTTGATATCACAATCAATGTGACAGCAAGTTGCAAAGAAAATCAGTTTAATATGCATGGAAATGGGACGTGTAATGAATAGGGAATATCATGCATGACCCTTTTTAGTTGTAGCTTAGGATTAGAATATCTTCATTTATTTGCACATATTAATTTACAACATATGGCTTAACTTAATATTAGTTCCAACTTATAACATATAGTTTTAATTGTCAAATGTTTATTATCGAACTTAGGTCATAGGTTCATATTGTGTGATCTCGCGTCATAACACGTTATATAACTTAAATTTTAATTTATAGCGTATCTTATAAGTTCTTAAAAGTTCAAATTCGATGGTATTTTCGTCATTTTGGATTATATAAATTTTGGGGTTTTACAACTCTTCCCCTCTTAAAAAGAAATTTTCGTCCTCGAAAATTGAAGTCGCAAGGTTAAACGAAGTCGTAGCAAGTCGCAAAAGATCATCACAACCATTCTCATGTCCGAGGAGGTTCTTCCAAAAGATTTTCAGACCAACAGTTTCTCATGACTCAGATCAAAACGAGGTGGGTTCAAATTTCTCAGGGGAAGACAAGTTGGGTTGATTCAGAACAAAAGGTCCATACAACATAAATAGGACGATAGGTGAATCTTCAGAAAGCTCATATGGAATACGAATAAGATTTCAAATCGAATTACTTGTACCAACAGTCGGAAGTTCAAAAAGGAGTTCAAGACTTATAACTGAGGTCAACAGAATTCAAATCGAGAGTTCAAACTCAATCAGATATCTAATGAATAAGGGCAGAGTACACGCATAGGTAGGATGAACTTAAAGTCTCACCAATCACAGGTAATCCAACGGAGATCAAATTCTAAACTTCTTAGGTACTCCCCGAGATATCCTATGCCCACAACAAGTGCACGTTATATGATGTAAGTATTATCACGTTGGCCAGACGTCATAATACTGGCATCATATAAATATGCCCTCATGATGGTCATACTTTATCTCAAATCGTAATCAAAACCACCTATCTTAATCCACCTAGTACTTCTACAGTCTCAGAGGTCAACAAAAACAATTGCCACAGTCAAGAGAGAAAACAAAGCTATTCGCAAGAGTATCAAAATCCCAGATTGTCTAGCAGAAGTGAGGTATGCCATCACGAGCATCATATCTTCCACAACTCGCCAACATCTCTCAAAACAAGCCATCACCAATCATATGAAAAAAAACTAACACGGAACTGAAATGCTTCTAGGAAACTTAAATCATAAGAGGGTCATGTTGCTTCGTCACGAAACTTAAGAGACTCAACGGAAATAAAATTTAATCGTCAAGAACTTCGGCCTTCATAACATCTAATCTTCCAAACATGAAGGGTCTGCTTCACAATTCCGCTCATTCAACACCTCCAATCTCTTCAAGTCCTGTTAGTCTGTCTTCGTCTGTCCCTCAATCGGGAAATGAGACCAAGGTCGGAAACTTGTGTCTGGGTCGTCGAGCCTCCTGCAGTTCTTTTTGGAATGTGATGGAGCAACGTGGATTTCTGGCACGGTTTTTAAATCTCTCCATCATCCAGTCTGCTTCCGCTCTCAATTCATCTCAGTACAACTAAGATGAATAGGGAAGTGGGACTGCATGTCTTCATCAGCTCCAGGTTCGCCATCTTGACTAGAATTTCTTCTTCTGCATCGCCATCACTTCTGTCTTGTAAGGAATGTCTCCACTCTTCGGGGTAGGTCTCCATTGTCGTCAGCTCCAGGTCAGGCAAGGAACACCGTTGTCTCAAACAACATCAATCTCTCAGAATACACAAATGATCCTCAAATCTCTAACAAGGTGTAAAATGATTTTCATGTTCTTCCTCGTCTCCAAATGTAACATTTAGTCATACAATGACCATATGCTCATTACTCATGAGAAAATATCATCTATCAAATTCACCAAGATCGTCAGAGCTTTAGCTAATACTATTAGCGTCATTAACCGTCATGGCTGTCGTTTACGAATACGGAAGGCAATTTCAAGAATAGCATCAATTCATCAGAAAGAAAACTTCACGCTCTGAATTTAAACAAAATACATAATCGTTCCAGGGTGGAGGAATATTGGCTCCTACAGCAATACGGTTCAGCTCCCTTACATATCTCCAGTCGCCATTTATCTTTATCGCGAACAAAACTAAAACATGCCCAGAAGATACACTTAAGTAAACTCACTTCCTGGTCTTCGGTTGCTGCTCTTCCCGGTTGCTCCAGTCAATTAGTATGATCCGAAAGACATCTTCGTTTAGTGTCTAGAATCTCTCGGTATCATGTCAAATCTTACTTCATACTCCGGGGAAAAACTTGACGGTCCAACAGGGATTATGTTCAAGAAGTTCAGGGTGCCAAATAACGTTCAATACAAGGTTCATGTTCAGAAAACTCAAGGTGCCAAAAGGCTTCTACGATGAGGTTCATTTATTTGTGTACGAAATGGTTTCTAAGAAAACTTTATAACCGTAAACGTAACACACGAGTCTCCAGAGTAATAGTGATAGCAAAGGGTTTAACAATCAGAAATCGTAGTAGGGAGTTCAAAATTGTTGCAAACGTTAAAGGTGAGACATAGAAGGGTAGTTGTCAATATTTGACTGATCATTCCACAATTTCCTTGTCAGAATAAAATCGAAGTTAACTATTCAAAGAAAGACGGTTCGCAAATCAAAGCTATATCATTAGAAGTGAGGAAGAAAACATTCTTATACTCATGGTTACACACCACAAGACTTCTCATAAGGGCAGAGATGGGTAAAACGAAATCAATAGTGTCGAAAACTTCATAGATACTTATCAAATAGCAAAACATATCCGGTACGTCATCGCCATAGAGGTTCTCGGAATGCCTGAAGAGGCGTCAAAGTGATTAACAAAAGAATCATAGTGAAATGCGGGTCATTATCAAAATGGTTAACAAAAGGGATTTGAAGATAAGGATCAAATAGTGTCAGGTCATTATTATGAAATTCTCAATGCCTTCAAGATTTAATCAGGTTCAAAACTTAGGTGGTGCAAAGCATAAGCTTTCACTTTCCAGAAGTGGTATCAACAGGATCTAACCAAAAGCAAGGCACGAATCAGAGTGATATGGAAGCAATGACGCTTAAACAAATGCCTTATAGTCTACCCATTCCTCACCGGTCAAAACTTAGGTTCCTATGTAAAATCCTAGAGCAATTTTCAAAGGTTATCTTACGAGCGCCTACAGGGGAAAACTTAGTGGTCCTAACTTACACAGGTCAAGGGTAATGTATTACAAATCGCAGCCTGTCTCTCTGATACCATAATTGTAACACCCCAACCCGACAAGGGTAAAGATATCACATTTATGGCTTCATATCAGATCAAACAAAACATACATTCAATAGTAATACAAAGATTCTCAAAGGTTACAAATGAAATACTGAATACACAAGGATACAAGGGAAACAAAAGCTAATTACTAAATCTGCAAAAGCAACTCCTTCTAATGGTCTCTACTTCAGAATAACTATCACAGTCTTCTAAGTCCAAAAGTCTCTTCACTCATACCCAAAACCCGTCGTCCTGCTTACTACCTGCCGCACACGAAAAGAAAACGTGCGGCTGAGCTTAAAAAGCTCAGTGAACAGATACATATACAAAGCAAAGAATAACGAAACTGAAATATAATATGGGCAATGGGAATGTCAGAAGGTATAAAAGAAACAAATGGGTAATAAGAGAAGAGTAGGATAGTCATCTACCACGAGCCCAGAAACTCAAAGTCATAATCTCAAAGTCATCATCTCAAAATCATAGTCTCACAATCAGAGGGGATACCTCTCAGGCAACCAGATAATATGAGGGGTGTCCTCATGTATCATAATAGTGGAGTGATCAGCTCCCAGAAATGTGAAAGGCGTGTATTGCACACAGCACCAGTCACCTCAAAGTCATACTCAAAGTCATACTCAAATTCACAAACAAGCCTAGGATTGCAATCCATACGCCCCCACTCAAAGTCATCTCAAAATCATAATCTCAGAATCATAATGGCCATATCATAATATAAAAGGGGACGGCGTGAGAAATCACTCCCCCACACAGGAGTCATGCCAGTGGTGCATCACAGGCACGGCCAGGTTACCTTCCTGGCTAGGAAACATAAAGGTGGCTCGGGTATCAAACTAAGAGTCATATCTCAAGGTCATCTCAAAGTCATATATCAGAAGTGCATCTCAACGTCATATACAAAGGTTCATACACAAGGAAATATAGAAATGGCCTGGGAAATCTTAGCTGAATCATAACTCATAATCATAATCAAGGTTCATCCCAAAAGTTCATTTAAACTTCCATCAAAGTCCATTTTAAATAATCCTTTATTTGTGCCTTTAATAAAATGATTCTTTAAAGTAATTCTCATAAATATTCTTTCAAAACGGTTTTTTCGTAAAAATTAGTCTTCCAAAATAGCCTTCATAAAAGTTAGTAACATTTACATAAAATGGTTTTGCCTCATTTATAAACACCCTTTTAAAATAGTTTTTCCTCAAAACATTTTCAAGATATAATTAGAAAAGGTTTTCATAGCATAGCTTCAGATCAGAATTCATATCAAATGGAACTCAACTGGGGCGGTTCAAGCAAAGGGAAATCATAGCAATCAAATCAGAAACTAATGGATTCAGAATACGAGAGAGATCATGAGAAACCTTAAAAGAAAGGTCAGAATATCTGTACCTTAAACCGCCCGGGAAACACACACTAGAAACAATAGGATCGGAAAACTCCTTCTTCAGCGAATCTACACGAATTATAAGTTTACTTATAAGTTTTCATAGTTTCCTTAATCATATGGGATTCATTTTAGTTTTCTTTCCTTTTTAGGTAACTTTCCATAAATAGTAACTTTCCAAAAATAGTAAGTTTCCTCTTTAGGTAATTTAACCATTTTAAGTAACTTTCTATTTTTTTAGCAGGTTTCCCGAATTAGTAAATTTCCCGATTTTAATGACTTTTGGAGTTTAAATGATAAATAAATAAACTTTGTGACTCATTATAGTTTAGGGTTAATATGGCAACTTTTATAGAAGTAGGGTTTAGAATGTCAAATCATAAAAGTTTAGGGCTTATTTGAACTAGCCACCATTTAACGTGGCACTAAAAACACATCACACCCCATTCTCTTTTTTACTTCGGATTCACACTCGTTAATACGTATTTTGTATGACATATATCACATGTTTTAGATACCTTTTACTTGGCAGCATAACCAACATATTAACCCATTTTGAATGACACAAAACCAACCATGAAAATCAATATTTTCGACCCAAACCCTGCCCATCTACACGACCCATTCTGTTACACAACACACCACCACGACCACATAACTTCACCCCGTTTGGAACTCGACACAGCGACCATAAACGACCCTTGTTCCCAAGCCAAATGCAGCCCATATTCGACCCCCTTCCCACAGTCATACACACTACCAAAGCAACACACTCGACGACACCATCCCAGCCCATACACACACACACACAAAGTCACTCGAATCAGACCCTAATTCTGCCCTTCTCAACCTACTACACACGACCCATTATACGACACAACTGTGCATGTAAAACCTCTTTATTCATACGTATATAATCTAGGGTTCTTTTTAGGTATCTAAAATAGTTCTAACCTCATGCTGAAAATCTGGTTTGAATAGCCATAATCAACCGTCTGACGACATGTTTATATGCATTATTTCATACGACCCTCATCTAGGTCTTACACCGTATATTAGTGATTAAACAGCATTTTGTTTTATTTATTTATTTTGGATTCTAAAAACCATGCAAACCCTCATTTGGTGAATTCTATTTATATATATGCTGGTGTGAATTCATGTGACTTTATATGTTTTAAACAAATGTTAAAGATATACCTCAAAGCTAAGAGGAGGCAGATCAATATCGAAAATGATCACGAACATAAACACCAGAATTTAACGGAACGCGATGGAACCCAAAACCCCATCGAACATGGACAGCCGAACGCAACCCAAAACTCTGCCAACTCGCGAACCGCTAACAAAACTAAAACTTTAATCCCACTCGAATCATTCCATGATCAAAACATTAATAAACACCAACGATCACGATCACCACCTTTTTCCTTTGCATCGTACTTTGATTCCTCTTGAAAAGATAATAGAGAGGCTGTCGATCTCACTTTGTATTTTTTTTTTTTTTTTTTTTTTAGGGTTTTATGGTAGATATTGATATATGGAGAGAAAAATGTTAGGCTGCCGTGTTTCGAGATATGAAAAGTAGATATGATTTAGGGTCGACATTTGGGGAAGTTGGCTGAGTTAAAGCGTGATTTAAGGGATTTTTGATATCACAATCAATGTGACAGCAAGTTGCAAAGAAAATCAGTTTAATATGCATGGAAATGGGACGTGTAATGAATAGGGAATATCATGCATGACCCTTTTTAGTTGTAGCTTAGGATTAGAATATCTTCATTTATTTGCACATATTAATTTACAACATATGGCTTAACTTAATATTAGTTCCAACTTATAACATATAGTTTTAATTGTCAAATGTTTATTATCGAACTTAGGTCATAGGTTCATATTGTGTGATCTCGCGTCATAACACGTTATATAACTTAAATTTTAATTTATAGCGTATCTTATAAGTTCTTAAAAGTTCAAATTCGATGGTATTTTCGTCATTTTGGATTATATAAATTTTGGGGTTTTACAACCATTGCAGGAGATGCGTCGCATCTCAGGATTGAGATGCGCCGTATCCTCTGCGGCCTGACTGACTCGACACAGAACAGAAAATTAAAAGATAAATCCGGGTTGTCTCCCGGTAAGCACTTGTCTTTATTCCAGAGTCTTCAAGTTAGACTCACGTTCAGCTCATCATTTAGTCCTTGTCACGGTCCATCCTTCTTCCTTCATCCGAAAGATGTTCCCGTATAGCTTGGCGATGTTTTCTTCCGTTCGGCTTAATCTTCTATAACTCTTGGTCTTTGTCGCAACATATTCCTCATCTGGTCCCAAAGAGTATTTGATGATTTTAAATTTTTCAGAAATAATCATGGGTGGCTCATTATAAGGGATCCCAAGTAGTTGACACTTTCTTTTGGTGAATTCTTCCTCGTCTTCATCAACAAACTTAAAATAAGGATCCTTAATCAAATAGTCATCTAGTTCATCAATTAATGACTTATTGTTATCATCATCTTGAATTGCCTCCCACTCTCTTTCCAATTCCCATTGTAGCCGTCGACTAAGCTTCGTGTAATCATCAAATTGTTCATGCACCCATTCCCAGAAAGTAGTATTTGATGTCCCTTTAAGTCCTTTCAAGTATTCAATCCTACCCTTTTCTTGCAAAGCCTCCGCTTTTTGTGGGCAGTCTTCAACATTATCATACCACTCATAGTATTCAAAGGTTACATCTTTTCCAACCCGTTTCATCCCAATTATACTTCCCCCATTACAGGTTCCGTCACTCTTATAATCACAGGTCGGCCAAACACTACTTCCATCCTTGAAAACGAAAGGTGTACAGGTGTGATTAATGTGCTCAAATTTCCATGGTTTATCCCAAACCCATGGTATTTGGTCATTCCATTCGTAGTACCAGGTGTTTTTGAAATCATCATAAGTCTTGAATCCTGGTAGATCTCCAGTTAGCACATCATCGTCGACTCGAAGAAGGTAGTTAAATTCCTTGAATTGCTTGCACAAGGGTGTCTCATAATCGAACACGTCAATGTCTATTCTGAATAATTCTTCAATGCCCTCATTGACTGTTGAATCATGAAGTGACGACCCATAGTCGCTTTCTACTTCTTCGTCTTCACCTCTCATCTAATATACCCATAACGCATCCTTAGTAGCTCGATCCATGCTCTTATGGTTATTGAACTTACTAGCCAACCAATCTGAAAAATCAACATCGTTAGGATCGTGGTTAACGTCAAAGCAAGTCTTTCCGATCATTTTCCTCTTTATCTCCATGAACTCGTTAAATTGCTCCCTAAAACTCCGTGTCAACCATGAAGTCGTAATCCGCTTGACTTCATTTGCAGGGGCAAATTTTGGACTACCATATTTAAGTTCAAGCCAATCATTGAGGGAGAGGTCCATCAATCTTACCAACCTGCCATGAAATAGTAACTCCGCCACAGCATAAATTCTTTCATCGTCCAGATAGTTCTCATTTAATCCCCAGTACTGTTCGGAATAAGGCATGTAAGAGATTTGGGTATTTCCTCCACCACAGCTTTTGTTGCTTGAGTCCATTTATGCAAGATAGAATTTCCCATCATCTTCTTCGATAGTAGTCCAAGCCAATCCTTTGGATTCAATGATAGGCCATAAGAGCGACAATTCATCTCCAGTGTACCTCACAAATATATCATAAGAGAATACCCCTTTGTCAATGTTGCATAAACGCATGAATTCCTTAAAAGCAGCTTCAAGAGGGGTCTCCCAAGAGAATAAATCCGTATCAATCTCGAGTACATTGAAGTTGACATTTTCATAAACTTCCATGGATGAGTTCGAAAGCAAGAATTCCATAGCAAGATATCCGTTCTTCGACATATCTTCCATAGCAAAATCTGTCATCACAAGTAAAATCATCAGTAGGATTTGTTCGCTATAAAAGAAATTAATGAATATAGAAACGGATATAAGAATAAAAATAACTGATATCTGCAGACGATGCGCCGCATCCAAAAAGTTGGATACGCCGTATCTTATAATCGTTAAAATTAAATCAGACTTTTATTCAGAAAATAGATACGCCGCTTAGAAATTTGAATGCGCCGTATCAATTTTAATAATCAAAAATCGATATTTATTTAAAATTAAATGCGTCGTATTAACAAAAGTTAATGCGCCGTATTTTCGTTACGTTTCAAAATATAAGATTTTTGATTCAGAAGATGCGCCGTATCGATAAAAATCGATACGCCGTATCTGTTTAATAATTCAAAAACTGTTTTTAATTAAAATAATAGATACGCCGTATCTGCTAAAGCAGATGCGTCGTATGGCGTTAACGTTTAGAAATTTTTTTTATCAAAAACAGATACGCCGTATCTTGGGGAAAAGATGCGTCGTATCGAATTAATTAAACGCGTTGTATTTTATAAAAATTAAACGCAATACGCCGTATCTGAGAGATCAGATGCGCCGTATCGTTCGATTTAGCTCAGTACAACGATAGCAGAATATAAAAAAATACGAAAAATAAAAACAAATAAAAACACAAACGAAAATAAACACAAATAAAACAAATAACACACAAAAACAGAAAATATGCAAAATAATACAATGAATGCAAATTAATCTAATATACAACAGAATTAGCGGTTAGATAAAAAAAAAATTAAAAACCTAATTAAAATACTAATCAAATTAACAGATAATAACAATTCACTCCCCGGCAGCGGCGCCAAAAACTTGATGCGGTGCGATGTGTCGTTGCGGTTTAGCAGTATTAATGCCTACTCAAGTTTTAAATTTATATTTAGCCGACTTATCAATAACACACACACTTAACGAGCAGTGTACCCGGTCAGTATGAATATAATGGTAAGTAGAGTGTCGATCACTAAGAGTGGAACGTATTATCTAGTTATTCTAATCAGTATTTTAATATATTAAGTTAGCTATACAACCTATTCTAACGCAAGGGGGTTCAGCCTGAGAGACTGGCACGATTTGGTTGCAATTAAATAATAAACTAAACCAATAGGCACGAATCAGCGAATAGCACACACGTACACAGATAAATACTCGAGACAATAAGAAGATCTGTCCTGATAGATAAGTAGTTTGTCACTTGTTTTATTGCTAGTTTTATATGAAGTGTATAGTTCGATGCAACGCACCGAGATTAAGTCCTTTCTCGTTGGTTCTAATCTTATCGGCGAGTAAACCCTTAATGATTACTTATGACTATCCTATTTATCTTTCTTCCTACTTTTTTACAGACGATAGAATGCATAGGCGATCTAATAAATAGGCGAGGGCAGAGGCATGGCGACCCGATCAACGCTCAGCTAGACACAGAGGTTATCAATGCACTAATAAAAGTCACCAAAGACATCAACATATAAACTTTAATTAATGAGAAAGCAGTTTTAAGGGAGTGCAATCTTTCCGTTGTCACATTACACAAGCCACCAATCTTGATGAATTAAAGTTTACTAACACAATAAAACAAAACTACTTAATGAATTAAACACATGCAGCACCTTCTTACAGCTCTTGTATCTTCGTTTGGGTGTGTCTTGTGCTGCCTATTCGTCTGAATTCGTCCTAGGTTTCTGTACTTCGTACTCCGTATATAATATTATGCCTCTCGAATTCGTCTGGTCTTGGGGTATTTATAGTTTCTGTCTGAGGGTAAGATGCGGCGCATCTAGTGAGTAGATGCGGCGCATTGACTTAACTTCGTGTGGGGTCCAAGATTATAATATTCAGGAATATTCGTACACCGCCAGAAGATGCGGCGTAACTCCATAAGTAGATGCGGCGCATGTCCTCTTGTATCTTGGATCGTATCTGGTGAAATATTGATAGTGATGCGCCGTAAGTAATAAGCAAGATGCGGCGCATCTGGAGCAGATTTGTCTTGATCTTGTCCATTTCAGTAGACTCTTAACTTCTTGCATGTTTTGCTCCATAATTAGTCCAAAATCGCCAAGTTTCACCAAATGCTTGTTTTTACCTGAGAATTACAAAAGTAAACGATTAAGTATCAATCCTCATACATAATATAATAAAACAAGTCAAATAATTAGGATAAATGATAGTAATAAAATGTACTTATTTGAGTTCATCAGCTAGACTTTAAGCAATATGTAAAGATCTTCTTGGACTATAAAAGAAGATCTTAGACTCGATATTGTGTCGATGTTAAGTGCATAAAAATAGTTAAGTTGATAACTTTTCATAACTGTTAAGACATAGAACAAACACAAGAATATCACAAGTTGTAAGAACTTAAGATTCAAGGTTGTAACCCTAGTGATATTTTCAAGATCACTCGTATTATTATCATTAATAATATTGAATTGTTTTGGTGAAAAGCTGTCATTGTTCATTGTCATAGAACTAACACAACCATTCCATTTCCACAATACAAATCACCTTCTAAGTGTGGTTAAGTAAATTCCGCGTACTTAATCATATTCACTCAATATATCATACACACAAAGAACGTAAGGTTTAACCACCTTAACTGTGTGAACCATCCTAACAAGTGGTATCAGAGCTAGAGGCTGATATTATTGATTTAGAAGAAGAAGCTGAAGAAATGGATGTTGAATCTATTCAGACAAATGTTGCTGCAAAGATTCCCATGCTCAAATAGAATGAGTTTGAGATGTGGAGGCTCCGGATAGAGCAATATTTCCAAGTGCAAGATTATGAACTTTGGGAAATCATTGAAGATGGAAACTCTTACCAGCCTACCACCACTACATCAACAGTGGACGGCAAAGCTGTGTCAACTCTGCAGACAAAGCCATCATCTGTAGAAGATAGAATAAAGAAGAAAAATGACTTGAAGGCAAGAAGCATGCTGATGATGACCATTCCCAATGATCAACTGCTAAACTTCAGCAAGTTCAAAGATGCTAAGTCATTATTTGAAGCTATTATTTCCAGGTATGGTGGAAATGAAGCCACCAAGAAAACCCACAAGACACTGCTCAAGCAGCAGTTTGAAAACTTCTCCTCTACATACAATGAATCTCTTGACCACATGTTTAATAGGCTTCAGAATATTGTGAGCCAACTGGCTATTCTTGGGATTGAAATGCCTCAAGAAGATTTAAACTCAAAATTTCTGAGAAGCTTACCAGAAGAGTGGGCTATGCATGTTGTTGTTTGGAAGAACAAGCCAGACCTAGACACCATGGAACTGATGGACTTGTATAGCAACTTCAAGATTGTGGAGCAAGATTTGAAGAAGAATGGAGGTACTAGTTCTAATACTGGGAACAAGGCATTTATGTCAACTCCTAGTACCTCAAAATCAAGTGAAGAGGTGAAAGTTGTTGATGATGTTGGTGCTGCTAGTTCATCAAGTAGTACCATAAGTATTTTGGATGAAAAGACTTGTTGTGCCTTTCTTACAAGTCAGAACAATGGGTCCATGCTCTCCTATGAAGACCTCCAAGAGATCCATGAAGATGATCTGGAGGAAATGGATCTAAAATGGCAAATTTCTCTTCTTAGCATGAGAGCCAAGAAGTTCTATCACAAGACGGGGAAGAAGCTCATAATCAGCAACACTGATGCTGCTGGTTTTGATAAGTCAAAGATAGAGTGCTATAACTGCCACATGATGGGTCATTTCTCAAGAGAGTGCAGAAGACCAAGGCAGCAAGATAGCAAGAATAGAGGTTTTGGAAGCAAATCCAAAACAGAGGAGGTTATTGAGCCAAAAGCTATGGTAGCTATTGATGGCTTAGGTTTTGATTGGAGCTTCATGGCAGATGAAGAAGAAACTCCTGCTCAGATGGCACTTATGGCTTTTTCTGCTACTGAGGTACAAAATCATAAAGCTTGTTCAAATACTTGCACTGCTCTTAATGCTCTACAGGTTTTAATGAAACAATTTGATGATCAAAAGATAGAGCTAAGCAAGACTTTTCAAAACTTTATAAACTATAAGTGTGGTTTAGAAAAGGTAGAAAAGCAAATCATATACTATAAGGAAAATGAATTAGCTTTTTCTGATGACAAAGCTCTCCTAAGACAGGACATATTCTTTAAAGATGCTGAAATTAAGCTTTTGAGAGAAGCTTTTGATAGGGTCAAAAAAGAAAATGAAAACATTCACTTGACTACTGAGGCACTAGAACATGCTTCTAAAAGTGTGCACAACATAGTAGAATGTCAGGTGATTAATAGAGCTAAGTCAGGAGTAGGATATAAGAATGTCCCACCTCCTTATAGAGGCATCCCTAAACCCCCAAGGATTGACCTAGGAAATTCAGGTTTACCTGAGTTTCAAGAACCAATCATGGAATATGGTTCTAAGGCTAGCAAGGGCTTTAAAGTAGAAAAAGTAAGTAAAAGTTTAGATAAAACTTTACTTTATCAGGACAAGGTGTCCTTTGCTAAGAACTTAGATGCTATAGTTGTTGAAGATTGCACAACTGATAGTGATGATGAAGATGAACAGGTTATGTCTAAACCTGTCTTGGTTAAGAAAGTAGGAACAAGTGTTCCTAAAATAGTCAAACACAATACTGATAGGCCTAAATCAAACATTAAGCATGTTAGGCAACCAGTTAGATATTGTGAGCAATATAGAACCACCAACAAGCCCAGAGGTAACCAAAGGAATTGGAACAACCTCAAGTCTAACCAATTAGGTGATGACTTTGCTTTTTATAACAAAGCTTGTTACACATGTGGTAGTTTTGACCATCTTGCAGCTTTCTGCAACCATTGGGTATCTGGTTATGAAAATAATAGGGTGAATTTTAAAAGGCAAACTCCTCAAACTCACTTTCACTCTAAGTCCAAAAGTATAAAACCCAGAGCAGTTTCGACAGCAGTCTCTACTGCTAGGCAAGCAGTTTCAACTGCTAGACCATTTATGACTGTTAACCCAAAATCAACAGCTAAGGGTGCAAAAACATTTTTCAATCATGCACCTACAACTGTTCTAAGGCCCATTCAATTAAAAGCAGTGGTCCAAAAACAAGTTTGGAAACCAAAGAGTAAAACTGCAAAGCCAGCAGTTAAAACTGCTAGGAAAGCAGTTAGTACTGCTGCTTGGAAAAACAGGGCAAATGCTGTTAAGGCCTCAGCATGTTGGATTCTAAAATCCAATGTTGCATCAACTATCCTTAAAAGATTGAATTACATTGATGCAAGAGGCAGATCCAAGTCAGTAATGGCTTGGGTCCCCAAAAGAAACTAACACTCTTATTTATGTGCAGGAACATTCAAATGATCAGGAAGAGGATCAAGGATACTCATATAGTGGATGTTCAAGGCACATGACAGGCAACAAGTCTTATCTCTCAGATTTCCAATCAATAGATGGAGGCTATGTTACCTTTGGAGGAGGTGATGGTGGCAAAATTTCCGGTAAAGGTACCATTAAAACTGGAAATTTAGATTTTGAAGATGTGTTCTATGTAAAAGAGCTAAATTATAATCTTTTTAGTGTCTCACAAATGTGTGACAAAAAGAACAATGTTCTTTTCTGTGAGACTGAATGTCTTGTACTTTCTCCTGATTTTAAGATGCCTGATGAAAGTCAAGTACTTCTTAAAATTCCTAGAAAGGGCAATATGTACAGTGTAGACATGAAGAACATTGTTCCTAAAAAGAATCTAACTTGTCTTGTTGCAAAGGCCACATTGGATGAATCAATGAAATGGCATAGAAGGCTTGGTCATATTAACTTCAAAACCATAAATAAAATTGTTAAGAATGGTTTGGTAAGAGGTTTACCTCACAAAAGATTTGAAAATGATCAAACATGCATTGCTTGTCTTAAAGGCAAACAACACAAAGCCACTTGTAAGCCCAAGATTTTTAACTCTATAAATCAATCATTGTTTATGCTGCATATGGACTTATTTGGACCTGTTTCAGTAAGTAGTATAATGCATAAGAGATATTGTCTTGTTGTAATTGATGACTATACTAGATTTACATGGGTTTTCTTTCTTTCTACTAAAGATGAGACTACAAACATCCTTAAGACATTCATTACACAGATAGAAAACCAAGTAGACAAGAAAGTGAAAGTCATTAGATGTGATAATGGGACAGAGTTTAAGAATAGAGTTATGGATGATTTCTGCAAAGAAAAGGGTATTAGGAGAGAATTTAGTGTTGCTAGAACACCACAACAGAATGGTGTTGTTGAAAGAAAGAATAGAACACTAATTGAAGCTGCTAGAACAATGTTAGCTGATTCTAAGCTACCTATAACTTTTTGGGCTGAGGCAGTCAATACTGCTTGCTATGTTCAAAATAGAGTTTTAGTTGTGCAGCCTCACAATAAGACATCATATGAACTTTTTAGAGGTAGAACTCCTGCAATAGGATTTCTTAGACCTTTTGGATGTCATGTGACAATTCTCAATACCTTAGACCATTTAGGAAAATTCGATGGTAAGGCAGATGAATGTTTCTTTGTTGGATATTCTCTCAATAGCAAAGCATTTAGAGTATACAACACAAGAACTAAGATTGTAGAAGAAAACCTACATGTGGAGTTTTTAGAAGATAAATCCAATGTAGAAGGTCAAGGACCAAAAAGGCTATTTGATCTTGAGTATCTAACCAAATCAATGAATTATGTACCTGTTGTTGCAGAAACTAATGAATTTTCAGGTTCACAAGCAACAGATGAGGCAAGGTTAGAAAAGGAGACAAACCAAGATCATGTTTGGATGCCAATATGGTCAAGTACAGGTGTGGAATCAACTTCAACAACTGATGAATCTTCTTCTAGCAAAGCTAAAGAAGGTGTTGAAGATGAAAGCAAAGAAGATGAAACTCAGGAACAACAAAATGTTTCTGCTGGTAGCATTTCTGTTGCTGCTGGTAGTGTATCTGTTTCTGCTGGTGATTCTGCTGCTACGCTTACTGATTCTGCTGTTCGGCCAAATGACTCTGCTGCTGGCCCTTCAGAAACGAAAGATGCAGAATTCTCAGATAATGAGGTGGATTTCAACAATCTTCCATCAAATTATCAAGTTCCTTCTACTCCACAAACAAGAATTCACAAAGTTCACTCCCTAGATAATGTGATTGGAGATGTACAGTCAGGTGTGAAGACAAGACAACAATTGATGTCTTCAGACCAACAAGGGCTTCTTGATGCCCTTTATGCTTCAAAGCAGCATGAACTTTCAAACTCTTGCTTGTTTGTATGTTTTCTCTCACAAGATGAACCAAAGAACATTCTTAAAGCCTTAGATGATTCAAGCTAGATAGAAGCTATGCAAGAAGAGCTTCTTCAGTTCAAGATTCAGAAGGTATGGGTGCTAGTTGATTTACCTAGGAATGCAAAGGTAATTGGCACTAGATGGGTTTTTAAGAACAAAAGGGATGAAAGAGGAATAGTGATTAAGAATAAGGCTAGATTAGTAGCCCAAGGGTACACACAAGAAGAAGGGATAGACTATGATGAGGTTTATGCTCCTGTAGCAAGGATTGAGGAAATTAGGCTTTTCTTAGCTTATGCTTCATTTTTAGGCTTCACAGTCTACCAAATGGATGTCAAGAGTGCATTTTTATATGGAACAATTGAAGAAGATGTGTATATTTCACAACCTCCAGGCTTCATTGACCCATTACATCCAAACAAAGTGTACAGAGTAGTGAAAGCTCTATATGGCCTTCATCAGGCACCAAGAGCTTGGTATGCAACACTAGCTTCCTACTTATTAGAAAATGGATTTCAAAGAGGAAAGATTGATCAGACTCTGTTCATCAAACAGCACAAGAAGGATCTTCTGTTAGTGCAGGTGTATGTGGATGACATTATCTTTGGATCTACAAGGAATGAGATGTGTTTAGAATTTGAGAAGCTTATGAAAGATAAGTTTCAGATGAGTTCTATGGGGGAACTTACATTCTTTTTGGGTTTGCAAGTTAAGCAATCATCTGAAGGCATATTTATTAGTCAAGACAAATATGTTGCAGAGATACTTAGAAAATTTCAATTTGCTGATTCAAAAATAGCAAGCACACCAATGGACTCTGAGAAGCACCTTCTGAAAGATGAAGATGGAGAGAGTGTGGATGTACACACTTACAGATCTATGATAGGCTCTTTGATGTACCTTACATCATCTAGACCTGATATCATGTTTCCTGTTTGTGTTTGTGCAAGATTTCAAGTAACTCCAAAGGTTTCTCATTTAACTGCAGTCAAGAGAATTTTTAGATATCTCAAAGGTCAACCAAGGTTAGGTATATGGTATTCTAGGGAATCTCCTTTTGACTTGGTAGCATATTCGGATAGTGATTATGCTGGTGCTAGCTTGGACAGAAAGTCAACAACTGGAGGATGTCAATTCCTTGGGTGTAGACTTGTCTCATGGCAGTGTAAGAAGCAAACAAGTGTGGCAAATTCAACAACTGAAGCTGAATATATAGCTGCTGCAAGTTGCTCTAGTCAAGTTCTATGGCTTCAAAACCAACTTCTTGATTATGGGTACAATTTCTTAAGCACTGTTATTCATATTGATAATAGTAGTACAATTTGTATTATTAAAAATCCAGTGCAACATTCTAAAACAAAACACATTGAAATAAGACATCACTTTATAAGAGACTGCAATGAGAAAAGGTTAATTCAAGTTCTTAAAATTGCTTCAGAACATAATTTTGCAGATCTGTTAACCAAAGCTTTTGATGTTGGAAGGTTTCAGTACTTGGTAGCAAGTATTGGAATGCTAAATCTTTAAAATTTCTAATCTTTGTGGTTTTTATATATGTTAAGGTTGTATTGATATCTTTGTAAATTGAGACTGTTAATAGAACAGTTTGTACTGCTAGTTCATATTTTGTTTAAACAGTTCATACTGTTGGTCATATGTTGATACTGCTATAAGACAAATGCTGTGCATTTTGTTTCTTGGTTTTGGACTAACAATTTCAGGTATGAACTTTGAGCAATAAGGAAATTTCAAGTGAAATGGAAGCAGAAGAAAAGTGATTCCAGTTGCTTTCATAACAGGTTTATGATGGACTGAGTTTGGGAATTTAAAACTCCTTAAAACTTCTTTCTTGAAACCTAGTTATGATATTTCACATTGAATTGATGACTTAGTTGATCAGATAGTAACTGATGCAACTCACTTTCTATCATTTTATACTTTTAAGTATAATGTGCAAGTCTAAGGACATCTGATAGAAAGAACAGCTAGTGAAAGTGAATCTAACACTTGTGTTAGAGGCAACAATTACTATGAGCTGGAAACCCTGTCAAGAAAGCCTTTTGAATAGGTTTATCTTTACACAGGCAGTTATTTATAACTGAAAACATTGGTTCTCACACAACCAGAGGTTGCTTTAAACCGAAATTTTGATTAAGTGTCTGTTATACACTTAATCCCTTCAAAATGGTTGAAAGCAGTATGATTTTTCAATTCTAAAATCATGAACATACTGCTAAGTCAAATAATTTCTTAAACAAGGATTTTCAAGGATTCACAAAAACCATCCATTGATGGATCATGAATCAAATGTCCAATGAATCACCTCTCATAGGAGTTAACACACCTAGAAGTGATGAGGGCAGTAACTTAAACTCTTAAGGAATTGATGGCTTCATGTACAATATTGTCTGACAACAAGTTCTAAATGCTGGATCAGATGATAAACGAAGATATATTTTGGTACATAGTGGGATTTTCCGAACAAGGGGAGGAAACAAAAGTTATTTGTATCTCAGGAGAGGTAACAATCTCAGGGGAGGAAATAATAGCCCAGAAAAGGAAGATAATCCAATGAAAGGAAGGAGAAGACAAGAGCATACAAGATGATGACATGGAAGTTGAAAATGACAAGAACATTCCAAAGGAGAAAGTTCTATCTAGGTCAAACGAAGAAAAGTTTCAATTTCAGTTTACCACGTTTGTTCATCACTTGCAAAGACATGCTGTTAAATGATTTCGCTTGTTGAAACAAGCATCCAAGATACACAACACCATTGCCTCTTATAATTCCTCCATCCAAGGAAATTGCACCATCTTTAGGTCAATGTTTGAAGACTAAAGATTAGTGTGTTGATATTGTTAAAGTCAAAGATCAGAAAGCAGATGAGCTTCTAAGAAAGATATTCAATCTCTCAGAACAGAAGAAAGTTCAGATCAAGGGTCTGACTATGAAGTGTTTGAAAGATCTTCACAATCCATAAATTTAATTCAGAAACATGTTGGAATGAATTCACATGTTTAGGGGAGGATTGTTGGGAATTAAATGTTCTGAAGATTAAGTTTCAAGAATTACAAGTATTAACAGTTCCAACTACTGAGAAGAATACTCTAACAGTTCTAACTGCTGATGTATATCTTAGGACTGCTCAAGTTATAACTAACAGTTCCAACTGCTAGTTGAGACTGCTAGATGGATAAGTATTGAAAAGATATTTGTGTACTAAAGTCAACAATATACGGTAGATAATATCTTACCCCATGTGCTTAGTTAACAAGTTGTGTACACAGATACATGTTGTATCTTATGTACTGACACACTCAAGATAAGTTAACAAGTAAGTCGGCTAGACTTTAAGCAATATGTAAAGATCTTCTTGGACTATAAAAGAAGATCTTAGACTCGATATTATGTGTCGATGTTAAGTGCATAAAAATAGTTAAGTTGATAACTTTTCATAACTGTTAAGACATAGAACAAACACAAAAATATCACAAGTTGTAAGAACTTAAGATTCAAGGTTGTAACCCTAGTGATATTTTCAAGATCACTCGTATTATTATCATTAATAATATTGAATCGTTTTGGTGAAAAGTTGTCATTGTTCATTGTCATAGAACTAACACAACCATTCCATTTCCACAATACAAATCACCTTCTAAGTGTGGTTAAGTAAATTCCGCGTACTTAATCATATTCACTCAATATATCATACACACAAAGAACGTAAGGTTTAACCACCTTAACCGTGTGAACAATCCTAACAATATATCATACACATACTTTCACATAAGCATCATAACTGCTTCAAAAGCTTTTAAACTACAACATTCAACCATATCACGCATATCTCATAGCATAACTAACATCAATTCACAACAATCATAACCAACTACATACCTTACTTAGTCCAAAGCCGATAAACTAACATACTCCTAGCCAAGTTACTAGCCACCACTTCCTAACTTACGACCTACTCGAATCCAAGTCCCATGTTCTTACACCATCATAACACATACATGATAATACATACATAACACATGTTTTAGGGAGAGTTACTTACCTTAGTCCAAGTTAACAACATCAAAGTCATCATCATCACCACTATCATCCATCATCATCATCAATCTTCTACAACATATCAAACCCTAATAACATAACAATCAATAACATAACAAGGGTTAACATAACCCATAAGACATACTCATCTATCTTTCTACATCACCATATGATCATATCTTGATCATATGATGAAACCCACTTAACCCATAATCTAACACTTCATTAATCATCAAGAATATAGATACTTACATGTGATGATTATCACTAATGAAGGCTACTAATACTTGATCTTCACCTATTTCTTCTTGGATCATCATTTAGCTATTTCCCTCTCTTTTCCTTCTCTCTAAAATCCGGACTTCCACCCTCTATCAATAATGATGGAGAAATCTAGAATAAGCTAGATATAATTGATTAGGTGGCACTTTGGGCTTTTGGCAAGAATGGTCCTTCTAGTCTTTTTCTTCTTACTTTAGCCACAACTAACTTAATATAACACTTCACTACAATGACAACTTAGGTCCCTTTAGTTATACGTCATATTTTATATTACTACATTAGTCATACTTTGACTAATAGTTTGACTATCGGGTTTGACTTCCACGCAACTTTGTTGACCAACCAATCACATAAGGTCTTTATCCACTTTCATCTAGGGTGTGGTCCCAACACCTGGGATACGGGTGTTACACCACCATTAAATCACCACCACACCATCATTTTCTAATATGAACCGATTATAATCTCATTTTAATCGGATTTAAGGAGAACATAATAATAGTCACTTGTTTATGGAAAAAAGGAATTGCATTTAGCATCTAAATGAAACAGAGGAAGTTTCACCACAAACCCATGTCATTGTAGCAAACATAAGAACAAGCTACGAAACAACACACAAATCAAGTAGGTACAAGGTTGCAACCTTCATCTAGATCTTGTATCCACAGGAAACAAACAGCTGCAATCAACATAACAAAAATCCCCAAAGCAATGCTGAAGAGACTTCACTAGTTTTCTTGGAGTCGTGAAAAGGTTTACGTTATCGACATTAACATATGGTCTTGATCTTTGAAAAAAAACACATCATAGCATTAAATAGACTAGTGCAATTTTGACCCATTTAATTATGTATGGGTGGATTTAGGTATGTCTGATCCAACCTGACCCATTTTGATCCTCCAAACCCAACCTGACCCATTTTGATCCTCCCAATTTGCCACTTCTACATATTAACACAGATCTAAAAGAAAGCAACTATGTTTAACTAACCTGAGGACTAGGGTGGATTTAGGTATCTTTGATCTAGGCGACTGTTCAACAACAACAGCAACCCAATTGGTAACAAATAATCAATCCAAGATCGAAACAGGTCCGACCCGACCGCTGCAAGACCCGTTTCAAACAAACATCAACCTAATGATTTATGCTACATGTTGATACAAAAGTTGGGCGTTCCTTGATTCCGTACCAATCAGATATTAATGCTTGAGACCTGCGCACTAAGAAAACAAAAAGACACCGTTAGGCTTATCGTGGGATTGTCTCCCACGATTATCTCCGGCGTGAGAGTAAGTAATCGGTTTTTAGGGTTTAGTTGAAGAGTTAGGGTTTGTAAGTCGTACCTTTAATGAGAGTCGAGAGACTCTTTATATACACACGAAACCCTAGTTGATTTCGTGTTCCTCACTCCTCAGCGTATCCCGCATGGGGCGGTTATTTGATACATATCCCATAAATAAGGGATATCCTATATCAAAACCATAAATAACTTTGGGTTTGGGCCAACGTAAGCCCAAACCGTTATTGTAATAGCCCATTCGTGATGGGCTTGAGCCCATTCGTGATGGACTGGAGTCCATTCGTGATGGACTTGAGTATGGGTCGGGTTCGTGACCCGAATGCGGACTATACGTCATCATGTCCCCCCAGTCTAGTGTGCGCAATGCGAAATTGCGGACGCTAGACTAACAATTGTAGCTAAAAATATTCCTCGATGCGTAGCGGGAAAGTTTCAAGTATTTCCCGCCAAAAGTAGCAAACTAACCTAGTCCAAGTACATCCGTATCTCCTTCGAAAATCGTAAGGGTGGGTGAAAAAGTGCTTTACCTTTTGGATTCCCAGCCACACGATTGGAACAAGTGGGGTACACATATCATTCATCCACGAATAGGTGTATCCCTATATAAAGTTGAGCCGTCATTTCACTGTGGTTATCACAGTAAAAATGATGAAGCGAAAAGTGTACCGCTTTTAAGGGGTCATTTAAGCCTTAAATCGTATTTATTTGATCAAATATTGCCCTAAATCGTTCCTTTTGTCATTTTAGGTACTTTTGAGAAGAAATCTGGAAAAGGAAGCATTTTGGACGTTTTTGGAGCATAAAAGTGAAGAAAACGACAAAGTCTCAAAATCATGCTAAAAGTTACCTTTGACGGCGTCAGGATCCTCTCCAGACGGCGTCACGGCTTGGCAATAAAATGGTGGATGTGAAAATTACTCATGATAAGCCAGTGAAATTTGCATGAAATTCTGACGGCGTCACGCTTTAATATGATCAAGGTCGTCACGGCTTAATTTAGAGAGGGACGGCGTCACGCATAATCCTGACGGCGTCAAGCCTTGATAGGCCAGAACGGATTTTGGAGAGCTAAAGAGGGACGGCGTCAAGAAGGTCATCCGGGAACCCTAAAAGCGGCGAGGTGACGGCGTCACACTCCATAACGTGACGCCGTCAGATCTGAAAATCTATATATAGTTTTGCAATTCTTTGTCATTAGTGTGGAACTTATTGAGGAACTTTGTGTGTGAAAACCCTAAGACGAATTTGGCAGCTTTTTCAAGGCTTTTTTGCCTTGAGATCTTCCATGTTACATTGAAGATAAGTTATCAATTAATCATTCAATATGTCTATGTGTTGTTTGATTCTATCTTGTTCTTGTCTTTTGTTTAACATGCTAGGCTAGATTTATCTTGTGTTTGCTTAGATCTAATGAAACCTAGCTATTGATTATTGGTTATTAGTGTGTTGTTAGTTGTATTGGATGATTGTTCATCTATGTTAGGCTTAAGAAAACTGGCTAACTTCCTATTCGGTAACTTGCTTGAACGTCTTAAGAAACATGAACCAATGCGTACTAAAGGTTTTTATGGTTGTATTTAATGCAAGAGCGAATTCTAGTGATCCCATGTTAGGAGCTTCCTAGCCGGCTCGACATAGGAGTGAAGTAGGAGCTTGTAGAGTTGGGGAAGTACGTACGCCACCCCACGAATGGTATTAAGGAATACACCCGTCATCCACGCAACTAATACACACGAATCAACCGGTAAAAGATAGTTAGGGAGTAAGGAAATCTAAGTAAACACATTTCCCTCCACATAAGTTTTCACCAACCTTTTCATTTTCTGTTATTTTATTTTATTTGCATTTGTAGTAACTTGGGTTAGTTGACTAGCAACTAATTCCGCCCACTCTTTCAAACCCGAGATTTTACTTGCTTTCATAAAAAAAATATAAAAACATAAAAAGAATCTTCTCTCACCCTTAGACCTATTAGAGTAATTTTTCATACCTAACGAACACTATTTCCTGTGGAGAACGATCAATCCCCCGTACTTACCACTACACTATACTACATCGGTCAGGTACACTGCCTGGTGGGGTTGTAAGCCTCTTGAGATCCCTCGAGAGGTAAAACCTGTTGTAAGGTTGCAAAACCACGCATCAAAAAACCAACCTTTTCCACCATTGTTGAACCTTCAAACAGCGATAAAAAAATCAACAAAAGCGAAGGTAATAGCGCGTGCGCTTATAAGGGTTATTGAAGGTTAATCATGGTTCTTCAATTGTCCGATATTAATTCCGATATATCTGAGGATGAACTTCGTCAGTTCACCTCAGATTATTACATCCCTCTCGCATTGCATCCGGTAGTTTCGGCCGCAAATGCGTCAATAGCGAATTTCCCGCAAGGGAAGGTGGGGGTTTATACGCGCTTCTTCGAATTTGCGAACCAGCGTGTGCCCATTTCCCTATTTTTGTGCGATATTTTAAACCATTATCGCTTACATATTTCACAACTGCACTGTATAGGTGCGGCGAAAATAACCAATTTTGAGGTAAATTGTCGCCTGTTGGCGATTGAACCCACAATCCATCTATTCCGCGCGTTTTACCACACATCGTGGTCAAACGGGTGGGTATCTTTCTCTAAGCGCGCAGGGTCACTGCAGTGCTATACGGAGAAATTAGACGCACTGAGGGTATGGAGGGAAAAGTTTTTCTGGATTGATAGTGCATTTTTTCCATGGATTTTTGAGTTCTATACTCAAGAATCGTTACCGAGAGATGAGCGCCCAGACCCCGGATTGTATAACGTAGCGGATGCGGATACGATAAATACCAATCGCATACCGATTAAAGCGTATCCAGAAGAGTTTTGGTGCACATGGGCATCAGTCGCAACTACTTCGGTAGTCCGGAAGAAGTGCCAACATTTTTGGATGAAGATAGCCGGGGTGGGTGCTTGTCTCTTCCTTCCTCTTCGCTTAGTAGTTGTAAGCATTCTTCCCTTTGTAGCTTATCTAACACATTTTGTGTTTGTTTGTTGTTTTGTTGCGCAGAGATGGATCTATTCGGTGTTGTTCGCTTGGCGAAGCCCACTCAGGTGACCATAGGGGTGCGCCCTTTGAGAGATGACGAGGAGCCAATTCTACAGGGTACCACAGGGCGCACGATGGTGATCGCGCAGGAGGAGACAGAGGAGACAGGGGAGGTCCCTACAGGTGTCACTATGGCTACTCCTCTGCGTAGCTTTCCCGCTCCTGGGTCGCAGATCCCTGTGGAGTTATTGCATATAGACTCGTCGGGGAGTGCTATGGATGAGTCTGAGGAGGAGGGCCAAGGGTTAAAGCGCAAGAGATCATCTGGTGATGATGGCGCAGGGACATCAAGTAAGCGCCCTGCTATTTCTGTCGGGCAATCATCTGAGGAGGATGCGTCATCGCATAAAACTCCTCCCCCCAAGTAAGTACTTGTATCTTTAGATCTTCAGTCCTTTAATCCGCGTTTAATACTATAGAGTAACTTTGTTATTTGCGTGCAGTACTGCTGTTGATGATGATGCGTATGTTGGGAATTCGCCACCCAAGACTGGTTCTGCATATGTTGGTGAGAGTCCAGTGGATGAGGAAAAATCTTCTGAAGATGCGCCAACAAATCGCCTTATAGAGGAGTTGGCGTTGGCTGCTGCGCACCAGGCTTCATTGGTTGCGCGGCTACAGGCTCAATATGGTGGTGAGGGTAGCCAGGTTGCGCAGAAGGACAAGGAGATTGACATTCTGAAGGCGCAGTTGGCTGATGCGCAGGCTGAAGTGAGGGCATCTGCTATGTACGCCCAGAAAATTGCTGATGAGAAGATGTCGCTTATGGCCGAACTGAATCAAGAGCGTACTGGAGCAAAAGAATACAAGGCCTCCTGCCTTTGGGCTTTGAAATATATGGAGCTAAACAAGGGGAAACTCATCTCTGACTTGGATGAATTCCGCAAGGCTGTGGAGAGTCTGCTGGAGAATCAGGAGAGCAAGCTGCGCAAGCTCAGCATCGAATATGATGAGGAGTTGTATCCTCATTTGGTGTCAACCATTGCTGAGCGCAGGTGGCTTATCAGCCATGGCTTGCGTCTTGCTGCCTTGACCACGCTGGAGTCTCAAGAGGTCAAGGACTCCTTTGGGGATGTGGTTCAATGTGCCCTAGCGCGCGGTAAGGCAGAAGCAGTAGAGGAGCTGTGTGCGACCAAGGTTTTGGCTATGTCGCCCTCCGAAGTACCTGGATATAATGAGAACGCTTATGGTGAACTTGTTGCTGCTATGGAGAAGTTGAAACTTTTTGAGCTTTCTCATATTGCACGGCTGGAGCGTGACCAGGATTACCCCATAGGCGTGATCATGCAGGGTTTAACTTTGGCTAGGCACTCATCCGAAGACGCTGAGGCACAGCTTGACTACTTTCTGAATCCGGATGTGTCGCAGCTACATGTGCCTATTTTCGCTCGTCCCCGTGATATCCTCAACCCTTTTGCCCTTGAGAAGGAAATTCCATTGAGGGAGTCTTTAGAAGCCCATGAGATGAGACTTGCCAAGAAGAAGGGCGTGAAGGGGAAAGCCATTCTTTGTGGTCTTGGTGCAGCGCACATTCCCAGATCTGATGGAGTGCCCGTTAGCGTGCCCACGGTAGCACCCAAGGATGCTGACCTGTTGCAGAGGCTTAAAGATGCTGGTAGTGTGGCGCGCCAAGCGGGTAGCTCAGGGCTCAGGCATACTCGTAGCATGTCTTGGTAATTTTGTGTAATAGATTAACATTTTGTTGCACATGTGCATGTTAAGTCTATATCTTGTATGAACTTGTTATCCATAATAAAGTGTTGATTAGAAAAATACAATTGTACGCATATTGTATCAAGTTTGATTGTGGTTATAAGTTTTATACTTAGTTATCTTGTCTTTGCATAAAAGATGTCTAAGAATCAAGCCGTTTGTATAAACACATTTAAAAAAAGTTAAAAGGATTTATAATCACTTATATCATAATCGTGTATGAAATTTATGGCATAGTCGTGTATGACATGATCGTGTATAACATAATTGTGTATGAAATGCACAAGTTGTTGTGTATCCATCGTGGGGTGCACAAGTGTATGGATTGCAGCGTGCTGCGAATACCATCTTAAGGGGTTAGTTTTCTTAACTCCTAATTTGTTAAACGCGCACAGTGTGCTTTGATGTGTATCCGTCGTGGGGTACACATCGAACTTACTCCAACGTCTTGAGAGTAAGGTGTTTAACAAGGATGCGTGATCCGATGTTGATGGGTTTGCAACCCTCTTACTCAACGAGTCATTTAATAGGTTTACTCATCCTTTTACCATCGTGGGTTTCTAATTGGTGCATGCACGCCATGTAGGCAAAAGATAATGTAACAAACAGTATTGAGACATAAATAATATGTAAGCAATAAAGTAAAGTGTGTCACGGAGTTAGCTAGAAACCGCAACATTTTATTAATACTTGCAAGTTTTTGTAAAAAGATAAAACATTTGTCTAAATGAAACAAAAATGTAAATACACGGATATTTATTGAGCACTTACTAAAGTGCGAAGGTGTCCGTGTATTGGGTCGTAACCTTTCCTAAAGATAGCATCTCTTGAGATTGCAGATATTCCATGTGCGTTGTAGCTCACGGCCATCCATGTCACGCAGCTTGTACGCGCCTTGTCCTAGTGCTTCAATGACCTCATAGGGTCCTTCCCACTTTGGTCCAAGTTTACCTGTATCTTCTGCGTGGCTTGTATCATTAGCGCGATACACAAAGTCGCCTGGTCTGAATGAGGTGCTTCGAACTTTAGCATCGTAGTATCCCTTCATCTTTGATTTGGTTTTTGCCTCACGTATGGCTGCGCGCTCGCGCCTTTCTTCCAATAGGTCCAAGTCTATTCGTCGTTCGTCGTCATTGGTCGCGATATTGACTTCCGCGGTGCGGATAGTTGGCATCCCAATTTCAGCTGGTATGACAGCTTCTGTCCCGTAGACAAGGGAAAAAGGAGTGTCTCCATTGCTAACTTTGATTGTCGTGCGGTGCGCCCATAAGACATGCGACAATTCGTCCACCCATCTTCCTTTGTGTTTGTCCAGGCGCGCTTTAATTCCTTCGCCTAGACTACGATTTGCGCGCTCAACTAAACCATTGGTTTGTGGGTGTTTAACTGATGTGAAGTGTTGTGTGATATTTAACTCTGCGCACCAGTCTTTGAACGGGTTATCACGGAATTGTTTTCCGTTGTCCGAAACAATCTCCCCAGGTAATCCAAAGCGGCATACAATATTTTCCCAAACGAAGCGTTTTACTTGATTACCTGTGATTGTCGCTACTGCTTTTGCTTCAATCCACTTAGTGAAGTAGTCTATTGCGACAATAAGGAATTTCAGTCCTCCCGCTGCGACAGGGAAGGGACCCGCAATGTCAATACCCCACTTATAGAATGGCCATGGAGAAGTGATAGGTGTTAGCTCTTGTTGTGGTCTGCGCGGGATGGGTCTATGAACTTGGCAGTCGTTGCATTTCTTTATCACATCGCGCGCATCACGGTGCATAGTAGGCCAATAGTATCCTGAGCGCAATGCTCGTGCTACGACGGACCGTGGTCCTGAATGCATACTGCATGACCCAGCGTGGATCTCTCGGAGTACGTAATCTGCCTGAAGAGGTCCAACGCACCGAAGCCATGGTTGTAGGAATGAGCGCCGATATAGGATACCATCTCTAAGTTCGAACCTCTGCGCTGTGCGCCGTATCCGTCGAGCGTCCTTCTGCTCGTCGGGCAATTTTCCCTTGCTTATAAATTCGATAATAGGGGTCATCCACGTAGGATTCTCCTCTTCTATTACCGTGGATATCTCCATCTCCGAGATGGACTTGTTCTTTAGGATCTCCACTAACACTTGTTTTGACAGGTGCGCAAAGCTAGTAGATGCGATCTTGCTTAGCGCATCCGCTTTCTTATTTTCACCTCTAGGAACTTGTTTAATGGTAAACCTGTCAAAACCTTGGATTAGTGATTTGGTCTTGTCGAGGTATTGAACCATGTTATCCTCTTTAGCCACATATTCGCCCAACACATGGTTGGCTACTAATCGGGAGTCCACATTTGCTTCTAGGTTGCGTACACCCATTCGAGTTGCAATGCGTAATCCAGCGATTAGGGCTTCATATTCTGCCTCGTTGTTTGTGGCTGTGAATTCAAAACGCAGTGCGTAAGTGAATTCCATTCCTTCTGGATTGGTGAGGATAAGGCCTGCGCCCGACCCATCCACGCATGAAGATCCATCGGTGTCTGGTTTTTCGATGATGAAATCTGCTAGTATTTGCCCCTTAACCGCAGTGCGTGGTCTATAAGAGATGTTATATTCTCCTAGCAGTACACTCCATTTTTGTAATCGCCCCGATGCGTCAGGTTTAGAGATAACTTGCTTGATTGGCTGATCTGTGATCACCGCTATTGGGTGCGCTTGAAAGTATCTGCGCAGTCTTTTGGCGGCGAATACTAATGCCAAGACCAATTTTTCCATTGGGCTGTAGTTAATCTCTGTCTTCTTGAGTGCTTTGCTTACAAAATATACCGGTGTTTGTACAGAGTTCCTCTCTGTCAGTAGCACTGCGCTAACTGCTCCATGAGTCGCAGACAAGTAGACGATTAACTCCTCCCCTGGTCGGGGTGCGACTAGATTAGGAAGCGCTGCTATATGTTGCTTAAGCTGTGTGAAAGCTTCTTCCGCTTCCGAAGTCCAACGAAAGTCTCCCTTTTTTGTGCACTTCTTGAGTGTTTTAAAGAGAGGAAGTGACTTATCTGCTGATTTGGATAGGAATCTGTTCAAACCGGCTAGTTTCCCATTTAGAGATTGAACTTCTTTCAATGTGCGTGGTGAAGGGAGTTGGATGACAGCCTCTGTTTTTTCTGGGCATGGCTTAATGCCATCTGGTTCTATCAAGTATCCCAGGAACATGCCTTCTGTAGCGCCAAAGGTGCATTTCTTGGGATTTAACTTCATGTTGATCTTTCGTAGTGTTCTAAATGTTTCTTCAATGTCGCGTACCACTTCGTCTTCAGTATGGATTTTTATGACAAGATCGTCCACATAGACCTCTAAGTTGCGGCCCACTTGCTTTTCAAATGCATTATCTACCAATCGCTGGTAGGTAGCGCCCGCATTCTTTAGGCCAAAAGGCATCTTTGTGTAACAATAGACACCTTGGCTTGTGTGGAAGGCTGTTTTTTCCTCGTCTTCCTTGGCCATTTGGATTTGGTGGTATCCTTTGTATGCGTCTAAGAAACATTTAAAGGGATATCCGCACAGAGATTCTACCTTCCAGTCTATCTCTGGCAGCGGATAGCAGTCCTGTGGACATGCTTTGTTGAGATCAGTGAAATCCACGCACATCCGCCAACTGCCATCACCCTTCTTGACCATGACTGGATTGGAGAGCCAGTCATGGTAATAGACTTCTCGCATGATGCCTGTGTCCATCACCATTTAAAGGGATATCCGCACAGAGATTCTACCTTCCAGTCTATCTCTGGCAGCGGATAGCAGTCCTGTAGACATGCTTTGTTGAGATCAGTGAAATCCACGCACATCCGCCAACTGCCATCACCCTTCTTGACCATGAATGGATTGGAGAGCCAGTCATGGTAATAGACTTCTCGCATGATGCCTGTGTCCACCAGTTTGTGTACTTCCTCCAGAATGGCTTTTGCGCACTCTGGAGCCTGGACGCGCTTTTTCTGCCGCACTGGGGAATATCCTTGTCGGATTTTCAGCTTGTGTTCTGCAATCGAGCGTGGCACACCGGTCATGTGCTTTGGTTCCCATGCGAAGATATCCAGATTCCTTTGCAAGAGCGCGCACACGGCCGCTCTGCCTTTGTCAGACAATGATCCTCCGATCGATATTTCTTGCTCCGGATAATCAGGATGAATTGCGACCTTCAGGTTTGGTACTTTAGCTGCGCTCTGTTCTGGGGTGTGCGTCGTCTCATTTGTAATCGTGTTACACTCTCTTGGTGGCGCAGCATTATTGTAGATGGTGACAATACCGCCTTCTACCGGGAATTTGAGCATTCCGTGCGCTGTGGACGGTACTGCGCGCATTGCCGAAATTCCTGGTCTTCCAATAATGTCATTGTATGGCGAAGGAGATCTGATCACCATAAAATTCATCCACGCTGTCGTGGAGTGTTCCTTATTACCAACAACGACTAGTAGTCGTAGTTGCCCCATAGGCCATATCTTTTCTCCCGTGAAGCCAGTCAACGGTGTCGTGGCCGGGCTTAACTGTCTTTGTATCTCAGGTCGCAACCTTTTGAAACAATGCTCATACATTATGTCTGCGGATGCCCCTCCATCAACATACATGCGGTGGATATCGTGACCCCCCGTATTTATCTCGATGGTGAGTGGTTCCGCCACTGCGTTGTCCGCAGCCAAGGTGGGAAAAGAAATTTCGCTTCCATGAGAAAACTTCTGGCTGACCTTTTGCCTAGTCTTTCGCTGCCATGATTGTATCATGTAGATAGTATCAGCCTTTTCCTTAGGCGCTTCTTTCTTGCCTCCGGTTTTCTGCTTGTCTTTCCCATCCTTAATATTTTTAACGAGATGGTCCAATCTGCCTTCTTTTACTAGCTTATCTATTAGTTGGCGCAATTGGACGCACTCATTAGTCGTGTGGCCCTTCTGTCCATGATATTCGCAGTATCCGTTCCCTACGCGCCGATCTTCGGGGGTGCGCATAGGTGGGGGTCTTGGAAAGTTCGCGCCTTCCGTCGCAAATATCTCCTTTGGAGTTTTCGTTAGTGGGGTGTACTTGTCGTTTCCCCGTCCGCCCCCTTGACTGCGATAGCTTTTGTTATGATTGCTACTCTGGTCATTAGATTGTTTTCTTGGCTCTTCTTGTGACCTATGGTTTGAGTAGCCTTTCTTGCTATCCGCAGCGGCGGCTTCTCCTTGGATGAAGGACCTCGTGCGCTTCATGAGCTCATCAAAGGTTTGGGGAACCCTATCGTTTAACTTTTTTATCAGATCTGGGTTATTGATTCCGTTCATAAACCCTGAGATCTTTAGTATTTCTGGGCACGCCTTGACGTGTATGCATTCGTCCTTATAGCGCTCCATGAAAGCGCTTGTGGATTCCCCTTGGCGCTGTTTTACTCTAGCGAGCTCGACAGGGTTTTTGGCGCACTTCTTCCTCTGAGTAAAGTTTAAACGAAACGCCTTTCGCAACTCTTCAAACCCACCGATGCTTCTGCGTGGAAGCTTACTGAACCAGTTGCGCGCATTCCCTACTAATGTAGAGTTGAACATGTGGCACCACACAGGTTGTGGCCAATTTTCGATAGTGGCTGCTGATTCGAAAATTTTTAGGTGATCATCAGGATCACCTGTCCCATCATATGTTTTGACATTAGCGGGCATGCGCCTTCTCTTATTTTCCGAAAAATCGCTGATGCGCCGAGTGAACGCATCCACTTTTTGACGGCGCCAGGGACGAGACATGTCTTCCTCTTGATTTCCAGTGTCCTGTTTCTTTGTCCTCGTTGTCCGAGGAGTCACTTGAGGATGAGCTTACTTTTTTGCGACGCTTGCGCCGACTATCATCGGAATCCGAGCTTGCTCCTCTGTGGCGCTTGCGCCGACTATCCTCGGAATCAGAGCTTGAAGGGCTTTCGCTTGGGGAGCACCGTCGCCCAAGCCTATCATGAACCCTGCGACTACCAAGCCTAGTGTGGACATTGGCGCGCCGTTCCCCATCTTCATGCTCCTCCAGATACTGAAAGTCGGCTGCTTCGTCATCCACAACCTTCCTTCCAATCCTAGTAAATACTGGGTGTTTGCGGCTATCCTTCTCGCGTCTTTCCTTTCGGTAGCGCGGTGGGGATGCTTCATGCTCAGGGTCGAAGTTGAGCCTGGCGTGCAGACTTTGACTTGACCTCTTTTTTGCTTCCTCTCGCATCAGCGCAGCCAAGGTTTCGTAGTTCTGGGACACAAAATCACTTGGCGTTAGTTCAGGCGCAACTCCTTCTAGCGCGAGAGTGTCTGTTTCCAAATCAGGACCCTTGTTTCGGGTGGGTGCATTTGGTGGTTCAGTGAAGTTTAACTCTGGCATGGTGAGAGGAGTGCGCAGTAGATCCACCATGCTAGTGGTTGTTGTAGTAGCATGGGTAGTCCTTGTGATCGGTTCTACTGGGGTAAAAGCCAGATCTGAGTATGATCCTAGGCTTTTGGGAGCACTGGTTGTTCCAGAGGGCGGCTTAGCGGCAGAATCAGTTTGCTGCTTTTTCCCCAGTAGGTCGTCATGCGTTTTCTTCGTCTGCGGAGTCCGCTGATTTGGGTTTCCATGCTTCGTCATTCTAGTTCTTCGTAGAGTTCTTAGTTTCGGGTCCCACGGATGGCGCCACTTGTTGATACAAAAGTTGGGCGTTCCTTGATTCCGTACCAATCAGATCTTAATGCTTGAGACCTGCGCACTAAGAAAACAAAAAGACACCGTTAGGCTTATCGTGGGATTGTCTCCCACGATTATCCTCCGGCGTGAGAGTAAGTAATCGGTTTTTAGGGTCTAGTTGAAGAGTTAGGGTTTGTAAGTCGTACCTTTAATGAGAGTCGAGAGACTCTTTATATACACACGAAACCCTAGTTGGTTTTGTGTTCCTCACTCCTCAGCGTATCCCGCATGGGGCGGTTATTTGATACATATCCCATAAATAAGGGATATCCTATATCAAAGCCATAAATAACTTTGGGTTTGGGCCAACGTAAGCCCAAACCGTTATCGTAATAGCCCATTCGTGATGGGCTTGAGCCCACTCGTGATGGACTGGAGTCCATTCGTGATGGACTTGAGTATGGGTCGGGTTCGTGACCCGAATGCGGGCTATACGTCATCACTACACGAAAGATGTTATCAAAAATATTTTAAATCCAAGTTTACCACACGATTCATTTACAATAAAATGTTTGATCTAGTTTTAGGTCCACGAAAGCATTTCAAGTCGATTTGTACACGGTTTTAAATGAAGGAAAATAATAAAAATAGATGTGTTGGTGTTCGACATACCACAAGAGAAAGAAAAGATATGAGAGACGGAGATGATGGTGGCTGCTGTGGTGGTGTTTATCGAACCAAAGAACACGAGCAAAACAACCAAACAACCTTTAAAACCTTCGATCTATATCGGCAGTAGCAACCGGCGGCGAAAACAGGTGGCCGGAAAGTTGGCCGGAACTTGATGCGGCCCAGAAAGTTGGCAAAAACAGATGTGAGTGTGTGTGATGAGTTTTGAGTTATGTGTTTGTATAGATCTGGGTTTTGGAGTGTGTTTCCCAATATTTTAGATCTAAATCAGTTTTGGTTGATTTGTGTGGTTAAATTTTTGATCGAGTGGATTTTTGATGTTGGTGATGGAAATCATCTTTGGTGGCTGAATATTGAAGAACAAAAGGTTGAAAATGATTGGATTTATGTTAGTGAAAGAAAAGAGAGGGAGATAGATGCTACAGTGAATGGACGAAAATACCCTCACAATTATACAACTTAACGCCTTGACCAAACGGACGTTTGGTCAAGGGACCATCTGTGTTAGTAGTTTCTGAGCTAGGGACCGAGAGTGCAAAAAAAAAAGTCAATGGACTATATGTGAAAGTCAACGCCAACCATAAGGACCATCCGTGTAATTTACTCTTTAATATAAGATTGGGTAAAAACGATTCATATACGGAACAACAAATCTATCACTTATCTTATGGACAGTGGGTTGCGTGAATGCACAGAACCGACCGAACCGAGAAACCGGATTCGGTCCGGTTTTCGGTCCACTCTTTTAACCATTCTCGGTCCTCGGTCCGGTCCGGCCCAGTTCGATCTTACGCACAACCGAACATTGTGCTTTGTTGGACCGGACCGACCAGGACAAGGACCGAGCATTTCGGTCCGATCCTCGGTCCGGTGTTTTGGGCCAAATCGATTTTCGGTTCAGTTCGGTTTTGATCGGTCCGGTCCAGTTTCGAACCGTGCTCATGTTTTCCTATTTGCTGCTACTCTTTTATTTTACATTAAAATTATTTTCAAGACTTAAATTTGATGAGTAGTTGCTTAACATATATCCATTTGATTAAGAAAAGTTTTAATATAAGATTGGGTAAATACGATTCATATATCGAACAACAAATCATCACTTATATCTTATGGACAGTGGGTTGTGCGTATGCACATGATTGAACGTACCTAGTTTAGTTATAATATCACCTTTATTAGTTAGCTGAGTAAGATGATAAAAGAGTTACTAACATTAATTGATTTTTTATTTGATTTACATGTGTATTTATGTATTTATAGTAGATGTATTGTTTAGCGGAAAAGCAATTCTAACCTTATACATAATAGATCTCAAGCTCACAACTAGATTTAACCCAACTAATTTAGTCATTTAAAACTCCTATGCAGCTTGAATGGGAGGGTTTCTAACCGAAAAACTCGAACGTAGGTTGAAAGCTGCTTCTTCTTCTTCTTCTTCTTCTTCTTCTTCTTCTTTGTTTGTTTGTTTGAACTAGGTTTGAGCTAAATGGACCACAGACCGAACTGAATCGAGTTTCCCTCATACATTGTTGATATGTTATACTCTAATGTTGTTAAACATATTCATCATTTTGTAAACTGTCACTATCAATTAACGATGATAAGATAGCGACAAAAGTAAACTATCTTATAGCACTTCCATCGCTTAACGCACTTGGTGCGTTAAAGCAATTTCCAAGGTGCGTTAAAGGATGAAAGGAGGTGCACCTGCGTTAACCCCTTAACGCCGAGTTAAAGTATGCATTTTTTGTGTGTTAAGGTTTAACACAGTGTGTTAACCATTGAAAGGAGGTGCGTTAAGGTGAGTTAAAGGTGTGTTAAGGTTTAACACGGTGTGTTAACCATTGAAAGGAGGTGCGTTAAGGTGAGTTAAAGGTGAGTTAAGGGTCAGTTATGATTGTGGGTGTTTTTTTTTTAGTTAAAGGTGAATGCGTTAAAGCTGATGTGACAGTGTGTTAAAGTTTAACTCCGGATTATGGTTGAAAGTACTCTTATAGCATGCTTAACATTGTCATTTATAAACTAAAAATATTTTTAAAAAAAATAAAAAAAATAAATAAATAACTTCAAGTTAATGCTCAAAATACGCATGCCATAATTTGATTTCAGAAACTAGTTACATATTATTATTCTTTAAAAACTCTCATATTTGAGCATTTTCGTCATCATTATGTTATTATCTTTATCATTTTATATTTAGCAAAAAAAGAAACGACGATATACACCGTTTCGGCAAGACTAAGTATGTTGTTGTTGTAAAAAAATAACGACGTATTTATCTTACAACGTATTATCATTACTAAAGGAAAATTCGAGAAAGTTTGTAATACAAAATAAAAAGAACAAAAGAAAAAATATTACAATAAAAGAAAAAACAAAAAGGTTAATTAAAAGACATTATAATTATAACTATAATACATTTACCGTGGAATCAATGAACAGTAACTACAGTACGCTACAGTAGCGGGCCGCCGATGAACAGTTCCAACGGGCTACAGTACTGGGCCGATGAACAGTTCTGTAGCTACAGTAACTTTTTTTTTTTTTTTTTTTTTTCAAAAAAATCCCGCCGCAACGCGCGGGCGCACCACCTCGTTAAGAGATAGTATGATGTCTCCTCCACATCTTGTTGTGTAAAAAGTTTGATCCTCTGTACGAGAAAAAAAAGGTCTAATTGTCCAAACATTATACTTGACACGATTTGTAACTCTGTGTAGCGTCCAATATGTATCGTGTGACAGGTGGCCGACTTCCTTCAGTGCGTGTTTGTTTCATTGTTTGGAATCTCGTCTGGGTCGGCTATCATAATTTTAAGCCCATGCATTGCTTTGCTCCAAGTTTATCTAAAAGTCCATTCATCCATGAGCACAACTTAATCGCACACTAAAAAACACCTTCCGTATATCGCCCCTCTTTGGGGTCGAAAGTACCTAAGCATCGATGTTTCCGATTGAGTCAAACTTGAGCTTAGTGACTTCATTCAGCCATTTTTTTCACCTTTATTCACTCAACACGCATATTTAAAATTTTCATTTATCAGATCTAGTTATATACTTCCACGCAACTAGTTGGTGACGATGAATTGTAATAGCATATCGTAACATTGTTGGTCATACACTTCACTAGATTTCTTTATACACATATAATATGGTACGTATGACGAGATTTAGACATGCATGAGATACATATGTCTAGAATTCATATTTCACTTAGAATACTACAAAATGGTTGCAGGTTCAAGTCACACTTACGATAACACGAGGCTATGTAGTATAGTTTTTGTATGACTTTGTCTTTCTTAAAGTAAAAAATACGAGTAAATTGCAAAACTGTCTTTGGTGTGTGTCCAAATCGCAGACGTAATTCCTAAACTTTAAAAGTGCAAGTTTAGTTACAGCGAGAAGCTCTTGATTTTAGATAACATTTGTGGCCAAATTGTTTCTTTGATCTTGCCTTTGAGGTGAAGATATGGCACCTGGTCTTGCTTGCTTTTGGGAAAGCTTCTTGACCTGAAAGCGATGACTAAAATGCCATTGTATTATTTCTCTCTAATCTTCAGTTGAATAAGATTGTTCATTTCAATTTGGCAATAAACGATATCCAAACTTAAAGTTTCCCACGAAGACTGTGTATGCGATTTGAATGAACCATGTTAACGATTTCTGCAACGAGTAAAACAAAATGTTCCAATTATTATATAAGTCATGACTAGAACCACATGATGAAGATGATGAAAAACAAACTCGAAATAGTAATTAAGATTGTCGCTGAAGCTTATTCCTTCACGTTTATCAAATGCATATAATATCCTAATCAATTTACCTACTTGGGTATTAACTTGAAATGTCTTCATTCGTAATTTATTCATTGAGGGACTCAAAATGGGTTATTTAATTTTCTACTATAAATGACAAGATTGACTATCAACATATAATCCAACAAACTGTTTTGTAACATTCTCAAAAATACTCACAAGATAACTAGACTAACTTTGTTGGTATATGACTATATACTTTCTAAGTAAGAAAAACAGAAGCTAACATCCAAATATAGATTAGAATAGTAAACAAATTAATGCAAAGTTGTTAGGTGAAAATGTGAAATTATTAGTTATAAGAATATACTGTGCATGAGGTTCAATTGAAAATTCAATGATTCTCAAATCAAGCACATTTTGTTGACTAAACTAACGAGAAATTGACATGTTTAGAAGTTTGAATGAGTATTTTTCAAGGTTCATAGTTACGATAACACGAGGCTATGTAGTATAGTTTTTGTATGACTTTTTCTTTCTTAAAGTAAAAAATATGCCCAAAATTCCATATGTTCAAACCCCTGGAAATATTTACTTAGGGTGTGTTTATTTCATTAAGATGTTTTAGGTATGAATCTGACTACCATATCTTACCAGTAAGAGGTGGCTAGAAAGTAACTTATGTAAATATGAAACAAGACTTTTTATCATAAATACAACATAGTTAATAAACAATCAAATATATTATATTAACACGAGTCTTTAATCTCTTATCGAGTAAGAGGCAGTAAGACAAGTCTCCCACCTCTTACTGAGTAAGATGTTATATGTCTAACTGGGTCTGACTCAAAAGAAAAAAACAAACAAGTAAAATGTCTGACCACCTTTTACTGGTAAAAGTAAGAGGGCTAGTAAGATTTTTTTTTTTTTTTTAAAAAACAAACACACCCTTAGTTTTGTAGAATTATGCCCAAAATTTTGAATCAAATCTTTTTGGATGACACGTAAAATCTGTTAACTCTGAAATTATATTGTGCATGTGCAACTAGCTTTTTCTTGGAAGGTGACTTTTATTTTTTGGTTGGAGTCACAACCTGCCATTTTGGCAGATTCTCATCCACCACATGTCCAGACTATCTTGTCTGAATCGGATTCACGCTGGGCGTAGTGGGGACTACAAACGGCATCCGCCCGGAAACCGTACCGCCTCCACACGACTTCCTCGCTGGAGTAACGGCCGGATGAAAACCGGGGACGGCTCGGATTTGAACCTGCGCAACATTGGCTTACAGGCTCTCCTCTTCATTGCCTAATATCAACAGAGCTGGTGGTCCACAAGTGAGGACTTTCCGGTAGGTCACCCACTCGGTACTACTCTCACTCGTGGCTCGCTTAACTAACTAAGCTTCAACCACTAGACCACAAGCTTGTTGATGCATGTGCAACTAGCTAGTCAATGACATGTGGTCGTCATATGCTACTACATTTCGACCTTGAGTCCCACTGTCATACAGATTTCGAAGGACAGTCAAGGGCACAAGTTAGAATGAAGCAATATGAGGATCAACATAGAAGTGAGAGGGAATTTTCAGTTAGAGACTGGGTTTTCTTGCGATTCGGTCAAAGAATGAAAATTTTGATAGTTAATATACCATAGTGTGCATACATCATATGTGTTAAGATTAGTATTATGTTTTCAACCTCAGCATCTGCTACTCCTAAATTACTCCGTAATAAATATAGTGGTAGTTGATACACTGTTTGAAAATTTGTATAATTCTAAACTTTTTACTCTTTTCATCTATAAGTTTTGCTGAGAAACATTTGATACAAGGATTATTTATATTGTAAATAACTGTTTGTATTATTTAAATTAACAATACATTATTGATTTATGTTGTAAATAACTGTTTGTACTATTTAAATAAATTCTTTGGCCAGGTGGAACAAAATAATCCTTTCTTGTGTCGATGTCGGAGATGATTGATTATAGAGAGGACATCCCGTAGAGACACTAGTTATGGTCAACTGTATTATGCATGTCCTTTTTCAGTGGTAAATAATCATACGTTTGCTTAGTTATGTAAATTATTTGTTTGTTAATAATACATTTCTTATTATTTTCTTAACATGTAACAGCCAGGAACAGATGACTTTGGGTGTGGGTACTTTATGTGGAAGGATGAGTTTCAAAACAAGTACTTTAGTCAAGCCTCTTTTTCAACGCAGTGCTCAAACTGCGTAGCTAAAGATAATAAAATTGACAAGCAAGCTAATAAGATTGACAAGCTTGAAACAAGAAACAAGATGTTAGTGTCTCAAAACAAAATGTTGATGACAAGAATAAAGACGCTCGAGGCATCACTGGAATTGGCAAGGAATCCTGAGGATCACGCATGTCAGTCGGGTGCAATGCTCCATGAGCTTTTAGATGACATAAATAATCTTCACATGTAGTAGGTGTTGTTGTTTTTAAATAATGTGTTAATGTTCTTGTATAATTAAATAATAACATTTGTTTTTGTAGTTGTTTAATGTGTTAACGTTAACGTGTTATTGTTGTTGTTTAATTAAATAGAAACACATTAGACGAATACAAATAACATAACAAATAAACACTAAAATAAACATTACACAAAATAAATAAAACAAATACATACTAAAAAAAAAAACAAAACAAAAATGACGGCTACCCCACTAGGGGGTGCCTCCTTTGTAAATATAGGGGGTGTTTGGTTAACATGGCCCATGAAAATTTATATAAGTTTGAACTTTTTATTTCATTTTATAGCTGCAAGATCGACTTTTTTTAGGGAGTATTACTTTTAGAAGCTACCCCGCGCGGTCGAATTGCCAAATCATTTGATACAGTTGCCATGTTACTAATACCACGTTTCTATTGTAAATGTGTTAGTTTTGCATACCGTATTAAAGGGGTGTATAAAAGGGTTGTAGATATTTAATTGCTTTTGAGATCGAATCACTGTTTATAGATGGTGAAAAATTGTATAATCTGTAATGAATATATTTTAAGTTTAAACAAAATTCGGTACACCATATTTATCTATTACTATATAATAGCATATATGTTAACAAAATATTAGCATTCGATAAGTTTGAAGCGAATTTTATTCAGTTGATTTAAACATAAACTTATATTCGGGAATTATTTGTGCATATCATATATTTAGAGTATAGGATAATTGCCAAATTTTAATTATATTTAGATATGATGTAGTCTTTAAATATAAGAATACATCATAAAAGATAATCATCAATTGGAAAATCGTTTTTAATGGCACAATTACAGATTTTAGATGAGCTAATGAATCTTGCTGGCTCGTCCAAATTGCATGATTGCATGCGTGTGTGGTTTGTGCAGCAGGCAGGCGAAGAGTCAGCCTGTGCAAAATTGCTTCACGTTTGCTGTGAGCATCTCAGGAGGGTAATGGCGAAGAACCGAGTGATGATAGTTGACATGGAAGCATTAGGACCTCGTGGCGTCGCATTAGACTCAATTGATGCTTTGAAGAAAACTCAAGAGAGGCATCGGGTTTTGCTTGAATTGGTGGTAGATTTGTGTGCTCAAGCCAAAGCTGGTGCCCGTGAGGAAGAAACTAACGCCATGAAGATGAATGATTTTAATTAAGTTGTTTTATCAGTTTTTCCTATACAATGTTTGCTCTGTCTATTTGCTTAGTCTATTTGCTACACAACTTTTAGTAAGGTCTTTTAGGTTATATTCGTTTTTTTTTTTTAAAACGAAATCATATCTAAAAAAAAAAGTTTCCGCGATTATTTCTTATGTTGGTATCTTTACATGAATGTTTTTATACATTACTGTTTTCACCCCTCATGGTTATTCACAATCACGGTTAATAGTTATGGTAATATGCTTACTCAAAAAAATTAAAAACATGTAACCTTTATTCTTCAAATTACCAAAACAACATTGCAAAAAACATTGTGGATCTTAAACTAAATGAAACACTAAGAAATAAACAGACTGTTTTCAATATCTTTGTAAACATCAACAATTTTTTGTTGTGTTTCTTCTATTGTTGTATTCCGAGCATCAATTTTCTGCTGGCGTTCCCGTATGATTTCTGCATCTTTTTTGTTTTGTTCTTCAAGAAGCTTTATACTCCTGTTGTAAAGATCAATCAATGTTCTTTTAGTTTCGTAATGGGCCTGACTGACTTTTGTCCCAGATATGCTGGGATATGCCGAAAACTTTGTACTTGTCTGGCATCGGAGGAATAGAATCATCTATTGGTCGTTTATTTTTCCTCGTTTCAGCATTTGATGATGATGATGCCATCGAAATTTTAGAGTACAATATAATTTAGAATGGTGAGAAGATAATAAAAGTTCTTTGTTAGGCTTTTGTATTTATAGAATATTAAAAGTCACAATGTTTACATTGAAAAGTCACAACATTTAATTGGAAAATTGATTTGTTTCCAAATTCATATTTCCTATAAATCTGTTTATGTACACGCATTAAAGATTAGTTTAAACTGTTTTAAAAAATTTATGAATATATTTTTTAAATACAAATATTAAACATCATTTTATTATTTAAATTATATTATATTTATTATTTATGTTATATTTGTGGTTAACACATGTGTTAAATATTTAAATAAATAAATGTAATATTTTACATATCAATTCTATTCGTGTGTAACGTTGCAACAACTAAAAAAATAAAACTGTGTAACTATTCAACACATACATTGGATGCAAAGCAATGAATTGATAATAATTTCAGATGTAACAGAAAAATGTTCAAAAAAAAAAATCAAGAAACATTATTGTATACGAAAGAAACTACAAACAATTGTAATTATCCACTTGTTTCTTAACATTATTTATCCTCTCTTGATACTCTAATATTTTTTTCCTTCGATGATCAATAGCCTCTTTACATTCCAATACTGTTTGTTCGTCGTTTACGATTTCTGCTTCCATCACCGCTATTAGTTGCCTAAGCTGAGCAATATATCGTATTGGTAGAAAATACCTCACAATCCCTTGATCTTTTTTTGAATCTGATAAGGGTTATTTTGGTGTTGATGGGGAAAAAAACTCACGACCCATTGGATTTTTTTTTTTTTTTTTTTTTTTTTTTTTTTTTTTGTTTAACGAAAATAGAAAAGGGTTTTAGGTGTTTAATTGTTTGTGAGATTGAATCAGCATTTGTAGATGGTGAAAAGTTGTATAATCTATAATGAATATATTTTAAATTTAAACAAAATTTGGTATACCATATTTATCTATTACTATATAATAGCATATATCTTAACAAAATAGTAGCATTGGATAAGTAATAAACGAATTTTATTTACTTGATTTAAATAGAAGCTTATATTCGGGAAATTATTTGCGCATATCATATATTTAGAATATAAAATAATCGAATTAATTGCAATTATTAAAATGGTGAAACACTATATATAAAAAATTAAACAAATAAAAAAAATTAGGATGCAGATATTTAATATTTTGCAAACCAATAAATAGGAAATTTGTTAGTGTAGTCAAAGAGTTTATCAAGAGATATACATACTTTTATAAATGATGTGAAAGCTTATTGTATTAACACTAATATTGATTTACAATTATGAGTTAACCGATTTTTTTTTTTTTTTTTTTTTTTTTTTTTTTTTTTTTTTTTTTAATTCATAATGATAAACGTAATCAATTATTCAAGATTCGATAACAACCAAAATACATTTTATATCATAAACTTTTCATGGATTAACCAACCAAAAATGATCGAAATCATGAAACATTAAAGTAATTCAATTTATTATTTAAACTGAAAACAACTAAACTTGTGAACAACGACTACTAATAAGATGATGAAATTTCAATCTTCGTCACTGAAGAAGTTTAAATCCACAAAGTAGTCACCAGTTACCTCATGACCCATCTTGCGCATTTCATTAATTATAGCTTCTGCTTTTAGGACATTCGACTTAACGCCGTTTAGAACTTGATGAGACTCGTGAGGATCTCCAACATTAAGTTTAAGCCAGTCAAGGAGAATAGATTCGTCTAACTCATCTATTAATGCAAAAGTACATTGACTAATAAACTTAATATGCAGACATAAATATATTCAAAAAATATTAGAAAACTTATACGCTATACCTTTATTACTTTGAGAAGGTCCACCTTCTTCAAAGACTGAAGCAAGAAATCTCAATGCATCGTCCACCTTAGTATTTGTCTCTTTTTTGTGTCGATCGCGTACTCCATTTTCCATCTTTGGTCGTGGCACATGTTTTTGTTCAGGAACGGTTTGATCTTCGCACTGTGAATCAGTGTGAGGCACACGTGTGTTTGTATCCTGAAAGGTTTTAGGGTTTGATGATGCCATGGGAGGAATATATGTGGATGGATGTTATTCTTTTACCCATTATATAGTTTTTTATGAATTCGAAATGGTTATTACTGAACTGATTTTATTGGGCCATAATTTTTTTTATATTTACTAAAACAGATATATGGTGTTTATTCAGCCACTCAGAAATAGCCACGCTCTTAATTTCAATTTTAGCATACATGTAGTATAAATAGATTTGTACACAATAGAAGTATGTAAACTTAAAGAAAAAACATATTTATTCTACATATATCATAATAAATGTTGTGAAAGGAATTAAATTTATTACTCGCCAAAATTAAAAAGTGTAACAAATACTCGTAATAAAAAAACAAATTTAAAAAAAAAAAAAAAAAAAAAAAAAAAAAAACTATGGAGAATCATGTTATGTTTCATCATATTTCATCCTCACTATCATCATCCTCAGTTGTTTCATAATCAGTTATGTTTCATCATATTTCATCCTCACTATCATCATCCTCAGTTGTTTTATAATCAGTGGAGCCGTCGTTAATAAAGCTGCTTATATCATCGTTGTTAGAATCATAACTGACACTATACGCGTCTGAATCAACTTCCCATACTTCTTCATCGATGTTTCTGTTGTGAATATTTTTACCGTGCACTTTTCTGTCAATGTCAGGTATCTCGTCCCACATGTCATCGTCAACCATGTTATATTTGTGGATAATCTCTCTGTCATAAGCCTCATCCGTTGCAGTATATTTGGAATCGCCTGTGTAAATACAAATAAAAGATAAACAAACAAATACAAAAAATTATATACTCCTACAACTATGTTTCTGTTATGAACATTTTTGCCGTGTACTTGTGTAAAACATCTTTGTCATAGGCGTTATCAATAATATAACTTTTAATTCAAAACATATTTAACAACTTGCAAATACAAATAATTATAACTTTTAATCTAAAACATATTTAACAACTTACAAATACAAATAATTATACAATTATTTTTGAGCAAACAACCTGTAGAAGAGTCTTCAATGATAAGTTCATCAGGGATAGTATACTTGGGTTTATATTCTTCTATAGGATAAAAGGGTTCATCAAGATCATTGATGTTTATCCACACCCCATCTTCAGAATTGCTTTTGTTCTTATCAAAATCCTCGTTTGTATCCGAATCAATCAACATATAATTCCTACGTCTTGTGCTGTCTGTTGGATGCGATGTTTTAGATCTTTTTCTTATAACATGGTCATCATCATGAGACTTGTAGGTTTCAAAGTACACAACACAAAAACATATTGTAAGTTATAGTATATTTATGGATTAAAAACGATTTATGATATTGCAATACTAATTCATACCATTATATCTTCTTCCTGAATGTAATTGTTATCTTTTTTCGCTGCGGTATCATCCTTGTAGGAATAAAAGTACACAATATAAAACCATATTGTAAGTTATAGTATATTAATGTGAGAAAAACAATTTATGACACTCTTATGCTAATTCATACCATACTATCTTCTCCTTGGATGTCATTATTTTTTTTTAGTGCTTCAGATGCATGTGGCTGTTCATCATCTGATGATATAACTTCAAGAAAGGTCGTGTTTATGGTTTCGTTTTTTTTAATCAATCTACGTCGCTTACGTGATTGTAATGCAGGCTGAAAAAATTGAAACGAAGGTTCAAGTATTTAATCTTGCTAAAGATAATTGCTAAATAAGCAGGTATTAAGTTGAGAAGGAAACTACTCAGACATGTTATTAAGGATACCTCTTCATTGTCTGATATACGAACACTTGGTATATCCTTGGTTGGAGATGGATGATCATGTTTTTTGAACAAATCAGCATGTACAGGCTGTAATTATGCTGAACATAATCAGATATTGTGTTTCATGTATAATTTAAATAAAAAGTTAAGTTAGCTGTTGTACCTCTTCATCGTCTGATATATCAATGATTGGTATACCATTATTTAGCGAAACATTTGTTGGAGATGGAGGATTATGTTCTGTTTTCCGATTACCCTGCTGAAATTTTAATAATTAAACTGATTTCAGCTTATATGATAATCAATAAAACATATTTAATTTAAGAGTATGTACCTTGTGTGATCGTCTGTACGACATTGTTTGTATTTCTCGCTATCAACTATTGAAGTTATATGTTGAACAACTTAATATATGGCGTTATTTATAGGGTTTGAAGATGACCTTATAATGGAAACCGATTATTTAAGTGTTATAGTTTTATTATAGATAAAGGTTAGTTTTATATTTTAAACATATTTTTTAGAACTTATATACTGTATATTATGGTTAATTTTTTTATATTTGGTGTTTATCCTAAATATGTGTATGGTTTTATTTTTATTTCTTACTAATTATAAGTCGGTTAATTTTTAGAATGAATATGTGTTTGAATATGCATCTACTTAACATATAATTAGAATTGATTTGTTATATAATATATTTTAAGTATGTGTATTTAATAAATAATTCTTTTGTTAATTGTATTTATGTTGTACGGAGTATGTATCTAAGACTGTGTAGATTGAAACATAAAATATTGATTTCATTAAAAAGTCTAAACATAATACAAAATATTTGCTATTATAACAATTTAATAGCTATTACATACTAAATAAAATTAACAGAAAATTAAATATCTTCTGATGAGAATGACAAATGCATTTCATCATAAGAATAGATCTCTATATCTTCATCTTCATCATTTGCTTCAATCAAAGGAACATTAATCTTTTTTTTTTTTTTTTTTTTTTTTTTTTTTTCTCTAATTTCCTAAAAGCCCTAACCTCTCTCAAGAGATACCTATATTTTTTCCTTTGTTCTATTTGTCTTGCCTCTTCATCTTTCTTTTGCTCCCACTATCTTTTTTTAGTGGATGATCTCTCGGATATCATCCAATCATAGATAGACTCTATACTTTCCTCTACTTCCTCATTAGAGCTACCTTGTTCTTCATCTGCATTGATATTCAAAACTATTTTTTTAACATACACATAATTTTTTTAAGTCGATTTTAAGAAAAAATAAATATCTGTTATCGTACCTTTGTTTTCATGCAGTTCAGCAGCTTCACCTGCTTCATCATTATTCAATCTGTTATTAACATGTTGTTCATAATCATTTTTTGTAAAACAAATATCATTTTTAAAACAGATTAGTTATAAAATTAGTATGTTTACCTTGGTTTCTTCACAGTTGTTATTTCTTCTTTGTCATCATTCCTTCCTCTCTTCATGTTGGAAGACATTTTCAGCTTCCTGAAAAATGAAGAATGCGTGCTAAAAACAACAGATTTTTTTATGAAAATGTGTATGGAAGTTGGAATGGACTAAGATTAATAGGTATTTAACCACAAAAAGTGGAAGTCAAAAGGTCTAAAATTAATTTGAATTTTATTTTGGGATATACGTATCTTTTTAAAAAATATTAAGATATAATTTTGTAAATTATCACTACAAACTGTTAATAAGATTAAGTTAGATTTGACAGTCAATATCGATAAATATATGTTAAAGTTATATGACGATTTGGTTTATTTTTTAACATTAAAAATCCTTTTTTTTTAAACCTTGTAATGATTATTTAAAATTTTAAACTTTTCAATTTTATTTACATCTGAAGTGGATAATTATTCGTTAATTATACTTATTATAAATAAAAAATGAACATTCAAATAACCAAATCAATCAAAATTCTAAAACATTAAATAAGGACAAATAACCATACAATATTGGAAATGATATGGATTGCTTTTAAAAAAACAAGTTTGTTTATGTAGGTATGAAGTATAAGAGAAAAACTTAATAGGAGTATCCATAAACCCAATAATGTGTAAACTATAACTAAATTGTTCAAAGTTATTAAAAAACTGAAATGAGCATCAATTATCCTCCTGTGTGTCCTGCTCGTTAAGGTTATCAGCTGGTGATTTATCATCCAATGTTCCTGGAACACTGTTACTGTGACATGGCGTGTCATTGTCTGCATCATCTAATCGAATTAGAGTATCACCCGTGGCATCAACGTACGCTGCTGGACTATCATCTATTGTATCTACGGATGGAACTATAGTCTCACTTGTTGGTTCCTGATACATTTTGTCCGAAGAAATAAAAGTTTAGATTATATTGTTTGTTAAAATTCAACGGTGTTTATTGACATCTAAAAATACAATAAACAATACCTCATTCATATCATCAGATTCTGTTTCTAGATCATCATCTGAACACACAGAGTCATACTCCAAACCTTGAACATCCTCATCGTCATCCTATTTTGATTCATGCATAATGATTAGCATATACTTGTTTGTAAACATACATCATTACTAAATATATTAAAATAACCAATGAAGCAAACCTGTTCTTATATAAAACCATTCTTGAAATAGTTGATTGTATCATCATCGTCAGTAACCTTTTCCGCTCGATATATATTACTATTATTGTTGTTGTTAAAGTCAGAAAATAAAACTTTGAAAAGATACTTCCTCCCAATAATCTGATTAAGGTCATCTGGAAAGTACTCTTCTGTGTTCATGCCTTCTCTTTCCATGATCTCCCATGTTGTTATATTTGTCATCTTATGTACACTCTTGTCAAAAATCACGACTTGTGCAGTACCACTATCATCAAATATTCGCACAATGATTTTGAACCTACAAATATAAAATATTTATCATCAAATGTAAAGTATGTAAACAGTTGCATTATTTATTCTATGTTTAAGGACAGATTCAAATACTTATATATATATATATATATATATATATATATATATATATATATATATATATATATATATATATATATATATATATATATATATATATATATATATATATATATATATATACCTAGAAGCAACTGCATATGTTTCTCCATGTTTCTTACAATACCACAATTGTTTCTTATTCTTTGTGCCTGAATTGCCTTTTGAAACAATCGGTGTTACTCTAGTACTGCATGATTTGCAACCTGTATAAACCCATCCATTTTCATATTGTATACTATGCACTTTTGCATAAACTACACAGTGTGATTCCTGTATTTAAAAACAAAATCGTATATAAACATTATTAATGTGGTTTCAATCAGTGACACAATAAAATTTATACTATATTTAAAATAATCAATTTTATCTGACCGGTTCAATGGTCCGAATTGTTCAAACTATTCTCTTTACACAATCGTGCATAAACTCTGCAGGCGCAACAACACGTCTGTCAAGTGAATAATCTTCAATTCTGAATTCGCCTGCATTATATGCCTCCTGCCCCTCATACCTGTGACATGTATAAATGAGGTTCCCAATAAATTTAACATGTATTTAGTTCAAAAATAAAACACGTATAACAAAACATCAATGTAATTACCTTTTTCGGAATGCCAACAACTGTGGCACATTCTTGTTTACAAATATTCTTTTGCCAAATAGAGCGTTATGTATTGACGGCTTGTCTGTGTTGTGCAACAGAGAAAGACAATTAAAAAAAAAAAAAAAAAACTAATAACGTGAATTAAAAATCTTACTTTTGTGACTAAAATTCTAATACACATCCGTAAAACTCACTATCCCAATATTTCACTTTTCCCATCATCAAGAGGATGTCTATATGACCAAGTTCATCACGTTTGTTGTCGTAGTCATTCCACATTAACGCCCAATTATCCCAAAACGTACAATCAAGTCTTAAAGATCTGCATAGCATAGTGTACATTCAATATATGATTACGGCCGAATAACATTCTATTAGCATTATTATAAATAAATGGGAATGTATACAATATACTTACTCGGCATCTTCAACGACAATTGTCCTACGTATCTTAGGACCACCAGCACTGTTCATTGTCACTATTTTTCCAATAGCCACAATTGTACCAACAATATCTGAAAAAAATTTGTTATAAAAGTCTGCAAATAAAAATTTCAATAATGTAAAATGGTGTCTATACTTTTTATAAAAACACATACCAACACACTCATGTTTGTGGTACTCATTTTCTGTATCCAGAATACTCGAGAATGGCTCATTAATGAACCCAACAAAGTTGTCATCGATGTGATCAACCTGGGTAACTTCGGTTCCTTTATAAAAATATATTTTCCACTGGTTTGGTAACAAAGGTAACTTTCCAGCATTTTCTGCTACTACAAAATTAGAGATTATGTAACACTGACCCTCTTGTAAAAGAGGCTCAAATTTAAACATAAACTCCTTTTTGATATAAATCTGAATACGGTTTGACTGTATATACAATTCAAATGTTAATGATATATATAATAAATATATACGAATATAAATAATTCTTTAACGTAATTTAAGTTACCTCTTCATCTTGGAAAACACAATCAAGACTGTAAGGATCGTGTTCTTCATTAAGTTTGTGTGAATGCCATACAGAAATACACCTCCCTTTAATGGACATGTTTACATTCATCGGATTGATATCTTTAATGAGAGTTATTGTTCGCTCTCTCACTACTAAACATAAAAAATCAGAAACACGTTATTTTTTTGTACTATATTAAAATGACAATGTACAATGAATCAAGCATTTTAAATAAACCTGGTTTAGAACCTTTAACAGCGGACATACTCTTTCCATTGTTTTTCCTTGGATGAGAATTCCCTCCTACAAATACACAAAGATATTATGACCATATAATTTATATAAATTAATTAAATCATAGTAGACAGTATTCATAATCTTAATACAAAACCTGTTGAAAAATTTCCATAAGCTGATGTGTGCATCACAGTTTTTTTGCTCCTATGTGAAGTTACTGCCGAAGATGTTGTTTGGTATCTCAAATCTTTTTGTTGATTTCTAATGTAGGCCAACCTTTTAGATTCATCATTTGAGGTTGTTGTACCTAGCAACAATCATAAAACAGATTATTGTACAACATATTATTAATAAAAGATTGGGGTTTTTAAAACAAATGTTCATACCTTACTGAGACTCCGTGGAATGTGCTTCGAAACAGGTTGATTGATTCCTAGCTTTTCTTTTTAATGTTCACCCAGATCCTTTTATTCAATGGATATAGATTTATCATAATTTAGAACATACAAACATAACTAATCAACACTATATTATAATGACAATTTGTAATACGAAAAAAGATATCTTAGAAACATGTTATTAGAACAATTTAATATGAAAACAAGTGGTTTAGAAACATGTTATACTCATGAAGTGGTTGTGCCTCAAAAGATGATGAGCCTTGCACAAATCTTCTATTTGCAAGTGGTTTAGATTCTGAAATAATTAACAATATATAAACACGATGTGTTATTATTTTAAATAAAACGTTATTCAACATATTACCTTTAACTTGGGTAACAACATTAGAAACAGCTATTTTAGATCCTCTACCGGGTGTATCACTTTCAAATATGGAATTTTCCAATTCAGAAGAGGAAGATTGCTGAACCAAACCTATATTTGCTGCTGATTTTGAAGTTAAAAATTAAGTAACATAGTATAACCAACATGTGTAATGTATATAAATTAAAAATTAACAAAGTTACCACCTGTTGATTGTGCAGCAACATCAGAAACATTGTGTCCAGATATTATGCCTGGTCTTTCACTTCCAAACATGGTTACCCTTTGTGGATGTTTGCCTGATACAGAAGCATAAACATACATAATAAAAGTATTAAGATTAATACACAATGCTTGTAAACCTATACAACAATTTGATACTGATTTAGAAGGTATAAATTAACAACACATTACAAACACAACGTATAATGTATGTAAAAAAAACATTAATAAAGCTAATACCTGTTGATCGTGTAGCAACCTCTGAAACATGGTGGCCAGTTCTTCTGCCTGCTGTATCAGAATCATGTTGTGGAGAATTACCTAATACATAATCATAAGCGTACATGGTAAAAATAAAATAAAATCATGTACAATGCATGTAAACCTATATAAGATACAGAATCATAAACGGACATCTTAAATAAAATAAATTAATGTACAATGCATGTAAACCTATATAACAACAAAATACCTTGTGAAGGGCTTTTAGAATTTCTCTTCTGCATAGTATTATTCTTGTTTGCTTCAACAACTATATTTTGTATAAAAAACGATTATGTAGTAAAACATTAAATTAATTCTACACCAACATCAATAAGAATATAAGAACCCATATGAATAAATTACTCGTTAAAAACATACTTTCTGAAGGGGTACTGTGATCTTCTTCTCAGATCCTCTTGCAAGCCTTGCAGAGTGCCTTTGACCGTGCATATTGTGATATATTTGTGTGAATACAACTTTGTGATTTTTGATGTGAGAATAATCGTTATATTATGATGTATATATAGTGTCAAATTAGGTTAATGATAGAAAAAAGGATTTGATAAACACGTACCTTAAATATAGGAACAAAAAGATTTATACAAAATATATTCTAAACTTATCTTCCAAATTATGTCTTCTATAAATTAAATATATATTTTAAAAAATTCGGTATACACAATCTAAAAGAAGACTATATTTAAAGTTTTGGATGATATATCTCAAAAAATAAATTGGTCTAATGGTAACGATCCTCACCAATAACCTATACAATCTAGAGTTCGAATCCTAACAATTAAATTTTTAATTTCGGTTCAACAAACAAATTTTAATTAAAAAAAAAAGCGAAATTTTAAAAAAAGTTTGCTTAGGTGGCATTATGACATGGCATTACTGGGCAATCATGCATTTGATGACGTCATACGCATCCTGTTATATATATATATATATATATATATATATATATATATATATATATATATATATATATATATATGTTTATTCTAATCATTAATGATTAGAAATCATGATAGAATTATAGTATGAAGCACATTCAAACATCTTGTATATGTAATATGAAGATTGCCATAAATCTTTTCATTTTTTTTTTCTCAATTACAACTGATAATGTCTTTTCTTATTTTAGTTTTACAGATAGATAAATTTTGTACATTTGCTATTAAGCTATAAGATTTATCAAGCTATATAAAACTGGTGCTTTTTGCTTAAAGAAATAACAAATGACATCTTGTACATTTAGTTTGCTAACAAGTAATGTGAATTTTACATGAGAAACTAACTTGGATAAAAACTTATGCACCAAACAACTTCGACACATTCTATGTCTCGAGTTTTCCTTCTCTAATCCTTCGAAATCTACAAACTCCTCCTTACTATGTGATTCTTCAACAGTCCTAGCCAAACCCAGGGGCGGTACTACAATGGGGGCAGTGTGGGCAGTTGCCCTCACAAAGTTCCTAGTAGATGTTAAGACTTTTATCAATGTCAATTTTCTTTAGATGATCATGATGCACAATTTTATTCTGCCCCCATAAGAAAATATAATGGTAAAACAATAACCATTAGCTACATCTTAGTCTATTGGTTAAAGACATTCTTTACTTTAGAAGAGATGATCAAATGTTCGATTTTTGTGGTATTTTATATTTTGTAATCTAAATTTTGTCTCTATTCGTATTAATATTATCGATCATGAAAATTAAGTACGTCATAAATATTGTCCATATAATAACAACTAGTTTATGTTCTAGCAAACCAAGTTCACTTTCATTCAAAGTAAAATTGCTGTCATTACATCAACAAAGGTCGAGTTAATAACATGACTTGACTTGACATTTACTCTCAACTTTTACCCCTCTTAAAAAAATTTCTGGTACCGCCCCTGGCCAAACCACTTTGCATCAGTCTTGTAGGTAGCCCAACTGATCCACCATGACCATTTAAACCCAACGGCACTCCAAGAGCGCCACCAACAGATACACTATGTGTCAATCACAAGGTGAAACTTCGTCCTTACTATTATCAGCTAGTTTCACGTTTACATTAGTATTTGACTTCAATGTGCTAATGACAGCTTTAATAGTTCGAGTAGGTGACCGGCGGTTAAAAATCATGATTTCACCTATCTCAGTCGGGCTCAACTTAGCCCCAATTTGAATAATCTCTTCAACTTGTAGAAACAACTTATGCTCATTTACCCCTAAATGACAATTAGCAAGCGTCATAAAGCGCTAAAATCGCAAAAAGGAAACTCGACATGAACATCTACTTTACCAAGGCCTTAAAACAGCAGAATGAATATTTTCTTTAGAAATTAGCATGTTTGAAGTCTGACTCCAGTTTTCAGTTTTAGAATATTCTTTAAAGTACATAATTTTACCCTTGTTTACGTTTTCAAGTTTCATACTTCTGTGTTGAAGGCTTGAAAACTTTTACTTAGAGCGTGTGTGTTTTGTTTTTTTCCCCCTCTTAACGCCTCTGAACGGGCAAAATGTCTGAATCGGTCAGACATTTTGTCGTTCAGGCCGTTTGTTTTTTTTTCTTCCGTTCAGACGCGTTCAGTTAGATCTTAATGGTCAAGACTTGAGAGGGGTGTCTTAACGCGTCTGAATGCCTCTTGTTGACACAAAATAACCAAAATTTTTTTCCCGTTCAGATGCGTTCAGATTCAGACCCTCTGAAAAAACAAACACCACCTTAGTCTTGTTTTACTGTGGCCAATAAATTTAATTAAGCATTTTTAGATCACATAAAATCAGGGGCGCAACTTATAGAAAGGGGAGGGGGGGGGGCGCCCGACCCCCCGAAATTTTTTTTGCAATGTAGGGGGTATATAGTTTTCGTGTAGAAAAATTTCGGTATATTCGGTTTCGACCCCCCGAAATAGCGTTAGGAAAAAAAAATTAGATCCCGACCCCCCACTGAAAATTTTCAAGCTTCGCCATCACATAAAATTTGTTGACTATGAGATTATTCTTTTAACATGTGCAAGTAGCAAGTAAACTATGGATTACATGAGGTCGTAATATATGATATCATTTCAATTTTGAGTCCCACATAGGTTAAAGAAGAAAACTTTTGGTAGCTTATACACCACCATGTGTTCGATCAGTTGTGTATCGGTATTAGTTTTCAAGATTGCCTTATGTTCCCCGCATCATAAACATAATTAATTAGCGGAGGACCTAATACGTACAAAATTGAAAACTTATATAACACTAAACCTTTTTTTTTCGTAATCACAAAATTGTTTTTTATCGAAAGGATCCGGTGATATGAAGATTGCCACATATTTTTGTCAATTTCTTTTTCTCATTTAACATGTGTTAATGTCGTTTGCTATGAATTTAGTTTCGTAAATTTATAAAGACGGTACGTTTGCTAATAAGCCAGTAAGATTAATTAGACTGCCTATAGTATAGTGTTCGAGCTATTTGCTTAAGCAAATAACAAATGAGATCTTGTATGTTTTGTTGGCTGAATAGGAAAATTTTACAAATATCATCTCAACCTTGAGTCCCACATAGCTTAAAGAAGAAAATTTTGCAAGCTAATATACCACAGTGGGTAACGATCATTTGTGTTCTGATTAGTGTTACGTTTTCAAATGGTATTGTCATGGTTCCGAATATACAAATTTCGGATCTCTGTACTATTTGAAAATTCATATATATGAACTTTTTAATTTTTTTTTTTTTTTTTTTTTTTTTTAAATTGTTGCAAGACATTTCCTTAACTAGTATTTTTTTGCTTAAAGAAATAACAAATGAGATCATCTTGTACATTTAGTGTGCTAACAAATAATGTGAAATTTTACATGAGGACTAACTTAGATAAAAACTTATGCACCAAACAACTTCGACACATTTTCATGTGTCGAGTTTTCCTTCCCTAATCCTTCGAAATCTACAAACAACTCCTTCTTATTATGTTTCGGCTTCAATAACCCGTAGAACTTCTTAAACTCTTTGACCGACGGAATACTCTCCCTTCGGAACAAAGAGTTATGTGATTCTTCAACGGTCCTAGCCGAACCACTATGCATTAATCTTGTAGGTATCCCAGCTGACCCACCATGACCAAGCAAACCCGACGGCACTCCAAGAGCGCCACCAACCGAAACACTATGTCTCAATCTCAAAGGTGAAACTTCATCATTAGAATTATCAGCTAGTTTCACCTTTACATCCGTATTTGACTTCAATGCGCTAATGACAGATTTAATAGCTCTAGTAGGCGACCCACGGTTAAAAATCATGATTTCACCAATCTCGGCCGGGCTCAACTTAGCCCCGGTTTGAAATACCTCTTCAACTTGTGGAAACAACTTGTGCTCTTTTACCCCTAAATGACTATTAGCAAGTGTTTTAAACGCGCTAAAATCACATAAAGGAAACTCCACATGAACATCTATTCTACCGGGCCTTAAAACCGCAGAATCAATCTTTTCTTTATTACTAACTGTAAAAACCATCACTCGTTCTTCACCACACGCCGAAATGATGCCATCCATAAAATTCAAAATTCCAGACAAATTCACAAAAGTCGATTTCTCAGCTAAAAATTGGTCCAAGTCTTCAACAACTATAATCGACTTACTTGTAGTTTGCATAAGAAGCATCTTCAAATCAGTATCATTTTCCACTTTTGACAAAACAACGTCGTAAATATCATACCTTAAAAACTTAGCCATACCAGCAATAAAGCTCGATTTTCCTGTACCCGAAGGACCATAAAGTAAGTAGCTTCGTTTCCAAACACGGCCTAATCGATGATAATACTGTTCAGCTTTTAGAAATGACTCTAAATCAGATTTTATAACCTTTTTCTGCTCCAAGTCGAGCAACGACGTATCTATCGTTGCAGGATGATTAAAAGGAACAGATATCCACCGGCCGTTTTCTTGTGAATTCTCACCATTGATGTAGAGCTTAATTTGCTTGTTCTTTTGCTCGATCTCATCGACGACGTTGTGAATATGTTGAAGGTACGTAGATAATATTCTTCTCTTTTCTTTTTTTCGCATTTTTAGTACTATGCAATTATGCTCGAGTTTCCAAAAGATTCTTGATCCCAGATACGTATCCGGTATCATGTGATTTTCTGCAGTTGTGGTATCGATCACGAGATTAATCTCGTTAGGTTTGTTGATAACTGAAAATAAGCTAACAAAGTCAGAATCTTCAGCTGAAGGCAGTGAGTTTAGATACATAAGTATCTTATGATACACTTGGTTTTGTTGCATGTTTTGGTTGAATTTTGGGATTTTGTAAAGTTGATGAGCATGAAAATGTTCTTCAAATAATCTCCATTTATCGCGCAAAAAGTGTCCAATGGTTGTATGCGACAATACTCGTGAAACTAACCAGAAACTGATTATCGCCACCACAAACACGAGTAGCGTAATAAGCAAAACCATATTTTGGTAAGAACGAGATAAAAGTTGCAAATGTTGATAACCGACAATACTGATAATGAAATAACTTTGATTTGAGTATAGGAATTTGATGATGTTATGCTTTTAGGAGATGGCTTTTTAAGAATGAAGTTATAGGAATTTGATGATGGTATGAAGTATTTATTTAAGATGTAAAGGTTTTATAAGTCTAAGAAAAAAGATATGAATATTAAATAAGTTACACATGTGTAGCAAGTCAATAATGGAGGGTGTGAAGAAAAAGAATGTGTTGAAATTATTATTATGGTGGAAAATTAAAAAATAGTGGTCTATACATGTGTGCTTGTGTCACGTTTGTACTAATTTGTTTGTACTTGATTTAACTAACTTATGCATGTCTCTAATATATGTTATTCAAAGGATAAAACATTATACAATGATGTTGTGAAAGATACAGATCCAATCGTTGGAACATTAATGCCAAATTCTTAATCATTGGCCAAGTAGAAAGCCCGAAAACGCGGAATAATTTGAGACCTTCTGCGATGCAACGTTGTTGGTGTGTCGAAGTAACCTCTATAGTCTTTTAAAGCTGTTTGAATGAAATAAGGTATTGTTTAGAATATGAAATCTTATGAACATATGGGTTTGACAATATTGTTATCATGAAGAATGAGTAAGAGTAAAATTAATTTATTACACCGCATAGTTTACTCTATAGATATATAATATGATACATTATGAAGATGTCAATTATGAGTTTGAAAATATTGCTATTATGAAGAAATGATGAATTTACTACACCCAAACTTTGACTTGGCTAATATGGATGTTGTTTTTAAGGCTATATCATGGTCAAGATGATGGCTAACGTTGAAATAAAGTGGTTCATATCATTGGACTTGTACGTTAGATGATAAGCCTTGAATAGTGAAAAGTTACTTTTTGAAAATACGTAGTATAAGATTGGACAAACATAAAAAGTTGTCTAATTACTTTTTCATTGAAAAAAACGTTTTTTAGTCACAATTCAAGTTTAATAACTGAATATCATGTCATTAAAAAATTGCAATATTGGACGTAACTTTCATAAAAATTGCAAATATTGGATGTAATTTTTCATGACTATATACAACACACTTGTTCTTAACGGGGTTTAAAGGGAAAACCACTTGTTTGGAGAGTTTCTCACATCATCCCGCCGATGTTTTGGTGAGTGCATCATGCAATCAAAAAATTTATCTTATTGAGAAATCGATGTCTTACTCCATAACTTTGAAGGAAAAGGAGAAAAATAGCCTAATGAGGATTCGGTCAATTTAGGTGCTAATTACGCGCCAAACAGAGCCATCACTGCTAATTAGGTGCCAAACAGAGCCATCACTGATTTGATATCTTGATAAGGTGAATACCCGGTCTACTCAATGCTACTCAGGGCCTCAACTAATCTCTTTTCGTCGTATGAACTTTAAGGTGTACAAAGTTTCATATTTGATTTTTAAGTAGAGCGATAGACTTCATTCATGGTACCGCTACACAAGCCCTTTGATTTCAAAATAACAAAAAAGGATTAAGTTGTCATGAGAGCTAAACTCAGTACCAAGACAATTTTTCAAGTATATTTGAAAAAAAGATGTTTACAACTATGTCCATCACCTTCATCTCCAAAATAATATTATCACTTTATCAGCAAAACTAAACAAAGTGCGAATGATCAATCTTAACTAAACCACATCACATACGATTTTCGGTTATTAAATTAATACAGAATTCATGGTAAACAAAACTTAAGCACTAAAAGTTGCATAACCGAACTATTAGAGTTAATAAGATCCATGTTTATAATATCACAACTTTCCCCAGAATTATACTTCAAGACTCTCAGGGGCATGACCAAAATGCGCTTACATTTTACCTGAGACTATTTCACATCATAATTATGTCACAGTTCAAAATTGGTAAGACAAAATATCGGATATCTTACCTATCATTCATCTTTACGATCTTGGTTTTCTGATCTAATGTTCATAATCTGGGAGACGACAAGCTTGGAAATCTCACTGATGGCGGCTTCAACTGGATAATCTTCTGTTTCTCTTGGTACTGACCATACTTCTGATTGTGAGTTCAAACCACTATACTCGTATGCTGCGACCTTCGTCTTTTTGGACGTGACAACCACTCTCTCGAAATCTGCTTGTGTTAAAGGTCTTGGCAACTAAATATAGAGACATAGCAATATCAGTATTTTTTTATTTTTTATTTAAGTATTGTCTAATATCCAAAGAAGATTTGTTTCCAATTCACATGACAAATATGCCAAACATAAAGGTGGAAAAAACTGACCAGTTGGGTAACATGTCGAAACACGTTGGTAAAAACAGATATTTATTTTTAGTACAGGTTAAACGGTCGTTGACCAACAACACTTTTGTCTTAAAGAGTCGACTTATCGAGAACTTAGTCCTGTTGGACGTGTGGGAACAAGTTGACCCAAAACACTTTTTGTGTAAAAGTTCTTCTTTTGATGATTACTATGATAAATATGATTAGAAAAATATGTTACTGCAGCAATAAATATGTTACTGCAGCAATAATCTAACTTTTTTGGACAAATCAATGTCCAAAAAAAATCATTTTGGATGACTATCGCTCCGTTTGACACATTGCCTTTTAGGCTAATTGCGTAAGTACATGGGTTGAAATTGACACCTAGAAAACACAACTAAAATGGTTATTGACATTATATAAGAGACAGGTAGATACTTACTACTGATGACTTTCCATTCTTCTCTTCATCCAGTAAATCTCTGATAGGAAAATAGGCTGCTTGTTTGCAAAGCTCGAGAAGATCTGAGCCAGTATAACCTTCACACATTGCAGCAATGGAGTCAATGTCAATATCGTCCTCAGTTCTCTCACCCTTCAGAATCACCTTCAGAATTGCAGCCCTTTCTTTGCGGTCAGGTATCCCAATCTCAAATGCCTGTGGAAGACGTCTCAGTATAGCTTCATCAAGCTCTGATGGCCGATTAGTTGCAGCAAGAACCATCACTCGAGCATTCTCTACATAGATCACAAATACGTACTTTTTAGCGAAAAGCTATAGGACTACAAAGGACCAACAATGCCTATAATCATAGTGTTTACAAAAGAAAAAACTTACGGTCTGTGGTAAAACCATCCCATAAAGCCATAAACTCAGTCTTCATATTGGTCATAGCTTCATGGTCAGAAGTTCGGCGCTGACCAAGAAAACTGTCGACCTCGTCAATAAATATTATGGCAGGCTGGAGTTTGTATGCCAAACTAAATACAGCAGAAACTGCAGAAAACAACCATTATCACTAGTAACACTTCGTAAAGAGAGAAAGTAACAAGCTGCAACCAAACAGAATTCTTAAAACCTAGGAACAAAGTAATGGCTACACAAGCTGTAGACGGTTGTTAGCTAGGAGTGGCAATTTTGACGCATTTTTAGTTAAATTGATAAATTTGTGATACATGTTATCCATATCGGGTCAATTGAGTAAATACCGAAACGCTTTAACTAAAACAATCAAACAGGTCCAACACGTCGATAGTCACCCAAAGTGTGTACAAATGCACAAAACCTCCTACATCGGTTCATTCGATACACAATACATTTCTACTTTAGCTATCCGTAAAATTAAAAAACAGGGTTACTGGTCAAACCAACCATTTTTAACAGTACTAAAAAATAACCGTTCTGAACTGAACATTTTGAATGTGTTACCCAAACCGTCCATAGTTTTGTTCAAACAATTAAAAACCGTCGATATTTTCTTCTCATTTTCTGTTGCCCGTTACAATAATCCTATCGAGTAACTCACATATATATATCTGCTCTATGACTGAGTGTCTGTGTGTGCGTGGGAATGTCCCTATGATTATCTACTCAAAAAAGCCAGCAGAAAGATATTAAACATAAAAGGAAATTAAGCATGAGTTGTACTAAATAGAAAACATTTCGATAATTGCAATAATCAAACATGCTATTATCTACAATTGTATGGTAAGCATTTTGATCAGCCGAATTTAACATTAATTTTCATAAATAACTATCCCGTTATGGCTTATTTTTTTAGTTTTTCATTTTCACCATTTGTCTCTTCATTAGTTCCAAACTTCCAATTGAAAATATATGATTAAAACAGCTACAGCTCTACCAAAAAGTCTTCATTTTCTTCATATTGGAATCTATACAAGTCGGTAGAGGAGGCAAGATGGGTGGGTTGAGCAATGTGTCAAAACTGTTATTTTTAGTGCAGACTGAAGTAGGTTGGGTCACTTTGGCCCATAACCATTGTTTTGTCTACTGTTGTATAAAAATTTATTAATGTGATAAATCCGATTACAAAAATTATTTACTCATTTGGCCCATTTGACCGTTTCCGTTTTAAGTAAGTTTCTTAATATTGCCGGATTGAGCTAAAACATAAACCAAATTGACCAAATATATAAGCAAATGGATCATAATTCCCACCTCTTACCTATTAACTTCATATTAATTGTGTAGCAAGAACATCTATTTATATTTATATCCACTATATTCCAACACAAAGATCTACACAGTTTAATAAAAGTAACAACGTTCAAACACTCACCGAGTTTTTGCGCATCCCCAAACCATTTGCTCATCAAATCTGATATTCTCACATTGATAAAAACAGCCCCAGACTCTTTTGCAATAGCTTTTGCAAGCATAGTCTTCCCGGTACCAGGTGGACCATATAGCAAGACACCTTTTTGGGGACCAAGAAGCTTCCCATAAGAAAAAAGCTCAGGCCTACGTAGAGGCAATATGACCAACTCATACAGTGATTGCTTGATGGATTCCAACCCTCCAATGGAGTTGAATTCCACATCAATGTGGTCAGGGTTTATCACATTGCATGCAATGACATCCTGTTATATCAAATGTGAGAAAACACCAATATTACAAATGATTAGATACTAAATGAGATATGCACATAACACCCTTTCCTTAAAGGTTCTCTTGTACACTAAACGGATGAGAATATCATGAATTTCCTCATAAATCTTGTTAATGTAAGTAGAACGAAATTTTCCATTTATTAAACAGATACTTACAGTGCCTACTGCCTCCCATTAAATTCCACGGTCTCATTAACAACCTCTCTTAGTGAAAACTTCCATGTTTTAAAACTTATTTATGCACTTTGCCATATCTTGCTTTTGATGACTAGATTTTAAGTAATTCAAATGTACAACACAGGTTAGAAAAGAGGTTAGATTACCTTTACGTCAATTCCCACTACACACAATGTACTTTTTAGGTTCATGTTTAATAACGTGCTTTAATTTTCTAAAATTAAGAAACTTACAGCATGTTTCTTGTGTGTATTTAACCACCAGATAGATAGTCAGCCAAGCTTATACTCAAACTGAGAATATTTTTTGACTTTGTGAGCCACTTGGAATAAAGGGTACCTCGGGCACACTAAGTTGCCCAAAACTATGCCCCTAAACCTAAAGAGGTTTTGCCTTTGTCAGCCATGATACTTGATTTTTCAACGCAGAGCATTCTTATTCATGGTAAAAAAGTTAAAATAGCACTAAATTTTCGAAAAGAAATGACCAGTATACCTTGAGTACAATTTACTTTCTCTTTTTAGAAAGGCAAATATTCACACACCTATATACCACACTATGTCTCTACCAAGACTTCAACCCACAACCTCTTGGTTGGTGGGCAACTCACGTATATTGCAAGGCTAGAAGCCCTTTCGTTATATCTTGGGAGTCTTGGACATAATGGTACATATAAATTTTTTCGCGTTCTTGCTTAATTACTGGTTTGTTTGCAACAAAAAGCCTTACATGTTCATAAACTCAGCCACTCTTAACCTTTAATGTCTCTATGAACTCAACAATTAAGTGGTGCTTTTATCTAACCTAAACCCTAAAAGCAACCCCTCCAACATCCTAAACCCTAGTATACTTCTCAGAGGGTGTTTAGGACTGCTTATTAAAACTACTTATGTCTGATAATCATACAAACCCTTCAGACTAAGCAACTACAAACCTCATATTCACAACTGCTTATTTAACCATCTAATAATCAGATAAGTTAAGCAAATCCCAAAAACCCCCAAACTAAATAAATAAATAAATAAAAAAAAAAAAAAAAAAAAAAAAAAAAAAAAAAAAAAGGTTTATACTACCTACCTCATAAGGATTAGTATTAATAAGAGGTCTACCCAACCTCTTACAAATCTCTTTTTTATGTTCACCAGCTTTTTAGAAGCTTCTCTATTAGGATCCAAATGTTTCAAACCAACAAATAAAACCAAACAGCCTAAAGCTGCACTTGCTGCATTCAACAACAGTTCTTGTATTTGTTTTTTCTTTGTCTCTGCTCCATTTGATGATCCCCTCATCCTACCTACTTTTTTTTCTTTTTTTTTTGAATCAAAGGGTTTTTGTTAGAATGGTTTTTGTGCTTGGTTTTGTTAGATGAGACACACAAAAAATGCCTCCACACAAATACACAATGTTCTCACCACCAAGGACGGAGCTTAGTAGGGACCAGGAGGGGTTGTGGCCCCCACAAAATTTTTAGCCACAAGTATATTTTTAACCCTTACTCTTTGTAGTTTTACGCATTACTAGTACAAATGTTAAATGAAAATGTAAATTGGCCCCCCTAAAACAAATATGTTACGGTTTGGCCCCTCCAGTTAAACTTGTCAAGTCCCGTCTATGATATTAGTCACCACCATGTTAACCAAATCACGCTGGTCACAATGTCGTAACATGAGCATGTCGTGATGACGTGATTGTAGTACCTTACTAGGTATAATTTTTTTTGCTGGATGATTTTTAATATGTGTTGACCAAAATAACTTAATTTTGACTTGATAATTGGTTAATAGGAGAACTCGATTTTGTAACTAAGCTCTCTTATTGATTGATGTGAAACACCCATACGCAATTTTTTTTTTTTTCCTTTTCCCTTATTATATAAGAGATTATGAATAGTTCTATAATTTTACATGTACCTAACAACGTAGCAATTGAGTTTACTTCTAGCAGCCATGTATTTGTCTCTTTAGTATGATTATGTTGATATATAGTTTGAAGCACATTTAAACATTTTGTATCTGTTATATGAAGATTACAACAGATACTTTAAGCTTTTCTTTATAGTAAACAAGCGATAATGCCATTTTGCGGTTTTTCTAACTTGTGCCCTGGGGCACAAGTAAAGCACACCAAAAGTACACAAGGACCCACGAAAAGGTACGAAAAAGTACTCAGGGACCGGCCATTTGAATGTAAGATCTGTCAACGCAAAACAATCCTTTTTCTTGTGAAAATGTAAAATGACCACTAAATTTTCCAAAACGGAAGGACCACTAAATCTTGAGCGTAATTTCCTTTCTCTTTTTGAGTGTTGTAGTAAAACAAGGATTACAAGACCGAGTAATTGGCAATTACTCGCTACAACCGATTACTCACTACAAGGTCAAAACTCGATTAAACTGGTCAAAACTCAGACAAAACTTGAAGTTAACTCGAAGAAACTCGTCAAAACTCAGTTTGAAGTATTTAAACAATTGTGTTAATTTTTTATAAAAATATTTCTATGGTCCTATGAACAATTCAATGGCCCTATCAACATGCATACATCCGATTAATCCCCGACTACTCACCGCCTAGGCCAACTACAAGCTACAAGGTATTCGACCGCCAGAACAAGCTTGCTTTTTTTAGAAAGGAAATATTTAAACACCTATATACCACACTATGTCTCAATAGAGACTTGAACTCACAACCTCTAGACTTTGACACAATATCATTCATTCTTGAGCAATATGGTACTACCTATATAGTTATCTTTTCGCGTTTTTGCTTAATTAATAGTTTGTTCGCAACAAAAAGCCTTACATGTTCATAAACTCAGCCACTCTTAACCTTTAATATCTCTATGAACTCAACAACTAAATAGTGCTTTTATCTAATCTAAACACTAAAAGCAACCACTCCAACATCCTAAACCCTAGTATACTTCTCAAAGGGTGTCTAGGACTGCTTATTAAAACTACTTATGTCTGATAATCATACAAACCCTTCAGACTAAGCAACTACAAACCTCATACTCACAACTGCTTATTTAACCATCTAATAATCAGATAAGATAAGCAAATCCCAAAAACCCCCAAACTAAAAAAAAAAAAAAAGCAGTTCATTAAGCAATCCAAAAAACCCATTATTACTATAGGGGGTTGCTTATTTAAGTACCAAATACAAAACTTATAAAATGCAATCTTATCCCAAACACCCCTAAATTATTCCAAGAGTTGCTTATTCAACTTTCAAAGCATATAAACACTTTATATAATAAACCCTCAAACACCAACTTAAAACCAATAAAAAAATTTTTAAAAAAAAAAATTTTTTTTTTAAAAAAAAAGGGTTTATAGGTACCTCATAAGGATTAGTATTAACAAGAGGTCTACCCAACCTCTTAGAAATCTCTTTTTTATGTTCAAGAGCTTTTTTAGAAGCTTCTCTATTAGGATCCAGATGTTTCATACCAACAAATAAAACCAAACAGCTTATTGCTGCACTTGCTGCATACAACAACAGTTCTTGTATTATCTTTGTCTCTGCTCCACTTGATGATCCCCTCATTTTTTTTTTACTTTTTTTTTTTTTTTTTTCGTTGAAACAAGCAAGGATGGTTTTTGTTAGATTTTGTGTTTTTGGGGATAAAGTGATGATGTAATGCTGGATTTTGTGTCGTGTGGAACAAGACGGTGGATTTTGTGTGACAAGAAAGTGTTGAAGCCCAATAGAGATTAGAAGCCCAATAATGGGTTGCAAGTTTATTATAAGTAGGGTGTCAAAAGAATCGATCATGAAATAGTAATCAACTTTCAGTTTTGTTCCAATTTAGTCACTGTAACTTTTATTTGATTATAAAATAATAATCAAGTTTGAAAAGTGTTCCATTTTAGTCACTCAAAGTTTGAATAGTGTTCTATTATTATGTAATTTTTATGTTTGAGTGACTAAAACGAAACACTTTTCAAACTTGGTTATTATTTTATGTTTGAGTGACTTAATTGGAACAGTCATCAAACTTTGTTACTATTAGGCAACATTTTCCCTAAGTAGGGTGTCAAAAGAAACAAACACAACCTAAGTCTATTTAGATCGGGTTATTTGGGTGGTTAACCCAAGTACCGAATACGGTCGGATATCGGGTTGAAACTTTGGACTAACTTAGGCTTGGGTTGATCTGATTAACCCAAATAAGGGAATTTTATATATATCTTTTGTAATTTTTTATGAATTATATATGTAAACTTCTTGAACTATACAATTTTTTTAATCATTTTACTCATATTCGGTTGACCCGAACCTGAACAAACCCAACCCGATTGGACCCGACCCGAACCCGACTAACCCAATATCATAATAGGGTCGGGTTCAGGTTGAACCCACTTAGTTCGGTCCATCCCGATTTAACCCGATTAACACCCTTATCATAAGCATGGTTTTTAAGATTGGACCGAATATCGAACCGGTTTTTAGATGGTTCTCGGTTTTTCATGTTGAACCCGCTTAGTTCTGTCCATCCTGATTTAACCGAACGGTTCCAATCTAACCGGTTCCTGATTCTATCCGAATTTTAAAACACTAATTATAAGAGAATCAAACTTTTGGAAGTTTAAATCAAGTTTCAACTAGTTTTGAATTTGGACATATACTTACCGTAAAATTCTTTTAGGATATCGTGGATATCTGTGGGCCAATCAGAAATTTTCATGCCTTCAAATTTTAATAAAAGATGAATATTTCTTTATTCTGTTTGGCCTTCGAAAATACTTATGAGAATGTCACGGAACAATCCAGTTGATAGGTTTGTATTAGCCAAGTAGAATCACGGAATCCTCACAAAATTTTACGCAAATCAAAAGTCCAAATTTAAAAACCTTAAAAAGGTGGTCTGCAACATGCAAAGTCCCTTTTTTATGTTGCGTTTTTACGTTTTAGATGGTTTTACTAAGGGTTTTTCTAAAGGTGGAGGGAGTCATGCTTCCAACCCTCCTACCATCTCAAATTTTAACCAATCAAATCCCTCCACCTCATTTCAACCCTCCAACCCTCAATCCAACCTTTTTTACTGGCGCCCATCACTCTCAACCCTCCCAAATCTTTTTTTAAATATTCATAAGTTGTCCTCCAAATTTATAAATTTGCAACATTAACCCTTCCAATATTTTTTTCTCTTACACAAACCGACACCAATATTTTTTTAAGTATCTGTGTTTTCTCATTTGTATCAAAAACCAACATAAAAAAAGAAGATAACTTCTTCTCCTCTCTCTTTCTCCCTTAGCAGCGCCTCTCACACCCCTCACCCTCTCCATTATTTCCGGTCACAAAATCCGGCCACAACTCCGTCACCACCGCGAGTTGTATCACACCGCCACCACCAAAAGAAGATAACTTCTTCTCCTCTCTCTTTCTCATTTGTGTTTTGTGGTTTGTTAAAAATTTTGTTGTTGTTGCTTATTTGGTGTGTGTTGTTCGGATTTTATAGCAAAAAAAAGGGACCAAAAATGTTTTTTTTACCCGCTCCACCTCCAACGTTCCAAAATAATTTTCAAACAAGCCCCTAAAACGGTCATTTGTACGTTGCTTTCCTCCAACTAGCAGCGAGCTTTTAACTCGCAAATGAAGCCCGCAGGCCAAGCCCGCATAGGCGGCGGCGGTGTGCCCGCAAGCCCGCCCAGCCCGCTGCCCACTCCCTCCACCCTAACTTGTGCCATGATGGCACAAATTTAAAGTATTGAACACATTTGCTTCCTTAAATAATTTTATTTTCATATAAAATAGTGATAACTCTGGTAAACATCACAAATTTAGGAAACTATTAAGGCTAATCACAAAATAAAAAATCATACTTGCCACTATATCTTTTTATATGTAACATATTAAAAAATTTACTTATGTGTGTATTAAACTACCATTTTTGTCTTTATGTGTGTATTTTATGACCATTTTGCCCCTCATTTTATTAGCCCGGGAGGGGCAAAATGGTCATAAAGTACACACATAAAGACAAAAATGGTAGTTTAATATACACATAAGCAAAAAAAATTGTTCAATACACATAAAAAGATATAGTGGCAAGTACGATGTTTTTTTTTGTGATTAGCCCAACTATTAATCTATACTACATATAAAGCATGAATGACTCTCTCTCCTCTTAGTCTTAAAATTAAGACTTACAAGCTATAATACTTATTGTACAATACACAAAGCACTATTAATGATCTTTCTCATCAATCTTAATTTTAAGACTTACAAGTCTTAAAGCTTAATGTACAAAATAAAAAGCACTATTAATTTGGTCAAAATATTTAATGTAGTCAATTAATTAATTGGTCAATAAATACAATTAATTTAGTTATTAAAACACCCCTTACATAAGAAATACAAATTATCAAGCATATTGTACAACCAACTTAAACACAATTCCTACATTAAATGTTACTAATACAAATAATAAAGCACATTATACAAATATTCAATCACGAACGGGCAACGGGCCAAACGGGCTAGAGCCCGAACGGGCACGGGCCAAACGGGCTAGAGCCCGAACGGACACGGGCCAAACGAGCTAGAACCCGAACGGACACGGGCCAAACGGGCACGGGCTAAACGGGCACTGGCCAAACGGACTCATGTTATACGAATGACTTTAAAAAAGACCCAAAAAGACGACATAAATTCCTTAGTTAAGGAGTTGAAATACGTCACATGAAATTCTTGATATCCGTAAATTTATTATTAAAAAGAACATAATAAACTAAAATACATGATTCACCGGAAAATATTATTTCAGGGTACCCGCCGCCACAACACGCGAATACCCTGCTAGTATCATCTAACATGTAAATATACTAATTTTAGTTTGTTGAATCATTAAAAGCTTGTAATACCATAACACAAGTTAGAAAATCCTTTTACTAATATTTCTTTTATAGTTTTCTATATATTCGATCTACCTGAAGACAAGCTTTTTGGTTTTGTGTACACGATTTACTAATATTTCTATAGTTATATTCTATTGTACGGCTAAAACCCTATATATTATAATTATTATCCTTCGTCCCATATTAAATATCCTGTTGAATTTTAAAGTCTTTCTTCTAAACTTGACCTAAATTTTTTTTTTGTGTATATAATACTTGATACAAACTATATGAATTGATTAAGTTAATGTATTTCATTGTAAATTTTTATCAATATATAAACACAATAAAAATATTAATGTTAAAGTTATACAAAAGACTTGAAAATCAATCGACATTTAATATGGGACGGAGGAAGTATTTATAATCATAAATACTAATTTTTTCATAAACTAAAGATATAATTATATTAATGATTGCTGCCATGGCATTTATATTATGCAAATTGACAAGGGTAATCTTAGCAAAAAATAGCACATATATTTGCTCATGGTCAAACTAGCAAACGTCAACCACAAGCACATGGATCATCAATAAGCGTAATTTGTTCATCATCCGCGCTTCTAAACAACCAGTACCCGACAGCTAGACCAACCACAATCGCCATAAACACACCACCATTAAAAGACATCACTGCAAGCATCATAAAGTAACTGATCACAGAGCTCACCCCAAATAGCAGAGATCCAACGAATCTCTTCGCTTTTCTGCTAGAGAAAAACTTGGTGTAAAGTAGCGGTTCATTTTTAACAGCTCCAACAACTCCATTAGCTGATGAGGAAAGAAGCTTCAACTGGAGACGATGAACTTCCAAGAACTGGTACAAGACAGGAAACAGGAAACACACGATTAAGGTGAGGCAGTAACTGAACCATGAATCAGTTTTCCATGAGTCGATGAGCAGTGTGACTTTGTGTCCCCAGTAAAAGGTCATGCGCATCATCTTGTGATGGTTTTAAGGTGGCTAAAACTAAAAATTTATAGAGTATCAAGTTTAATTTAAGGTTCAAAAAGTCAAATATGAAGTACCATGCCATTAGTACTGCACTACTGCATATAACTTTGTACTACTAGAGGCTTCAACATTAAATCTTGAGTTAATTACATAAATATCGTACTAGCACTAAAACTTTGTACTAGGCTTCAACATTAAATCTTGAGATATTTACACACACTAACATCTTTCATCCAAAAACTTCAATAATTACACGAGTCATTCCTGTACTTGACCTTTTGTACTGACTAGTCCTTTGACCAAACGATCGTTAATTTTTTTTTTAAGTCTGTCACTTGCAGGCCATGTGACGGGTATTTCTGTCTTTTCGCATATCATCTTCAAATTTTATTTTTTTATTTTGTTTCTTTCTTTTCTTTAGAGCAACTAATGAACAACCGGTCAAACCAGATGGTTCATTCCGGTTTTCAAAATACTAATTATAAGAGAATCAAAGTTTTATATGTTTAAACCAATTTTTAACGAGTTTTACATTTGCATATATACTTCACGTAGAAGTTTTCGAAGATGTCACGAATATATGTGGACCAGTGAGAAATTGTCAGCTTTCCCTAATTTCAATTAAAGATAGTATCTTTTTCTTTTAATTGGTCTTCATAAATACTTATGAGGATGTCACGGAATAGTTCATGTTGGAATGTGAGAGTTGACTTAGCATAATACGACTAAAGGTGTGTGAATTTATTGGGGCACACATACATTAAACATTAGAATATGTTTCACATAAAGCTCAAAAGTGACCCATTTGGACACGAAATGAACTAGACATAATATTTTCTTGTCCTAAACCTTATGGCAGATCACAGAAGGATCTGGAAGGGGCATTATTCTGTCTAGATTCATTATGAAGTGATAAGGGATGAAAAGAGTTGTGATAAGGCTCAAAATGGAAGAGTTTTAGGCTTATCATGAAAAGTGTTTTAGCCTTATCATGAGTAAGACTTAGAGGCTTTATAAACCCTCCAATCTCAGCTCATTATAGACAAAATACAGAAGCAAAAACACATAAACTCTTCCTTAAATCCTAGCCGATTAGATCAAGCCTTTCTCTAGGGTTTGGTTATTCGGTTATCACTTATACAACCTATTCTTGCATTCTATTTGATCCAAGGTGTGTTAGTAGGTATAGTCTAATCCTATTGCTTTCCAGAAGTACTAGGATTCTCGGTTCAAAGGTTCCCATCCGTCACAACAAGAAGAAGAAGCTAAAGCTGTTGGGATTTCATATTGATTAAACCATCAATACCACGAGTACGCAGCGGATGAATCTAGTTAGTGTTTAATGGATTAACAACATAAAATAAAACACGTAAATACTAACCTTTAATTAATCAATAAATGATTAATTCCACCGGATCTTAACTCAACAAGAAACCCTTTAGTGACTAAAGTAAGTCACCTCTATCGTTGCACACACTACACGTCCAACGACACACGTTAGGATGCTAGTGCCTATTCCAAGATTATCAAAACATCATATGTTTAATGCTTGTTTTAGATCCGATCCAAATACCAAGTGGTATGCGTTTGAATCGAACTAAAACTGCCCAAAATAAAAAACCCAGAAACTGACAAGAGCCGGATTTGAACCCGGATCTTTTGATACAGAATCAAACAAACCACCAACTGGACTAGACATCCTTTGTTTAATAAATATCAAATCAATTGATATTTTATACGAAACACTTAACAGGGATTAATTGGTTTATAGGTTTTGATACAGTGAACAATGGAGATGTATAAACGAATTAACACAATAATTCGTTTAAGGCTTTTATTGTGTGGAACGAACTTTAGAATGAGAGGGGTAGGGGTGTTTATATAACCCCTTAACTTGCTCTCTAAGTTGTTGTCAAATGCTCCTACACTTTTCGAAAAACGACGCTTGGACCCCCTTCTAGTCCATTCCATAACCTGCCACTTTAGGGAGGAGGACGAGGGTTTTCGTTTTCGACATCTAGGTCCATCTCTTTTGTATTCAACGATCATTAGTTAGTTTACAACGTCTAACGGCTAAACTAACGGACGTTAAATATATCATGTGGAATATATTATACATTTAATAACTATATACGTTATATATATTAAACATATAATAAACGTGTACTTCGTGTATACGTGTGTGCCCCGATAGGCTCACGTATTCCTAGCCGTATAGTTAGCGATTTGACTTGAGCATAACCAATAGCTCCCACTTGCGAATGTCATAATCGTAATAACTAATACTAACAATGTTAAGCGTCTAGCAACACCACATTGCTCCCAGAAATACATGAGTGTGGTTTCAAAAAGCAGCTTTGTTAAATGGTTTATAAATACGCATCCCTTTGTTTCAGATACTTGTTAAACCATGGTTATGGATCAAAGTCTGTGAAAAACTAGAAGGGGGGTTGAATAGTTTTTACCGTTTTTCAAGTTTTATTTGCTTTGTTACTATATGTTAATTCAAAGGAAACAATCACAAATAAATAATCACACAATGTAAACAAAAGATAAAGAGAGGAAAGATCAAACCACACAACACTGTTGTTTATAGTGGTTCGGCTACAAGGACTCTCTTCCTTGCCCTACTCCACTCCCCGAGCTTCCAACTCGAGAGTTTATCTTTCACTAAGAAACAAACTCCTTTTCTAGGCGGAGAAAACCTTTACACGTCGCTTACTTCCTTTTCCGGTACTAAGCTAAACACCGAGTTCTTTCACAAGGTAGAACCAACCTGACGTCACCTATTTACTTTACCGACACTAAGCTAGATGTCGAGTTCTTTACAAGGGTACAACCACTCCCTATACTCTTTGTGCTTTGAGGACTAAAGCACTAACCACACTTACTGATTACAAATGATAGATATGATGTGTGAAACAAACTACAATATCACACAGTAATGCAACTAAAGGATTACGGTTCTGTAGATCCTTTGAAAGCTTGATCTCTCTTCTACAAAATGAAAGATCAAAATAGAATGCAACTATGAATGATGTTAGTAAGATATGTACTGAATGAATATATGTGATGAAGCGAAAAGTGTACCGCTTTTAAGGGGTCATTTAAGCCCTAAATCGTATTTATTTGATCAAATATTGCCCTAAATCGTTCCTTTTGTCATTTTAGGTACTTTTGAGAAGAAATCTGGAAAAGGAAGCATTTTGGACGTTTTTGGAGCATAAAAGTGAAGAAAACGACAAAGTCTCAAAATCTTGCTTGAAGTTACCTTTGACGGCGTCAGGATTAACCTTGGATGGCGTCATGGCTTGGCAAAAGTGGTGGATGTGAAATTTACTCATGATAAGCCAGAGAAATTGCATGGAAATTCTGACGGCGTCACGCTTTAATCTGATCAAGGTCGTCACGTTATAATTCAAAGAGGGACGGCGTCACGTTCATAGTCTGACGGCGTCAAGCCTTGATAAGCCAGAACGGATTTTGGAGAGCTAAAGAGGGACGGCGTCAAGAAGGTCATCCGAGAACCCTAAAAGCGGCGAGGTGACGGCGTCACACTCCATAACGTGACGCCGTCAGATCCAAAAATCTATATATAGTTTTGCAATTCTTTGTCATTAGTGTGGAACTTATTGGGGAACTTTGTGTGTGAAAACCCTAGGACGAATTTGGCAGCTCTTTCAAGGCTTTTTGCCTTGAGATCTTCCATGTTACATTGAAGATAAGTTATCAATTAATCATTCAATATGTCTATGTGTTGTTTGATTCTATCTTATTCTTGTCTTTTGTTTAACATGTTAGGCTAGATTTATCTTGTGTTTGCTTAGATCTAATGAAACCTAGCTATTGATTATTGGTTATTAGTGTGTTGTTAGTTGTATTGGATGATTGTTCATCTATGTTAGGCTTAAGAAAACTGGCTAACTTCCTATTCGGTAACTTGCTTGAACGTCTTAAGAAACATGAACCAATGCGTACTAAAGGTTTTTATGGTTGTATTTAATGCACAAGCGAATTCTAGTGATCCCATGTTAGGAGCTTCCTAGCCGGCTCGACATAGGAGTGAAGTAGGAGCTTGTAGAGTTGGGGAAGTACGTACGCCACCCCACGAATGGTATTAAGGAATACACCCGTCATCCACGCAACTAATACACACTAATCAACCGGTAAAAGATAGTTAGGGAGTAAGGAAATCTAAGTAAACACATTTCCCTCCACATAAGTTTTCACCAACATTTTCATTTTTGTTATTTTATTTAATTTGCATTCGTAGTAATTTGGGTTAGTTGACTAGCAACTAATTCCGCCCACTCTTTCAAACCCGAGATTTTACTTGCTTTCCAAAAAAATATAAAAACATAAAAAAAATCTTCTCTCACCCTTAGACCTATTAAAGTAGTTTTTCATACCTAACGAACACTATTCCCTGTGGAGAACGATCAATCCCCCGTACTTACCACTACACTATACTACATCGGTCAGGTACACTGCCTGGTGGGGTTGTAAGCCTCTTGAGATCCCTCGAGAGGTAAAACCTGTTGTAAGGTCGCAAAACCACGCATCAAGTTTTTGGCGCCGCTGCCGGGGAATAGTTATTGTTTAGGTTGAATTTTTATTTTATAGGTCTACTCACTAGATTCCTTTCTAGTGAGATTTTTATTTTATTTTTCTAGGTTTTCTTTAGTCTATCTATTTTCTTTGTGCTTTTGTTCGTAACAGATTTTCATTGACTATTCAGTTTGCCATTATGGAAAACGCGAATCCACCCCTTACACCTGGCGAAGTGGCTTTGTTGCGTAGCCAACTTGAGAATGAGATTAGTGAGCTCAGGGAGCTCAGTAGAATGATTGATATAGAGCTTGATTATGCCTTGAACAACTTAGGGACCGCCATATACTCAGATAATTACTTAGAACGTAATAATCTTACGGTTGATAAGTTGATTGAGAAAATTGATGAAGTGAAGGTAGATCCTAGGTTGGATGATTGTTTCAATGAATACCCCACTAAGGAGGTGATTGCTTACTATAACAACCTAGTTGATAACCCTCGACCACCTTTTGTTAGAATTGACCCAAAGATTAAGAGAGGTGATCCCGGGAATGTGAAGATACCATGTATGATTGGGTACCAATACGTTGAGCATGCTTACATTGACTGTGAATCCCCAATCAACGTTATGTCCTCAGGCCTTTATAGCCAGATCATAAACACACCACTTGAGCCTAGGATGGACCCCAAGTGTCCAGGCGGAGTTTGCAACTTCGTTGGAAGGATTAAGGATATGCATATTCTTGTTGGGAATTTTACCTTTGTCACCAACTTCATGATCTTAGAAGATTTGGCAAGTGTTGTTGACTGCCGCCTATCTCGCGTGGTGTTAGGTAAGCCATTTATTGAAGCATCCAATTTAAGGTATGATCGTTTGAAAGGCACGGTTCAGTTTTCTAATCACATAGATAGGATCACATATAGGATGCCTTATCGGGTAAATGAATTTCGTTTTGTGCCTCGATTTAACATGGACAACATTGGTGCGATTGAGGACATCAATGAAGAGGATAAAGAAAAAGGCATGGACTATGTTTGGAATAAGAGAAGCCTTTATTATAAAGATTGCTTAAACCTTGGACCTAAATACAAAATTGATATGGAGGTTGTTAGGATGATTAGAGGGGCAATTGAGAAGCAAAACGGAAAAAACGTAGAACACGTGACTTTGAGTCTAGCTACAAGACTCGTTAATAAAGAAAAGCGCTTCTTGGGAGGCAACCCAAGCTTTATTTGCTTTGTGTGTTTATTTATTTGTTTGTTTGATTTTATTTGCTTCCGTATGTGTGTTTAATTTTTATTCTTATTGGTTCATGTTCAAAACTAATTTGTGAAAATGCTTTATTTTGTTTTTAACTTCGTCTTAACTACATATAAGGTATTTTGCAAAAGTTAAGTGTAAGGGAAATCTAAATCGGTTTATTAGAACACAAATGAACATGAATCGTAATAGTAATAAATGAACATACATATTAGTGTTTGTTTGAGTCAAATGCTTGTATCGAGTCATAATGATGTTTTGCAGGATTTCCAGGAAGTAAGGTATAGGTTTTTCCAAAATTTTTCCGGAAACGTAACATGAGAATTCTGTCAGATCATTTCTGACGGCGTCAGGAGTTACAACCTGACGGCGTCAGGTTTAATTTTCTGAAAATTTTTGAAAGTTTTGTTTTCATAAAAAGTTTTTATTAAATCTATAACTTATAATCTCCAGGAATCTGCAAAATTATCATTCCACAAGCATTATATCCTTATATATAGATTTATCCCGCCGATGTTATGCAGGTTTTTGTGTTTGTTTTCTCAGGTTTAACAGGTTATTTTGGACAAGGAAATGTTTTTGGATCAAGCTTATGGCGATGCATTAGTCATGGAGCTTCAACATTCTCCTTGGAAGAAGATCTAACCGTGTTACTTCATTATCCACCGAACGAATCAGGGGAGTATTTGATTTCATTCTTTTACTTTATACTTTTACATCTTGTTATTTGAACATTGGGGACAATGTTCATCTTAAGTGTAAGGGGGGGGGGGGTAAAAATACGATTTTTTGAGAATACAAGTGCGCTTGATTTTTGTTTGTTTGATGGTAGATGTGTAATAAAACTGAGATAAATACCTGTTAGGGTAATTTTAGTGCCAAATTTAAATTTTTTTACAACATATAGGAGTGAAACTTTGATCTTAATGAGCGTCTCACGGATAGGAGTTATATGACTAGCACAAAAACCGTACCACTAAAAAATTTTCCACCCCCAAATATGTGAGGTTCGCCCCTAGAATTGGTAGGAAAAGCATTTATGCTATGATGTGTGTACCGGTAGCACTTAGATTCTAGAACTTGCGTTAGGACCATTCCGAGGCCACAAGTGAGACTACATTCGTGTAGTTAGATTTACTACATGATAAGAGGCATTAGGATTCACCCATTGTTTTACACCTGTGTTTTTGTTATAATTACATTGGCTACATTGGTCAAGTAATTCTCCCACACCCTTTGCGTTGTACTCATTTTTAGTACACGATACCCCTAGTACACCCCTCAGAGCCTATCTTTTCGTTTCGACCTTTAAGCATTTTACTTAAAGGAAGAATTTGTTACACCCCACTAAAATGTACACCCAAATCGCCTTAGCCTACCTTGTATGCACTCATTTTTAGTGCATTATTGTGACAACATTTGTTTAAAACCAAGTTAATTATCTAGTTGATTACATGGTTGCTAAGTCGAGTCATATCCTTGTACATATTGTTTTGGGACGATTGGGACTCATGGGTAAAGTACTAGTGTAATAGAGTAATGGGGAAGAACATCATTTATTACCCCCATATGTGCTAAATATTTTAAAAGTACTTCAAGTTTTTCAATTATCTTAATTCGAGTCATTAGAATAGTTATTTGTAAAGTTATGTAAAAGTTCAAGTGTAAGGGGAATGCAATGCCCCTATGATGTATTATTTTTGATGGTAGGGCAAAAGTGTATGAAAAAAAAAAAAAAAAAAAAAAAATCAAGAAAAATACAAAAAAATGAGAAAAAGAAAAGTAGAAAAAACATACGGACTACCATCCCGTTTTATTTTATGTTTATTTTATGTTTTTGTTATTTTCTTTCATTAGCTTAAGATTGAGTCGAGTCTTGGCTTAGCAACATTGTATAGTACATGTAATTGATCAAGATCTTTAACTCGCCACCAGTAAAATATCCCTTATCCAACAAAACCGTGTTTTCCTTTTCCCTACACCTAACGTTATAACCCATTTAAAAGCCCTCTTTGATAGTTTATCTTTGGTGCTTACGCCGAGTGGAGGAGGTTTTCGATCCTTTCCCAAGCCTATGGTAATCTATTTGCTATGACAGGTAGTGAGAGATATTATCCGTTTTCATTTATGAGATTTATTTTGATGACACTTGAGAGATGTGAGTATCTAAACACTACTTGTGAGGTGCTAGTTTATAATCTCCGTGCTTATTATGATTAAAGTGGAACGAATATTTGTTGTAATTACTTTTATGTTAGCATTAAATGACCCCTAACTTGTATTTTGATTAGAATAAAAGCGCATTTGCTTGAGGACAAGCAAATCTCAAGTGTAAGGGTATTTGATGAAGCGAAAAGTGTACCGCTTTTAAGGGGTCATTTAAGCCCTAAATCGTATTTATTTGATCAAATATTGCCCTAAATCGTTCCTTTTGTCATTTTAGGTACTTTTGAGAAGAAATCTGGAAAAGGAAGCATTTTGGACGTTTTTTGGAGCATAAAGGTGAAGAAAACGACAAAGTCTCAAAATCTTGCTTGAAGTTACCTTTGACGGCGTCAGGATTAACCATGGACGGCGTCATGGCTTGGAAAAAGTGGTGGATGTGAAATTTACTCATGATAAGCCAGAGAAATTGCATGGAAATTCTGACGGCGTCACGCTTTAATCTGATCAAGGTCGTCACGTTATAATTCAAAGAGGGACGGCGTCACATTCATAGTCTGACGGCGTCAAGCCTTGATAAGCCAGAACGGATTTTGGAGAGCTAAAGAGGGACGGCGTCAAGAAGGTCATCCGAGAACCCTAAAAAGCGGCGAGGTGACGGCGTCACACTCCATAACGTGACGCCGTCAGATCCAAAAATCTATATATAGTTTTGCAATTCTTTGTCATTAGTGTGGAACTTATTGGGGAACTTTGTGTGTGAAAACCCTAGGACGAATTTGGCAGCTCTTTCAAGGCTTTTTGCCTTGAGATCTTCCATGTTACATTGAAGATAAGTTATCAATTAATCATTCAATATGTCTATGTATTGTTTGATTCTATCTTATTCTTGTCTTTTGTTTAACATGTTAGGCTAGATTTATCTTGTGTTTGCTTAGATCTAATGAAACATAGCTATTGATTATTGGTTATTAGTGTGTTGTTAGTTGTATTGGATGATTGTTCATCTATGTTAGGCTTAAGAAAACTGGCTAACTTCCTATTCGGTAACTTGCTTGAACGTCTTAAGAAACATGAACCAATGCGTACTAAAGTTTTTTATGGTTGTATTTAATGCACAAGCGAATTCTAGTGATCCCATGTTAGGAGCTTCCTAGCCGGCTCGACATAGGAGTGAAGTAGGAGCTTGTAGAGTTGGGGAAGTACGTACGCCACCCCACGAATGGTATTAAGGAATACACCCGTCATCCACGCAACTAATACACACAAATCAACCGGTAAAAGATAGTTAGGGAGTAAGGAAATCTAAGTAAACACATTTCCCTCCACATAAGTTTTCACCAACATTTTCATTTTTGTTATTTTATTTAATTTGCATTCGTAGTAATTTGGGTTAGTTGACTAGCAACTAATTCCGCCCACTCTTTCAAACCCGAGATTTTACTTGCTTTCCAAAAAAATATAAAAACATAAAAAGAATCTTCTCTCACCCTTAGACCTATTAAAGTAGTTTTTCATACCTAACGAACACTATTCCCTGTGGAGAACGATCAATCCCCCGTACTTACCACTACACTATACTACATCGGTCAGGTACACTGCCTGGTGGGGTTGTAAGCCTCTTGAGATCCCTCGAGAGGTAAAACCTGTTGTAAGGTCGCAAAACCACGCATCAATATGTGTTTTAGCTATATGAGTGATGAGAAAGCCAAATGATCAGCTTGCTATTTATAGGCAAGCTGATATCCAGCTCACGGATCCCACGGATCCCACAATAGGGATCCGTCCTTCATTGGACTTGGATCCGTGGGAGATGACAGATAAGGGATTTGGTGTATCTTTCCAAATCTTCCATATCTTACCAAATCATCAAATGTCAACTATGTAACTTGTAAATCTAAACAAGATATATCAAGATCTAACAAAGATATTATATGTGATGTATGCAATGATGTCATGGAATGATTTTAGAATTAAAGTTTCCTTTTAAGGAAACAAGTTACTAAATAAGCAAACTTGTAATTCTTGGTTATTATGTGAAGTGTAAAATGTGTACTTAAGAGACTTAAGCTAGTATTTATTATTTGCTAAAAGATATTCCTTTTATTTGTCATTAACAAAACCAAGAAAAGATCGAAGAATATAAATAACGTTTTTGAGACGATATTTGTATTAACAATCTCCCCCTTTTTGTTGATGACAAAACATAAGGTATATTTTTGAGCAAGAAAATAAATATAGTATGAGTTCTTAAAAATATATATTAAGTTTGTTTATTAAAGAAAAGTTTTGTAAAAATGTATGTACTGTGATGAATCACAGTTAATGCAAACTTAGTCCTTTCTCCCCCTTTTTGTCGAAACAAAAAGAGTAGCGTAGCGGAATGCGATTTTGAGAACTTTAAAGCTCCCCCTTGTTTTATACTCCCCCTAGATGGAGTAATCAAGGAAATGATGCATGAATCTACAAAACAAACGGTTAGTATATGAAATGCTTATGAAATGCTCCCCCTCGATGTATACTCCTCACTTCTCGAGTACCAACGTATACTTTGAAGGGTATGATATGCTGCAAATGAAGTGTTAGTAATGAATGACTTCAATGAAGAAGTAGAATGCTTGTGAAGTATTCTTCCAAACAAGCCTTTCAATATGTTTTGACTTTAAAAAGTCAAAGTAAGTGTCTGATCATTATTTGTACCTAAAGCAATCATAATCAAGGTATAATATAGGCTATATAAGGATGTTAGTTCACAATGATAATGATAATATGCAATATGTTGATCACTCATAAGCATAAAACATCACATTCATAGATATTGAAAATTTTGTGACAAAAGTCACAATGATGAAATGATGTTACAAGTACAATAAAAAGACATCCTAGAAAGAAATAAAAAGTCCTAAAGCAACAATCCAAAAGGTCCTAACAACTAGTCTAGAAAGCTCCTATTGAGGAGGATGAGAGATGGCGTTTTAAAACGTTCAAGAACATGGTTCAAGATGAACCTCATCTCATTTTGAAGCTCATGGACCAAAATGTTGGTCCTTTGGGCCAAGTGAGCCGTTCTCTCACAATGTGCGCAATCATGACTTGAGAAGCCGGGAGGAAGACTAGGCTCCAAGTTTTGTGGTGGTGGTGGTGATGGTGGTTGGTTGGTTGTTGTTGTTTGATGGTTGTTGTGGTGTTTAGAGGGAGTTCATAAGGATGTTTTGAATGTCTATGGTTTCATGAAGGCGATGGTCAACCATACCCGAGAGAGTATAGACTTGTGTTAACTCCGCACTTATCTCCTCTTGTGTTTGAGGAATGTTGCTCCACATCGCCTCATCTATAGCGATGAGTGTTGAAGTTGGTAATAGTGGTGGTATTTGGGGATGATGTTGTGGTGCTTCACGGTATAGAGGACCATGAATCTCCGGATGGAGAGGATGAAATAGCATAGGTTCTAAGTTTTCAAGACTTATTGGTGGAGGATTAGTTGATGTAGGTGGAAGATCTTCTAATTCTTCAAGATATGGTTGTGGAGATGTTGGTGGTGTCCTAAAGAGTTCCATGGGTTGGAGTTTTGGTGAGGATGGTGATGGTGCAGACTTCTCAGACTGTGATGGAGCTGGAGCGGGTGGTGGTGTGGTTGCTATAGGAGTAATGGTAGGAGGTGGTGTTTTTATGACTACATGTGAGGGAGTTGGAGTGGATAAAGTAAGGAAGTTTTCACTAGCAATGGGTGAGGATATGTTTAGTGGTGATGATTCTTCAGAGGATGAATTGTGGATGTTGATGAAGCAACAAGGTTTCACACTAATACGGGCTGTTCTTTTTAGTGGCTTGGATGTGGAGGAGTTGTTTGATTTTGTCATTGAGACTTTTTGGTGAAGTATGATAGCTAAAATGTACAGGAGAAGAAATGGTTGTGATGTGAATTGAAGATCCTAAAGTACTAATTTATAGACAGAAGGTTTGTGAGTCTGTGTGTTTGGATTTGATGTGAATCCAATAGAGAATGTGGGTTTCTAATGATTTGGAACAAAAATTTGTGTAGGTCATATCAAGGAAGTCAATCCATTGAGCTTGGGTTGAGTAATGTGTTGTGGATTTGCAGTAAATACAAGTTGATAGTGGAAAATCTTATGATTTGATATTTCCACGGATTTGACGGATTCCTAAAAAGGGTTCCTTCTTTGTATCAGTTTGGTAACTCACACCTAAAATTCAAAAATTTAAATTTTGGTGGGAAATTTTGTTCCTAAGTTTCTAAGAATTCCTAAATGATTATAAGATGAATTATGATCAGTGAATGAATCCTAAATGATACTAAACACTAAGATTTAAGAATCGAGATGAGTCGAAAAAGTTTTAGAATTTTACTGGGGAACCTGCGGATCCAAGTTGTATCAAATGCGGAACCATAGTTAGGGATCCGCCGAATCCGCAGGTTGGCGGATGGCGGAACCAACGATAAGCCTTGGCGGAGCCAAAGTTTGGGATCCGCCGGATCCGTGGCCTAATTGCTAAAACTAAACAGGAGACTTGTCATATTTCGCGTTTTTCGACGAAAACCCGAAAATTCACCTAGACCTTACTTAACATCTAATATGTATAGCAAAACAACTAAATATGATAATATTAACACACGATTGAACATAGTTTAATCCGTTCTTAGAAACTTACCTTTTTAGGTGTTATGCCAAACATAGGCTATAACCCGAAAAAATTGATAACCATGAGGGTTATCTACCTGCAAATGTTAGTTATTACACATACATAACAAGTATTATCAGATAAAGTCAAGACACATAGAAGTTTAACATCACATAGTCTAACATTGTTCAAATCCAAACACTCCTTCAACTAAGCTTCTTCTTCAACTTCTTCATACCTTTGTGCAATTTCATCATCCAACGACCAAGATTCTTCACCATTCCTTTGATGTTTCGATACTCAGCGGATTCATTTTGAATTGGAGGAAGATGGCTCAAGTATTCGGGTGGAGGAATTCTAGAATTTGGCAAACCATCATCTTCACTCATTGAAGATGATGAGGATGATGTTGGTACACGAGGACGTTTACCTTTATCAACACTAACCCTAAAGTCACTCAAAGGAACGAAGGTATGTTCAATTTCATTGTATTCCAGAACAAAACCTAATGGGTTTGGACGGGCGGGTGCAAAGGCTCTATAGAGTCGGGTTAAGAGCATTCCATAAGGCATTGCAATCTTGCCTTGAACCGGAATGTCACACATTCTTTTGGCAACATAATAAACAAGATTGAAGGGTTGACGAGTAGAGATGTTGTACATCATATGACACAAACAAGCATTGATGTGATCATGGTTTCCTATAGTGCACATCACATTAGCCCTTAAGACCTCTTCCATTTTCTTGAATTCGGGTTTGAGTTCATTTAGCTCCATTGCAAATGGATCTCTAGCAACTTCGCGGCCACGATACATCCTTGTGGGGTTGTTCTTAGGAATGAAGAGATGTTCCCTAATCACTTCTTTTGATGCGAGAGGAGTGACATATGGTGCCGTCCTATCGAGATTGGATTCTAAGATTGTTAAGGACCATTTGTCCGAGTAAATACATGTCCCTTGACTTGGAATGCCCAAGACCTCACCAAATTGATCAAGAGGGATGTTGACAAAATTTCCATTTAAAGTAAACTGAAGACTTACGAAACCTTGGTCACATGAACTAAGACCTATACTAGCATAGAACTCAAGAATGAACCTAGGGACGATTGGTTCATCTATATCCAAAAGAGTATCAAATCGTATTGCGGCTAATTGTTCCCTAAGTTGTGTTCCTTCATAGAACGAGGAATCTACGACTCTACCCTCATGGACATACTTTTTCTCTAAAGCTTTAAAATTTTTGATTTGGGCATTGGTTAGACCTTTGGTTTTGTGGACTTCGGGTAAGTAGTTAACGGTTCTTTTGTGATCGTAGTTGGTTGCGGGAGGCATGATTTTCCTAAGTACAAAAGTTACATAGTTTTAGTTGAAATGATCAAATTAAGTGTAAAATTCCTAGTGTGTGCCTACATGGGGACAAGTGTGAGGTGCGGTTATCTCGACCCTTTTTGATGCATGAAAATTTAGTTTATGCAAGTTTTGTGTAAAAAACAAGAAATAACCCAAACGCTCCTATTTCAATGTAGCTACGGTTGCATGTACCCGAAAATACATATTAATAATGTATTTCCTTTAGCATTCAAGAGACATTATGCAAGTGATTTCTAAAAGATAACGTTTTTGCATTTGTATGAACAATGTTCAAAAAGATCATTTTACCTAGTCGTTAGAAGGTTTTAGTAAGAAAATTTTCAAGGGGTTTTTGTTAAATTAAGACAATGTGCTATGAGATGTAATTCCTAACTAAGAAAAACATGTTTTTAAGTGTAATGCAGTAAATATGCTTCATGATTTTTCAAAAATTATGCATATACCCCAAGTTTTGGTTTTGTGCATGAAATAGAAATCCTAGACGCAGATCAGGAGTATAAATATGATAAGAATACTTACAGTGGTGTTAGAAGCACAAATTTGTGGAAGAAAATGGTCTAAATTGTGATGGAGATTAAGTGTGTGTCGAATACAGTAAGGTGATATGTTTTGGAGTGAGGAATGAATAGTACTTGTTCTTGTTTATTTAATAATAAACTTGACTGTGCATGCGACGGATCCGGCGGATCCAAAACAAAGGATCCGTCCTTGTTATCGATTGGATCCGCGGAACAGAACGCAATTTTTGGTTTAGTGTCGAGTGTGGTTAAACTAATATTTACACTAATGTTTTACCTAATCACTAGGTTCCATTAATCCTAATCCAAGTCTAAGATAGTTGAAAGGTTCTCGTTTAAGTGGTTTTGTGAGAATATCGGCAATGTTGTCCTCTGAGGAAACTTTCTCAATTGAGATGATTCCCTTCTGTACATTGTCGCGAAGGAAGTGATGGCGTATTTCAATATGTTTGGTTCTAGCGTGTTGGACTGGATTTTTGCTTAGATCGATAGCACCTTTGTTGTCGCAAAGAATGGGAATGTTGTTGAGTTCAATTCCATAGTCGACGAGAGCTTGTTTCATCCATAGTGCTTGTTGACACGCCTTTCCTGCAGACACATACTCTGCCTCTGTTGTTGAGATTGCGAGGGCAGTTTGTTTCTTAGCGAACCATGATGTGAGACAATATCCTACAAAAGTACAAATACCGCTAGTACTTTTCCTATCAACATAGTCACCGGCATGATCTGAGTCGGTATACACTATGGTTTCTACACCCGTTCCTTTGGGATACCATAGTCCTAAGTGTGTAGTACCTTTGATGTACCTAAATATCCGTTTAACGGCTTCAAGATGGGACATTTTTGGATCTTCTTGAAAACGTGCACATAGACAAACACTAAACATAATGTCAGGCCTACTAGCCGTAAGATAGAGTAAACTACCAATCATTCCTCTATATTTAGTGCAATCTACGGATTCATTTTCTTCATCCTTTGTGAGTTTGGTTTCGGAGGACATGGGTGTTCTCATGGGTTTTGAGTCTTCAAGACCAAACTTCTTAAGCATATCTTTGATATACTTTGATTGGTTAAAGAATATCCCATCTTCTAATTGTTTTATTTGGAGACCTAAGAAAAAGTTTAGTTCCCCCATCATACTCATTTCAAACTCGTCATGCATGATTTTTGAGAAATCGTCGCATAACTCTTGACAAGTTGAACCGAATATAATGTCATCCACATATATCTGGACTATGATAATATGTGATCCCTTTTTCTTGGTGAAGAGAGTATTGTCTACTAGGCCCATGGTATACTTATGGTCAACTAGGAAGGTCTTAAGTCGATCATACCAAGCCTGTGGTGCTTGCTTAAGTCCGTATAAAGCTTTCTTAAGTTTGAAAACATAATTTGGTTTTTCGAAGTCGGCAAAGCTGGGAGGTTGTGCAACGTATACTTCTTCATTTATAAAACCGTTTAAGAAAGCACTTTTTACATCCATTTGAAATAACTTAAAATCATGTGCACATGCATATGCAAGTAATATCCTAATAGACTCAAGTCTAGCTACGGGTGCAAAGGTTTCATCGTAATCTATACCTTCTTGTTGATTGTAGCCTTGAGCTACTAGCCTAGCTTTATTTCTAGATACAATACCATTTTTATCCATTTTATTTCTAAAGACCCATTTGGTGCCGATTATGGTTTGGTTTTTAGGTGGAGGGACCAATGTCCAAACATCATTTCTAATAAATTGATTTAGTTCTTCTTGCATAGCAATTACCCAAGATTCATCTTTTATTGCCTCGTTTATATTTTTAGGCTCAACCGTTGAAATAAAACAAAAATAATTGCTTTCATTTTGAGCTTTGGATCTTAATGTTCTTTCATTAAGTTTTCCTATGACGTTTTCTAATGGATGACTTTTAGTTTCTTTAATATTGTCTATTTCTCCTTTTACGGGTTCATTGTCATTTTCAATGTTTTCTATATCATTAGCCATTTGACTTTCAACTAAGTCATCATCTACCAAAGGTGATGTCTTAGAGGGAGGTGGACTTTCGTTGAATGTTACGTTCAACGATTCCTCGACTCTTGATGTTTCCTTGTTTAATACTATGTATGCTTTACTGTTTTGTGAGTACCCAAGAAATACACCTTCATACGACTTTGGGTCGAACTTGGTGAGATAATCCTTTGTGTTCAAAATGAAGCACTTGCTTCCAAAAACTCTAAAATATCCTAATGTAGGCTTTTGCCCTCGATAAATTTCATAGGGAGTTTTATTTAAAAATTGTCTAATTAAAACTCTATTTAGGATATATGTAGAAGTATCTACAGCGTGACACCAAAACTTTTGAGGTATGTTTTGTTCATTTAACATAGTTCTACTCATTTCTTGAATTGTTCTATTTTTACGTTCTACTACACCATTAGATTGAGGTATACGAGGAGCCGAGAAATTATGAGTTATTCCATTATTATCACAAAAATTTCCAAATTGGATTTCATTGTCAAATTCTCGACCATGGTCAGTTCTAATAGATACTATGTTACTTCCTATTTGATTTTGAATTTTCTTGCTTAGAATTTTAAATTTATCGAATGCCTCATTTTTAGTTTTCAAAAATTTTGTCCATGTATATCTAGAGTAATCATCTACTATGACTAAAGTGTAAAAATTACCTCCATAACTTTGTATAGCCGACGGGCCAAACAAATCCATATGTAATAATTCTAGGCATCTAGATGTAGATACCATGTTTTTAGCCTTATGGCTATTATGTACTTGTTTCCCAATTTTGCAAGCATCACAAAAGTGTTGGTCATATTTCAACTTGGGTAGGTTCCTAACGAGTTCTTTGGATGACAAAGATTGAATAAGCCTCATATTAGCATGACCTAAGCGTCGATGCCATAGAGTTGAGTTTTTGTCCAAGGAGGTAAGACATAACTTATCTTTAGGTGTTTTATCTAATTTCATAACATAGACATTATTCTTTAAAACACCTTTTCCTACGGTTATGCCATCTTTAAGTATTTTACTTCCATTTTCACTTAAAATGACGTTATACTTTTTGCGGCATAATTGACTTATACTAAGTAAATTAAATCCTAAATTATCTACATGAGCAACATCATCAATAGATAGAGAGTCATGAGAGATTGTACATTTTCTGATGATTTTACTTTTAAGCTTGCTACCGAATGTGACATTACCTCCGTCATACACTTGGTAGGTTGAGAAAAGATTTTTGTTTCCCGTCATGTGTCTTGAGCACCCACTATCTTTGATCCACTCATCAGGTTCAAGATCAACTTTCAAGCATACCTAAGTTCATAAAAGACTCAAGCATTTGGTCCCCAATATCTCATGGGTCCGTTTAGGTTAAACATTACATTATCATGGTTTATGTACTGAAATGGTTGACAATTGTTCCACGGCATATAATTAGGACCATGAAAGTTTCTAGGTATGTTTTGGTTCCAATTATTTTGATAAGTGTGTTGTGGATTAACTATACTCTTTGGAAAGGGGTGTTTGGGAAAACTCATTTGAGGTCTCTGTTGTTCCGTTTTAACTCTATACTCATTTCTAGCTTGACCTCTTCCTAAAGATACTGCTGGTTTGTGTTTATTATTGGTTATATTACTGTTAGGTTTCTTAGTAACTTTAACAAACTCGGAACGGTCGACTTTGTGAACCTTCTGTTCAGCCTCAGTACCCGCGGATCCCTTGGGTACAACTGGCGGATCCAAATTATTGGATCCGTCGGATCCGTGACTGTCTAACTTGGTTGAAACAGTTTTATTCACAGTCTGTTCCTTTTGGTCACTTAAGGTTCCTAGTTTCATAAAGCCTAGTCCTGTTTTATCATGAGGTAGTTTTTGCATTTTCATTATTTCATCTGCACAACTTATGTTTTTATCAAACTTTTTAAACTTTGAATTTTGTTTGATTAATTCTTCCTGTGTGGTTTTTAAGGTTTCTAGTTCAAGTTTTAGTTCTTGACAAGACACACACGTTTCTTTGCTATCTTTACCTTTTTCAATTCGTATTGCTTTTTCTTTAAGCCAAAATACTTCATTTTCTAAAAGTGTTGTCTTTGTTTTCAAAAATTTGTTTTTGTTTATGATTTTTAAAGTGACGTCACACAATTTGTTATATTCTACTTCTAAAGTTTCGTCATCTATAGAGGAGTATGAATCAGAATGTACCTCTTCTGTGTCATTAGCCATAAGGGCAATTTCGTTGTTCTTAGGCTCATCATCATCATCTCCTTCACTATCGCTCCAAGCTCTACTAACGAAGGCTCTTTGAGACTTGGTCTTTGGAGGCTTTGGACATTCTCCTATTAAGTGACTGGAGTCACCACACCTATAGCATTTCCTATCAACCTTACCTTTCTTATCGTCACGATCTTTTCGAGAGGATCTCTTTTCATCACGAGGTGGTTTTACAAACTTTCCTCGTCTCCTGAAGAATTTCTTGAAATCCCTCACGGCCATTGCATACTCTTCATCATCACTGTTTGAACAAGATTCATCATCGTCACTTGACTCGGCTTTGGCTTTCAAGGCAATAGACTTAATCTTCTCCTTTTTGCCTTTGACAATTTCCGAGTCTTTTTCTATAATCATTTCGTGAACTTTTAGGTTTCCTATGAGCTCATCCAGTGTCATGCTTGAGAGATCCTTAGTTTCTTCAATAGCTGTCACCTTTGCTCTCCATTTCGGATGGAGTGCTCTTAGAAATTTCCTGACAAAATTCTTACTAGAAAAAGATTCATCAAGTGCTTTAAGTGATGTAATAATAGTATTGAACTTAGCAAACGCACTATCAATGGTATCATCTTCAGAGATAACAAATTGTTCGTATTGTTGGACAAGAAGATCAATTTTGTTATCTTTTACTTGTGAGTTCCCTTGATGTGTGATAATAAGAGATTGCCAAATATCCTTAGCCGTTTTACACATAAAAACTCTTTTATATTCTTTCTTAGGTAAGGCATTATAAAGCATCATTTTGGCTTCATTATTTTTGGCAATTAGTTTCTTTTGCTCATCACTGTGACGAGTAAGAGAAGCTCCTTCATCCCGACCACCCGAAATATTATTACTAATAGGTTTGTAATCACCATCAACTATTATATACCATAGATCTATATCCTTTGACTTTACATAAGTCTCAAAGCGATTTTTCCAATAAATAAAACAATTTGGTTCAAATAGAGGTGGTCTTTGCATAGATTGCCCTTCTTTAAAGTTTTCAAAATCCATGGATCGTTTTAAGTTTTAAAATACAATATATTTTAAAAATATTAAGTAACGTAGCTCCTGATGCCAATTGTGGAAAACTAGAAGGGGGGTTGAATAGTTTTTACCATTTTTCAAGTTTTATTTGCTTTGTTACTATATGTTAATTCAAAGGAAACAATCACAAATAAATAATCACACAATGTAAACAAAAGATAAAGAGAGGAAAGATCAAACCACACAACACTGTTGTTTATAGTGGTTCGGCTACAAGGACTCTCTTCCTTGCCCTACTCCACTCCCCGAGCTTCCAACTCGAGAGTTTATCTTTCACTAAGAAACAAACTCCTTTTCTAGGCGGAGAAAACCTTTACACGTCGCTTACTTCCTTTTCCGGTACTAAGCTAAACACCGAGTTCTTTCACAAGGTAGAACCAACCTGACGTCGCCTATTTACTTAACCGACACTAAGCTAGATGTTGAGTTCTTTACAAGGGTACAACCACTTCCTACACTCTTTGTGCTTTGAGGACTAAAGCACTAACCACACTTACTGATTACAAATGATAGATATGATGTGTGAAACAAACTACAATATCACACAGTAATGCAACTAAAGGATTACGGTTCTGTAGATCCTTGAAAGCTTGATCTCTCTTCTACAAAATGAAAGATCAAAATAGAATGCAACTATGAATGATGTTAGTAAGATATGTACTGAATGAATATATGTGTTTTAGTTATATGAGTGATGAGAAAGCCAAATGATCAGCTTGCTATTTATAGGCAAGCTGATATCCAGCTCACGGATCCCACGGATCCCACAATAGGGATCCGTCCTTCATTGGACTTGGATCCGTGAGAGATGACAGCTAAGGGATTTGGTGTATCTTTCTAAATCTTCCATATCTTACCAAATCATCAAATGTCAACTATGTAACTTGTAAATCTAAACAAGATATATCAAGATCTAACAAAGATATTATATGTGATGTATGCAATGATGTCATGGAATGATTTTAGAATTAAAGTTTCCTTTTAAGGAAACAAGTTACTAAATAAGCAAACTTGTAATTCTTGGTTATTATGTGAAGTGTAAAATGTGTACTTAAGAGACTTAAGCTAGTATTTATTATTTGCTAAAAGATATTCCTTTTATTTTTCATTAACAAAACCAAGAAAAGATCGAAGAATATAAATAACGTTTTTGAGACGATATTTGTATTAACAAAGTCATTCCATATTGTTTAACTATTCTGTTTCTTGTTTTACAAATTAATCAAGATTACCAAACGTAAACAAGCATCATCTTGATTTACACTTTGGGTATGGCCATATAAACATCTGATTAATTCAGCGAGGGGCCCAGTAGTATCATACTCCAGAAGACAAGTGGAGGAACAAATTCTATTTTGACTACACGTGTCATTCATATGCTTCAACCAACTTCTGAGAATAACCTTTATAACCACCTTGTTCAGGATAGCGTTTGACTATAGTCAAGAAGAAAGATCCATACATGCAAGACCTGCTTGTATCTCAAGTCAGAGGACAAATAAAATAACCATTTACGAGATATCACTTAATGACGCCGATCCATAAAGTGATGACTCGTAGGTTTGGGGAAGTCCAATATCCATAGCCCGTGGATAACATGTGAGTTTGGTGGACACATCCTTAGTATTCAAATAATATAACCAATCTCTCACATTTGCCTTAATTCAACAATACTCCCATATTATTGATCGACAATGGACAATTTAAAGTAATAAATTACTTATGGATTAAACATGCAAATATAGGACACAATTAATATATGAACGAATAACTCAAGTACCACGTATATTAATCATCAAAATAATAAATGTTTTACATATCACATTATCCAAATACTAAACACAGATTCGCATGAGACTACTAGTAAGTTAAAATCCAATGTTCTTAACATGATCAACTTGTAAGGTACAAGATAGCTAAGTAGTCATCTGAGTAAACTTTAAGAGTACTTATTTCAAAACTCACAATAGTGAAAGTTTGAATAACATGATGAGCGTCATATTATACGTGCACATTCTAATACACTAGTATTGCCATGGTGCATTCTATAGGGTGTTTGAAGCTAGCACAACACCTATATGAGACAGTCATCTCAAGAGCTTCTTAAACTGTAAAGTATTCTTGTCCTTTAATGTGTATTGCAACAATGCTCTCAGCTGAGCATGTCTAGTCAGCATCATAATCATTCGTGATGAAATCCTACAATGGCTAGGATGGAGTATCCACTTAATCAGACTAGCATCAGTGTATACAACAACACTATGCTCTTAAACGATTGAACCTTTCTTTGGCAATGTTTGGTGCCTTTCTGAACTACCAGGTTCATCCAATAAGACATTTGTTTTAACAGTCATCTAAAGACTCTCACTTAGATACTGTTGTTGTTAACTCACTTTGCACTCATGCAAAAGTTACAACTATCCCCATACACAATTTAATGTACATGATGAAAACTTGGTAAAACTTAAGGTATCCATCCATGTGTTAAATTATCGCAAGTGAAATATATCCTTTGAGACTTGCTCAATGATATGTTACATTGTGTTATACTTAATTACCGTACATGTTTATCACCATAAACATTTATTCCAAGATTGTATGTTTTAATTCCTAAATCTCTGAAGTGAAAACTATATTCCAAGTCGGGGAATAAAATCTTGCTCGGATGGAAAATAGCTTTCAATATGTTGCACGACATATTAGATCTAAGGAACAAACATAGTACTCCCACTTGCTCTCAGGTGTACTCAGGAGTTATCTTATTTTAATCAAAATCAAAATATTGATTTACAATTAAACTTAAGATCTCAGCTCCTAGATGCATAATCTAATCCACACTTGGATTCTACTATTTTGTGTACTTAATAAAGATTATATGGATTCATCACCCTTTTGATTACGCACCGTCCTCGCAAAGGTAATCAACAATTGTCATATTTCATATGCATGAAAACAAGTATGATAATTAACCATCTTTATATCATTAATGCGTGTAGAGATGAAATTTAATCACAGTCAATTGCTTGAGTATGATTAAAACTTCTATCACAAGACATACATTACTATTTGTACAATTTTGTCCTTATGAGTCTTTCTTCTAAAGAAACTCATTCTTAACCTCACAGTTTAGTTGTTTGGTGAAAGATTAATCAAGTTCAAAACAATGATTGTCTTCCAAGGACTGCATCTTTCATTCATAGTTTCGAGACATTCATCAAATTCATGATCTGATAATGCATCTCTGTATAGTTAATAGGTTCTCAGAGATTCTCTAACTTATATTCCTCAGCATTGATATACAATATCACTCAAGTGCATGATGTATCCTTGCGGATCTATGAACATGAGTTACATCATTCTTTGGTTCAACATTTTCATGTTTAACCTTAGTATGACATTAGCAAGTGTATTTAGAAGGTTGTGCATTTTGTTCTTGAATATCTTCAAGATGCTCCCACTTACTTTTGTAAGTAGAGACTATTCTCTAAATACTAAGCGTCTTGAGCAACAATAAATTGTTCTCACTCGGGTTATTCAAAATACATTAACAGTTCTCAACTCTAGTTTGTTAATAACATGCTCCAAGAGATATTAACAAATTTGGAACTTTGATTAAGACATAATGGAAATCATTCCATTCTATCTATAGATGATGTCTTGATTACCTTCTATGTTAGAGTCATATTAAGTATATGCATGATATACTCAATTTTCCAACCTTGATAGTTTTGGAGATTAAAGCAGTTTAAGTCATCATTAATCAAACAATGTCAATAGAGTTTGATATAACACATTAGACATACCACCAAAATTAGTATTCTATGAATATTGGGATTGTGAGACTATACCACAATTCCTTAGATAACTTAATACTCTTTTGGTTATATATTTTCCAATTGGGTCAAACCAAATTGCAGTATTTTGAAACCAATTGCATACTAGATATTATTCGTTGAACAAGTCACTTACTTTATGTGTATGTCCTTTCAAGAAGACATAAACATTTAATATCTTACTATACGTTATAAGCCATTGATCAACTCAAGGACTTCATGTTCATGTTTTAACAAAAAAAAACATAACAAGTTAACGTCTTACTTTACATTACAAGTCTTTCAACAATTAAAGGACTTTATGTACATGTCATAACAAGAGGACATAGACATATTTGGCTAAAGTAATTATGAATGCCTACTCGGCCTCAATAGTAATTTCAAGTTAATTGCTTACTTCATAATTATGACTTTACAAGAAAATATGTAGAAGTAGCTTTTCATCATATCTTGACATTTGTTTTAAATAGGGCAACATACATTTTATCTGCAGAAGTCCTGTAGAAAATAATCCTCCTTACCTTGGGGTCAAGGAAAACTATTAGTCATATTATTATATGTTGTTCCTTGCACACAATTAAGATTTCTCCCACTTGTGCAGGGTGCAACATTTTGCAAGTATACAAAACAACACGACATTCATTTGTTTGTATAGATAATATGACCATGTCAGATATAGAATATGAATTAAGTCAAGCTCAAATCATATGCACATGAAAAATGTATATAGAACCGGTTCAATTAATAAGTAATCTTGCATGATGATGTTATAGATAATGCTACAGAAAGCGACAAGTTATCATATAAAACAATATGCAGTGATTCGTACTAAATGAAAGAGTATCACACTTGGAAAGTAATAAATTATTTTTGGGCAGGCCAGAAATAATATGGGACAGCTATAAGTTAGACAAGCTCATAGCTCCCACTGAATCAGATAACATTACTAGAATGCCAGCTTAGAAAATAAAATGTATTACTCCCACTGAATTAGACAAACATTACAAGTGTTTTCCTATTGGTGAGAAGCAAATGACAATTTATTTACTTTCCTTATCTTGAATATCTAAACATTATTGCTAATGTGAACAAGTAAGCATGTACTTAGATATCCAAGGGAGTGTGCCAATTTCTATGACATAAACGATGGACTAGCCATTTATGCTAATGTTAACTTGAAATTGGCATGCAATTCCTCCTTATTTGGCCTACCTTGCCACAAGGGTGTAGTACCTTTATTTGGTTAAAGCAAACAACTAGGTTAATTATGCTAGTTATTGCTTTTACAATTTTACGGTAATATTTCAATTTCCTAATTCAAACTCATAAGATGTCTCGCTAATAACAAGACATTAATATTTAATAGCTATAAAACACGTTATATAGTTATTAAAAACAAATCTTATAAGTTTCAAAGAGTTCAAAACTGAACAGGGGTAGTGAAACGTGTTTGAAAGTATAAGATTTAGTAACCATACTTAACCGTTTGAATTTTGCAAGGCAAAACAATTTCATGAGTATGTTTACTTATGAGTATGATTAGAATTTGGGGTAAATTCAATCGTTTCTTTTATCCACTTTTCTAGCAAGGAAAATGAATAGGAATATGTCTCTATCTTTCTTACAAGGAAAGGAGACCCATTTTTTTTTTCAGTTTGCCTTTTTCCAGGAAAAAAGGACAAACCATTGTTTACAGTATATGTTGCAATATACAATTAGCAGTTAAGTTTAAATTTTAGTATTTTCGATAATTGATTCTTTTAGAAACTAACTACCCTTGTTTTAATAGATAAAACAATTAATTTACTAAAAGACTAAGACCCTTTTGAACTCCCACTCATCACGGTAGTGCTTACTACTCTGGTAAGTCTTGTGGGTACAAGAGGTAGGCGGCGTGCGACAATTGCATTACAAGTGCAACTCTTAGATTTATGAGACTTATGGCACTAGAGTACAAGCTACTAGTGTCATGCATGTTTTGTCTCATCCTATGCCTCGGGCTCAAGGATCTCACCGCTTGACTCGATTAAGTCGTCCAATTAGAGAACATGTGTAAATAACTCTAGGTCTCACGCCAGAGAATAAACACCTTGGGTTGCAATTCACTCACGTCCCACGAAGAGCAAAAGGCAAGTGCAAGTGTCCTCAACTTTGGATGGCATAAAGTTAAATTTCAAATAGGGTATCACATAATTTTTGACAAAAGCATGTATCAAAAATTGTGTACAAAGAGGCATGCATACATCTTTGTAACACAAGTTTGCAAAAAACAAATTTTCAACTTATTAGGTGTACTTTTATCACGGGCAAAGAATGGTAAAACAAAAACCCTATATTGTACTCTGCATGAGTCAAAAGACCCAAGTTCTTCCAATAATTCCCTCATATGCCGAAGCATGTAGTGGGGCGGGAAAAGACCACACAAAACCCTAGATCTTGATTTGATCAAAGATCATTAATAAAAGCACAAAAACTTTAGGTATCTTATAGTTAAAGTTTATTAAATCACACGATATCCAGCAAGCTATATCCTGGTAGCTTCGAGTAATGATCCACACCCTCAATAGCTTGATGGAACCCACGATTTAATTAAAAGCAAGTTTCGATATAAGTAATTAGTCTGTTTTTATTTCCAAAATCAACAGCATATATGTAAAACAAGTCACAAGGAATAAAACATATAAGCAATTAAAACAGACAGAAGAGGGGTAGAAGGAGAAGACAGACTCTAATGGAAAGCAGTAAAACAAGTAATGCTCCAAAACTCAAGAATGAGTCTTCCCCAATTGGAGAATCTAAGGCTCCCACAAGTTTTCGAGCTAGGTACCTTGTGGACCACAGACGTCATTACTAATGACCGCGTAAGCCTTAAGATTGGAAAAGAAAAAGAAGAAGTACATGTTACAATAATCTTTTAATTTTCCTAACCCCTTTTAAGTCTTATTAACCATTAATAATTAAACAAGATCAAGATTTAATTAAATGACAATAATGCATGTTATTGTCATAACAATTAATATATGTGTTTAATTAGCGTAGCAAGCGACTCATGTGTAACCCATAACACCAAACGAGATGGCTCGTGATGCCACTGTTGGGATTTCATATTGATTAAACCATCAATACCACGAGTACGCAGCGGATGGATCTAGTTAGTGTTTAGTGGATTAACAACATAAAATAAAACACGTAAATACTAACCTTTAATTAATCAATAAATGATTAATTCCACCGGATCTTAACTCAACAAGAAACCCTTTAGTGACTAAAGTAAGTCACCTCTATCGTTGCACACACTACACGTCCAACGACACACGTTAGGATGCTAGTGCTTATTCCACGATTATCAAAACATCATATGTTTAATGCTTGTTTTAGATCCGATCCAAATACCAAGTGGTATGCGTTTGAATCGAACTAAAACTGCCCAAAATCAAAACCCAGAAACTGACAAGAGCCGGATTTGAACCCGGATCTTTTGATACAGAATCAAACAAACCACCAACTGGACTAGACATCCTTTGTTTAATAAATATCAAATCAATTGATATTTATACGAAACACTTAACAGGGATTAATTGGTTTATAGGTTTTGATACAGTGAACAATGGAGATGTATAAACGAATTAACACAATAATTCGTTTAAGGCTTTTATTGTGTGGAACGAACTTTAGAATGAGAGGGGTAGGGGTGTTTATATAACCCCTTAACTTTCTCTCTAAGTTGTTGTCAAATGCTCCTACACTTTTCGAAAAACGACGCTTGAACCCCCTTCTAGTCCATTCCATAACCTGCCACTTTAGGGAGGAGGACGAGGGTTTTCGTTTTCGACATCTAGGTCCATCTCTTTTGTATTCAACGATCATTAGTTAGTTTACAACGTCTAACGGCTAAACTAACGGACGTTAAATATATCATGAGGAATATATTATACATTTAATAACTATATACGTTATATATATTAAACATATAATAAACGTGTTCTTCGTGTATACGTGTGTGCCCCGATAGGCTCACGTATTCTTAGCCGTATAGTTAGTGATTTGACTTGAGCATAACCAATAAAAGCTTCTTTTCTGATCGTTCTCGGACAGAAAGGAAAAAACCAGGCCGCTCAGTTTTGTTCGATATCGGACAAAGAATGTAAAACCCCAAAATTTAAAACAATCCGAAATGACAAAAATGCCCTCAAATTTAAAATTTTGAGAACTTATGAAATCACATTGGTAACATTATATGTATCTTAACCAAAGTTTAAATATAAATAAAACATTACATTATAAGTATGATGTACAAAAAAAAAAGAAAAAAAAGAAAAAAAGAAAAAAAAGAAATGAAGTGTATATGTGCCGCCCCCCCTTGACCAATATGAAGTCCAAGTTCATGCCATTAAATGGGTTAATTAAGCCCATAATCACAATTGATTATTTCCTTATATACCACAAATCAATCACACGGTTCTTCATGTATCCGATAACCAAAAATCACTAAACCCTAATATCCCTCTCACTCTAAAAAAAAAAAAAAAAAAATCGGCCTCTCTCTTGTTCATCCCTATTCGATCCATAGCAGCAACAAAGGGTGGTTATTGGTGGTGTTCGTGTTCCATTCGTATCAATCAAGGTAATCTTAATCTCATAATGATAAATCCATTCGAATTATACAAGCCCTAATCGACCCATACATTCTTGTTTTGTGTTTCTTTCATTCGGCCACCAAGAAGAAGAAAAGAAGGAGAAGGTGATTCGTTCGTGTGGTGTTCTTATGTTTTGATCACGCTACGAGGGTATTGTGTATCATCCCTTCTTGTTAAATCTTGTTAGATTCGATCCGTTCTTGATGTTCTTGTCAATATAATGATCACATATGATAATAAAAGATACTACATAAAATAATGAATGAGAAACCCTAGTATGAATCGAATAAGTATATGATCTGGATTTGATTGTTATAAACATGTTAAAAACTATGTAAGAATCGACCTAGATGTATTCTAACTCAACCATAATCATTTTGTGTCAAGATATAATCATTAGAATATCAAAACCCTAAAAGATTACATAAGATCATGAAACTGCTACTGATCAGAAAATTAGTCCGACTTTAATCGATTGTAATTAAATGATGGTAAGGTGTTTTTGGGAGTTTTTGGAGTCTAGAACTAAATTCAAGAAAATAGCTTTCTGTAGAAATTAAACTTGTAATTTTTAGAGGTCGGGAAGGCACAATTTTTGATTTTACAAATTCATGTGTCAAACTGAATTCGTATGTCTGGAAAAACAGTCCGTGTTTTTGAATTTTAGTTTGCAAACCATGTCGAATTAGAAGATTCCCTTTGAACTGAGTAATATTTCATATGTCTAGTAATTACTGGAATTTTTATAGATTTTTATGAATTTTTCTGAAGGGGTAACAAATTACAAACTTTTCGTATGTAAAATCTGATCAGAAATCTGGACGAGTTGGCTTAAGTAATTTTAATCTATAGTTGTACTACTTAATAAAATCTGGAAAAATTATGTAAAATACTTAAGACATTGAAGTATCTCTGGGAATTTTTGGGAATTTTATTTCTGAGTTCTTATATGATTCATAAATTAGAGAAAACATAACAAATTCGTACTTAAAAACTGTTAAGGTTTAAAAAGGATTTTAAAAGGTGCTATGTGTTTATTTTCTAAACTAAAGGGTTTAAATTGTTAAATTATATAACTTTAGAACATTTACATTTATTACCCTCATCTTATCATAATGACACTATAATCCTTAAACTTGTTATATTTACATAATGAACCCTAAACTTATGAAAACTACACTATGAACCCTAAAATTATGTATATGGCATTACGAACCTTAAACTATCAATATGATCATCTCTAATTACTTTAAATTGATTAAATGGATTTACTTGAATGTTTATAACTAATAGTTACTAAATATGGAAACTTGCTATTTTTGAAAAGTTACTAAATATGGAAAGTTACCTAAAATGGAATGAAAACTAAAATGAAACCTATATGATTAAGAAAACTACGAAACTTATAAGTAAATTTATAATTCATGTAGATTCGCTGAAGATGGAGTTACTTCTGATCTTCTCGTTTCTAGTTGTGTTTTCATTTGCGCTCTAAGGTACAGATATTCTGACCTTCTCACAGGTTTCTCATGAACTCTTTCTCTTTTATATCTTGTTTCCCTTGAACCTTGCTATGCTTCCCTTGTTCTGTGAACCCTGCTATGTTTCCCTGGATTTATGAACCTTGCTATGTTCCCTTTTGTATTGTGAACCTTTGATATGATCCACTTGACTTGAACCTTTTGCTATGAACCCTTGCTATGATCTCTTGTTCTGAACCTTGAATTGAACCTCTGTTATAAACCTTGATCTGATATACTTGAAATGGAAACTTGACTCGAACATTGATATAAACTTTGATCTGATATACTTGAAACGAAAACTTGATCTGAACCACTTGATATGAAACTTGAACTTGAACATCTGATACTTGATACTTGACCCTTGACCCACAGTTTGATACTACGAGCCACTACTTGTTTCACTAGGCATGAGGGTTTCATGTCCTTGTCATTGATGCACCGATGACTTGACTCTAGGGTAGGAGAGTGATGACCTATCCCGTCCCTGACCTGACTTGACTTGTTACGTAGAGGAAGAATCTGGCCTACTGGGGCGTATGGATGCATCCTAGATTTGATCTGTTTCTGTTTCTGTTTCTGTTTATCTGTTATATATCTGGTGACTGATGGTGTGTGCGATACACGTCTTTCACATATCTGGGAGTTGATCACTCCATTTGGTTACTGAGGCCACCCCTCATATTATCTGGTTATACAAGAGGTCTCCCCTCTATATGCTTATATGGTTACATTATTATGATATGATCTGTTCTGGGCTCGTGGTGGATTACTGTTTTCTTTACCTTATAATCTTTTACTTTTTCCCTAACTCTTATTATACCTTGCATTGTTTCCCTTACTTCACTATTCCATTATTACTGCTTGTTACCTCTATATCTGTTCACTGGGCTTTTTAAGCTCAGCCGCATTTCTTTTCCTGCGGCAGGTTTTAGTTTGGAAGCTGGGTTATGAGTGGAGAGTATTTTGGACTTAGAAGACCTTGATAGTCATTCCGGATTAGAGATGACTAGAAGAGATTATATTTAGACTTAGTACTTATTGTAATTCTCATTGTAACCTTGTATCTTCAGATTTTTCCCTTGTAACCATTGAAATTCATTTTGTATTATTTATGTCATATGTTTGTGTTTGCTTTGATATGTCACCATAACGTAATACTTCTACCCTTTTTGGGTTGGGGTGTTACAAAGAAGGATATGGATCTCAGCTTAGGGGCAGATATCAGACAACACTGGTTATTGGGCAGTTTTGGTTTTTATCCGGTTTTGGGCTTCGACACTTGGTGTTTGGTTTTACGTGAGATACGACTAGCACTCCGGGCGTATTTGTTTGAAGTGTTTGTGTGAGCACTCGCAGAGGCGATTGTTTTAATCACTAGTTTCATTTGTTGTTGCTTATTTGGGTGTTAATCATAATTGCCAAACTAGATCCATATCCACTGCGTACTCGTAGTGTTAATAGTTAACATGTTAATTAAATCCCAACAGTGGCATCACTAGTCAACTCGTTTGGTGTTTTATGGGTAACACACTAATTAAACACGCTAAGGGCTGCATGAAATCTAGTTTATTTATTTATTTATTTATTTATTATTATTATTGATTCATATGGCAACTATATGCAATACTTGTCATAATTTAAATAAATAAATATCTAGAAGCAAATGAATAATTACTTGTTAATAAGACGTAATAGATTAATAAATTGAAGGTTAATTAAGCTTGCCATGATTATTCTATTTGTTATTCCGGCTATAAGACCTACGCAATCATTTTTTTGATGCATGTGGCTGTAGGAATATGTGAATCATAACAATTATATAAACATATAAACATGTACATCAAAGCATAGGCAGCGGAAAATAGGAACTAATACAAGTAATTAATTAACTAAAATAAAAGGATATGCATACCTTTGATTTCTAGCTAAACAAGAAATCAAGTGAGCAAGAACCGGTAAAACCCAAACTTAGGGTTTAAGTAAATCGACTTCTCCTAAAGTCGAATGGGGAAAAAATTAACTAACAAAAGTATGTTAGTTCTCCGATCTTGTACACACGTATTAGTAGCGTTTCAATGTGAAAAGTTGGGTTCTAAATTCACAAACAAACCAAACACTTTATTGTGAATCTTGATAAAAAATCCCAAGGGTTAGGAAGTAGTCGATCGGCAATACACAAGAGGGAAGGAGAAGAGAGAAGTTTGGCTTGCTAGGGAATCAAGATTAGTGAACAATGAATACATGGGTTTGTATTTATAGGCAACTAATCTTGTTCACCAAGCTAGGGCAACCAAACCCTCCTCCTTGTGATGGGTCGGCCGAAACTAGGAGCCCAAGAGGAGTTCTAGATCCTTCTTGGCTTCTATTTCATCTTTAGTCCTTTAACTTAATATTTAACGACCGTTAATCAAACCCGTTAAATACTAACGACCGTGATGCGTTTCAATAAGGTGCATATATTATATCCTAATTTCACTCAAATTTTAAATTTATAAAATACCTTTTTACCGTTTATTTAGGAAACACATACGAGCAAGTATACTCGTTCGATTGTAGTAAGGTTTGTGGTAAATAAGGATCGTCCCAAGAGACTACTTGTTTAGGTTTAAGCAATTTAGATAGTAGCAAATAGAAAGAGTACTCAAGATTGTCATGCTCTAAAGCACTTTAAAGTAATTAAACAAACAATGGTTTCAAATCAAATCAACCAAACAAACAAATACTTGTTTAGGAACAATGACTAATCGTGATAGAATGTTGAACATGTTTGGGTGAAACTTAGAAGGCACATGTCAATTTTCACAAGGATCTCTAATCAATGGGTAATATCAAGAAAATCCATGTTTCTACTAGTTTCACGGGTGAGTCCTTTCGGCCTACTCTCATCCCATTACGCTAGCTCTTTTTTTTTTTTTTTTTTTTTTTTTTTTTTTTTTTTTTTTTTTTTTTTTGATCAAATGTATGAAAAAGATGATTAGTTAAATTAGTTCTTACGAGTCTTTTCAACCCAATCTCGTGATTAAATATTTCCGAATTCATTTAAAACTTGAATACTTAATATTCGTCAATTATCAAATACCAATCCATTTGTGCACCAACTTCTTGGAATCAAACAATATTAGAAATCATTTCAACCCTTAAATCCAATAATGTTTAACCAAAAAGTTTTAGAACACGAATTATATTTAAACAAACTCATGAAAATAATCACTTTTTCTAACCGATTAAACATCCAACATTCATACGAAAGTCACATCATTCCCAAACAAGCATCACAAATTATTCCATAACAAGCGTCATCATCAAACATAACATTTCATTCAACATCAAACGGTTTAACATGATTAATTAAAGTAAAGAAAATTACCCAAAAGTAAGATTACAATGAGTAATAAAAGAGTTATAGCACTCCTTAGGGCCTCCAATTGAACAAGGGAATCTTCCACCTCTTCTAGTAAGTATCTCCAACTCTTCCTTTGTTTCTACTTGGGATCTTCTTGAGAATGGCAGAGATTATTAAGCTCTTTTGGGTTTAGTAAGTAATGTGATCAAGTCCTTATGGTGTAAGGCTTGATTGTAAGTGTTGTATGTATTATGGGGTGCTTAGGGCTTTATTTATACTTGAATTCTTCCCCAAAAACTGATTTAAGCCTTGAATATCCATAAAAGAGAGGGCAATGATCGGAATCTAGTCATAATGGTAGTTAAAACTAAGAGTTAATGCAACTCTTCATCTCAGAAATTTCTCAACCCACGGTTTGGATCTTGAACTTGCGGCTGGGATGTCTGCTTGAACCTCAGGTTGAGTTTTATGAACCTTGGGTTTAAATCTCAGCTTCAACCTCGGGTTGAGAATTATGAACCTTGGGTTGAGATTGATTCTTGCACATGAATTTCAACTTTGAGCTAACATATAACTTCAACTTTTAACACACTTTTTAGCACTTAATCTTGACTTCATCTTTTCATCCTTCTTATGTACAATGGAAATAATCATATCATGAATCAATATCTTTGTTGACGAGCTTTTCTTCAATATTTACTTGATTTTGTAGCTTTTCTTCGTCATTCCTTTAATATTTTCTTGTACCTAGACTTGAACACATCTTAACAACTTTTAAGCGTAAAATGATCATAAACATAACTAAATAATATGCGAACACATACAAATAACGCGATAAAAACATGTACAAAATGAGCGTTATCAAATCTCCCACACTTAAGTTTTGCTTGCCCTCAAGCAAAGTAATCTTTTGAAAAGTTGGTTTCCAATAGCCAAAAACCATGGTCAACTAGAAATTTCACTAATCTCCCTTATTACCAAGGCAAAAGGTCAAAAAGTGATTTTAACTTTTAATATGTGAAATTTAAACGACATACTCGATCAAGCTAGATAACACAACTAAGCTCCTCACGAAAAGAGAAGAAAAATTTTATTCACTCACACTCATTTCTTTTGTTTGGGGTGTATTTCACTCAATTGCTCGGTCGTGATTTCATTTCATACCATAGGCTTGTACAAGTATCAAAACTAATCCAAGTCATGTAAGTAATAAATTAATTTATCAAAGAGGACTTTTATTCGGGTTGAAATGTTAGGCTAAGGGTTAATATCAACTTATGCTCAAATAACTACTGTACAAATATAATAGATCGCTAACAACGAATTCTCGATTAGTCGAACAACGGATGGTCACTAGTTTGTACCTTGGTTCGCTAACAACGTTACTTGCATAACGGATGGTCACCAAAACATGCTCTAGCTCGCTAGCGACGTTTTTCAACTATTCAAAAACCGGATGGTCACTAGAATATTCATACAATCGATATCTTCACAAAGCAAAAAGGGTTAGGATAAGACATGAGATTATTTTGGTGGATATAATAATATACAATAATCAAGTCGGATACCAAAATTACTTGCTGCAAAAATAATCGAACCATGTATCCCCAAATGATTATAGCCTCCATAATAAATCTTTCCTTTCTCCTTTATTTCATTCATCGGTCACCATTCATATCATGTCTTAGCACATTGGCTAATCTTCAAAAGTACTTCATCTTCATAATTATAGCACATTGGCTATTTATATCTTTTTTTTTTTTTCATACATCACATCTTCCCCCGCACTTTGGATGAGCATATACCTCAAAAAGATACAAATAAGAAGTAGCTACCTTCGTCTTCGTCAGAAAGGTATATCCGAAATACAAAGTGTAAGCTCATAATCATCAAAAACTTCTTCTGATTAACAACAAGTAATTCATCGATTTGACTTGACTAAAAAGATAAGGCTAAAGGTGCAAAATCTTTTTGTATTTTTCTGGATGTAACAAAAATGAAAAGATAGGCTCAAAGGGGTGTTCTAAGGGTATCTAGTGCTAAAATTGAGCACTAACAAATGGGTCCATAGAATGGTGGTTAACTAACCAATACGGCTAGCTAATATATCAATATATGTAAATGGAAGGCCATTTGGTTTAATTCTAAGTTGCCTCTTATCACTTAAATTCATTTATATCACACGAATGTGACCTTACTTTGGAATTCGTAATGTATGACAAGCACAAGTTCTAGAATCAATTCAATCACCGGCACACTCTTAGCAAGAAAATAGAATTTAAGCATAGAAAATATATGCTTCGAATGATAGGCTCAAATCCTCACATATTTGTAGAATAGGCTAAAAATGCACAAGTAATGTTATCAATCCTAAGAACAGATCGTTTCACTTAACCGAGATTCGTTAATAATTTCAAATTGCCATTTTATGCTATTGGAAAATTTCAAGTTGTCTCAATTATATATAATCTTTTATGTGTAAAAACAACTACTTCCTTAAGGGCAATAAAACAAATTCCAAAATAGTCACAAAAAATTTAAAAAACTGGATCATTTTCACTATTTACTTCCCTCCTCCACACTTAAGTTTTGCATTGTCCTCAATGTGAAAAATTAACTTCAAAGTAAAGGAAATAGGGAAAATAAAATAGTAAATGATATCACCGAGAAATCATGCGAGATCCATATTTGGTGTTTAACGCATGAGTTGGGAACTCCAAGCTCCAAAATGTACCAACCATATGAACGAGCAATGATTTCATGGTATCTCAAACCTGAAAAATCAACAAACACAAAAATACAAAAACAATATGCAAAAATACTAATAACCAAAATACTTTAAAATCCTAATCGACATAAAGATAGACATAGTTCTAAAACATAAGAACAATTATAATCCTACATAACATAATAATAATAAAGTACGAATGAAATAGAGAAATTGTTCATCACACATCATAATCTCGAATGATAATCATAATCATTCATCTTCCATATCGTCACCTGGATAGTCAACCAACGTTCCAAATCCAAATCCACCCGATGATGTTCCAGCTTCATAACCTTGTGTTCCTGCATTAGTAGAATAATACCCCACAAAACCCTCCTGGTTGACATTGTACCCATCCTTTCCTTGATATGCGCTAGACGTTGGGTAAGGTACATGTTCCGATGGATAGGGTGTGTATGGGTATAGGTAAGGTGGAACACTAGGTGGTGCGTACGTCATTGGGAATGAATAAGGTGGTTCACTATGCTGTCCAAAGTGTGTGAGAATTGGTGTACAATAGTCCATTTGGTGTCCAATCCTCATCAAGCTCATATCCTTCCACACTTCTCTTCTCTCTACTTGTGGCAAATTTTCATGCCAATCACCCCAACACGAATTCAACCCCAAAGATTCTCCAATATTTTGTTGTTGAGGTTGTTGTAGTGGTGGTGGTGGGTTACGAATCAGATTCACAATTTGATCAATCAAACACATTCTATCATCATCAAGCAACTCTTTCAAATTCTTTTTATCAAGCTTTTCACACTCCTTTATCACCGTTATCTTGTTCAATTCACTAGACGTATCATATCCCAAACTTCTTCCAATCTTCGTCACATAATGGCCCCCATTTATAAAACCGTGCTCAGAAATAATAGTTGCTCTCTTTGACAAGTAAACCGCCAAAGTCCATACCACATTCATCTTCCTATTTGGATCCATAATCATCTCAATTATCCACAAGTCCGGTCCATGGACTTTATCTTGACTACTTCCTCTGTGCACAAACGAGTTCACAACCACCTTGTGTAAAAGCCTCGCCATCGGTGAATGTATTTCCGATTCCTTCAGTCTCCCATTGTTGGGATCTCCGATCTCTCTCCATATCTTTTTACCATCATACTTGGGTGGTTCTTTTTCCAACTTAGAAAGGTGTTCCTCAAACTCTTCATGTTCAAGGTCATTCTCATCATACAATCCAAGTAATTGCCCAAATTCCGGCAAAGTTAGTGCATGATCGTTCCCACACAACCTAAACCAAATACATTTCTCCTCCATGATGTTGCTCACTTCTTGGTTGAAATAGATCGTGGCAAAGAACTCTAAACACCATTCTCTATAAATTAGCTTCTCATCAATTCTAATTGCGTACTCCAAACTAAAATCTTCAAAAATTCCGTTTTCAGACTCCGTATTAACCTCCCATAACTTCTCAAGAGTCTTATTAAGGTTATATTCTCTCATCAATTTCCAACTCACTAACTTTGGTACCGCAATCTCTTTTCTTTGCAACTTTGCCAATCGGATATTGTAACAAGCTTTTGCTTCTTTACTTAGCTTACTCCACCTCAAATGTTCACTGGTTATCGGCATGTGGGTAAATTCCCTTGCTTGACGACCGTGTCTCATGTGCAAAGCAACCAATGGGTTTTCCTCTTCTTGTCGAACACATTTCTACAAAACAAACAAAACAAGCACACGAGAAATGTTGGAGCTAAAGGTTAAAACTTAAGATACATTAGCAAAACAAAATAAAATTATATATATATATATATATATATATATATATATATATATATATATATATATATATATATATATATATATATATATATATATATATATATATATATATATATATATATTTTTTAACGAGGGCTGAACCGCCGCGGTCGAGATTTGGACCGGCGGTTTGGCTTGGTGACTTAATTTACCGAGACTTGAACCGCCGCGGTTCACTCTTGAACCGACGGTTCAGTCTTTGCAATTTTTTTTTACCGAGAGTTCAACCGCCACGGTTCATATTTGAACGGTGGTTTGGGCTTGTTTTGTGGGTTCCTCAACCGGCAATTTGCAGCAGCAGTTTTTTTTTTTTTTTTTTTTTTTTTTTTTTTTTTTTTTTAGTGTCCAACTTATCCTCATTTTACTCCTTCCTCCATTTGCTTAGTAGTGCTTATTCTAAGTGCTTAAACTCATAACTTCTTCACCTCTCAACCTCAAGAATCTTAGAATCAAAATCAAATTCAAACAAAGTAGTGGTCCATATAATTAATCAAATAGCATACAAGCACTAATTCTTAACCATATACCACAATAAACCTAATCAATCTTGATTAAAAATCCTCAAAATTCGACATACATAAACCCTAGATCTTAGAACATCAAATTCTCTTTCAATACTTAATCAATTCATCTAATTCTACTTCCAATCAATCCTTACATCAATCCTCTAGTAAACCCATCAAGTAATTTCAATTAATTCGAACTCTATCAAATTCGCCCAATTAAAAACCCTAAAAATCAAATTCGAATTAAGAACAATGCAAAGTAATTGGATGGTGTTACTTACCCTTTTTGATGCCATAGGATTGCTAGAATCTCAATTTGATAACTAAACTTCAATCTTGGAATGATGAGAATGGTTGTGACTTGTGGTGTTTTTTTTTTTTCTTTTTTCTTCTTTTGTTTCTTTGGCACAAATGAAGACTCAACCGTAGGTTGGGTACTTCAACCGTGGGCTTGGTTTTCAACCGTTGGTTTGTAAAAATTTTAGTACAAAACCCGTTTCAAAACAAAAACGTTTTTTCATTCCTTGGTCATTTTCAATAATCACCACAACTAAAAAAAACTTCCAACATTCCATTGAACTTAATTGATACAAACTACATAAATTAAAAATAAACTAAAAAGTCGCAATTGAGGGAAATAAACAAAACCAAATGTACCCAATGTTGGACCGTGGGTCTCAAAGCACCACACAACACAGTTTTTAACCCAACACCATTTGTCCAAATAATTTACTAGTAAGCCAAAATGAAAAATAAATAAGTAAATGAGTCAAAGAAGCTACTTTGAAATAAGCAATTATCCAAGTATTGAGCCAACCTTTATGTTCTTCTTAGATTTAGTTTCCTTGTGTTCATTTTTGGTTCAAAAATGTATATTAACTTGCAAAAATTCAATATGAGTAGAATGGTTTACAAATAGGCACTAGCTTATTTGTATGTGCTCATTAAGGTCTTAAGAGTCCAAGAAATACCACACAAGCTCAAAACACATTTTCTTTCACTATATTATTTATAGATCGATTTGTATGTGTCCAAGAAACAAAGGTGTAGCTTTCAATTTCTCGACATAATAACATATGAACATCAAAGTAACAAGTTTACTACAAAATAAATCAAGAAAATACACAAGATTTTGAGATTAAGGAACCCTTACAGTGCTTAATATGTGGTTCGACTAGAGGAGAAAACAAGAGCCAAATAATACCCAAAACTAATCTAAGGTTCTGTTTGTTTTTTTTAGAGGTTTTATGTCTGAATCTGAATACCACTTCTGAATCTGAATGAGTGGTCCAAAAGTCTGAATCTGAATTATTTTAAACTATCTGTTTTTATGTCTGAATCTGAATGTCTGAATAAACAAAAAACAATCGTTTCGCTATAAAACAAACCAAACGACCCTCCATTCGTGATTATTAATAAAAAATCAAGACCAAGATGAGGAGATAAGGATTGAAAAGAAGTATCACTAAAGTTTAGGCTTTTCAGATGTAATCAGACGTTACGAATCAGACCCTATTCAAATGTATTCAGACTTCAGATCTGAAAAAAAACAAGCAGTCTGAATCTGATTACGTCTGACCGAATCAGACTTCAGACGCCATTCAGACCTGAAAGAAAAAAACAAACACTAATCTAACATAACACCAAAAACCCAAGAATCTTCCAAGCTAGCTTCAAGAATAAATGTAACTAGTTTTTGTGTAAAAATTTGCAAATGAAAGTGTGCTTTGTGCCTGGTGATTCTCGACAGACTTAAAGGAACCAAAGAGGGATGTTTTGACTTGCATTTTAGAGTATGTGTTTAAAGTGATGTTGCTATATTGAGTTAAGGACCAAATGTCATTAAGTTAACTTTTGACTTTGTGAAAAAGAGTGTGTGTGTACCTTTCTGTGTTCGACAGCATTTAAAAGGGAGTATAAGAGGTGGACTTTGCTTTGGCTTTTGATGCAGCAGGCTAGTGATGGCCTAGAATGGATAAAGGTCCCTTTCTACTACATGTTTTTATGTTGCCATGTGAATTTTGACTAGGAAAGGAGGGATCTCGTGGGTTGACTAATGAATTGGGCGGCAATGCATAAAAAAAGAGAAATGATTTTTCCTTTTTTTTTTTTTCGAGTACTCCGTGTTCCTTTTGAGCTAAAGTGTAATCGCGGTACCCTAGGTCGACAAAAATGCGTAAAATACATTTTTGTGAACATTCTTTTAAAAATAAAATAGCAACAAAATTATTGACTCTAAAAATAATTAATGAATTTAAGCTATTACTACTGCAGTGTCGGTACGCATGCGTTGTCGTTATTTGAGATAACCTTTCGTTTTTTAGTTTTAATCATCACTAAATGTCAGAAAATTAATATTTCACATTTTATGATAAAAATAAATTGTCTGCTGATGCGCGCGTGCGTGTCGTTGCGGTTTAGCAGTATTAATGCCTACTCAAGTTTTAAATTTATATTTAGCCGACTTATCAATAACACACACACTTAACGAGCAGTGTACCCGGTCAGTATGAATATAATGGTAAGTAGAGTGTCGATCACTAAGAGTGGAACGTATTATCTAGTTATTCTAATCAGTATTTTAATATCCTAAGTTAGCTATACAACCTAATCTAACGCAAGGGGGTTCAGCCTGAGAGACTGGCACGGTTTGGTTATGATTAAATAGTAAACTAAACTAATGAGCACGAATCAGCGATTAGCACACACGTACACAAATAGATACTCGAGACAATAAGAAGACCTGTCCTGATAATTAAGTAGCTTGTTACTTGTTTTATTGCTAGTTTTATATGAAGTGTATATAATTAAACCTTTCTCGTTGGCTCTAATCTTATCGGCGAGTAAACCCTTAATGATTACTTATGTCTATCTTATTTATTAAGCGTCTCTTAAATAGGCGAGGAAGGGGCATGGCGACCCAAGCAATGCTCAGCTAGACACAGAGGTTATCAATGCACTAATAAAAGTCACCAAAGACATCAACATATAAACTTTAATTAATGGGAAAGCAATATTAAGGGGAGTGCATGATTTTCTGTAGTCACATGACACAAGCCCATCAATCCTGATGAATTAAAGTGTACTAATACAATAAAACAAAACTACTTAATGAATTGAATACATGCAGGACCTTCTTACAGCTCTTGTATCTTCGTTTAGGTGTGTCTTGTGCTGCTTGGTCGTCTGAATTCGGCTCTAGGGTTTCTGTCTTCGAAAGCTTAGTGTTCGAGAGAGAGAATAAAATTCGTCTGTCCTTGGGGTATTTATAGTTTCTGTCTCAGGGATAGATGCGGCGCATAGAGTTGTTAGATGCGGCGCATCGACTTAACTTCGCGTGGGGTCCAAGATTAATATATTCAGGAATATTCGTACACCGTCTTTAGATGCGGCATTTCTTGACTTTGTATGCGGCGCATGTACTTGGATTGTAACTTGTGAAAACTTGATAGTGATGCGCCGTATGTTAGAAGTATGTTGCGGTGTATCTGGAGTAGAACGAGCTTGATCTTCTGGATTTCAGTAGGCTTTTGACATCTTGCTTGTTTTGCTCCATAATTAATCCAAAATCGCCAAGTTTCACATAATGCTTGTTTTTACCTGAGAATTACTAAAGTAAACATTAACGTATCGATTCTCATAGATAATATAATAAAACAAGTCAAATAAATAGGATAAATGTTGATAATAAAATGTACTTATTTGAGTTCATCAAATATCCCCCCACTTGAACTTTACTTGTCCCCAAGTAAACCTTAGAATTAATCGTATGAAAATGTATCCTAAAAGATATTAGGATTTATTTTTATATTTAAGCACGTATTCGTTTTGTCATAATCACACAACCAAACACTTAACGAAGTAGAAATCAAAATAATTTTTAATGTAAAACAATTCTAAATCGTTTAGTTGCTTAGTCGTGACGAATATTCTATCATAGGCTTGGCAAGTATGCGCATCTCCCCCACTAAAGCCAAGGAATAACAAGTCTAAAGCGGTAAAAAGGGTTTGTTGGTTAAGGGTTGATCATCTTTTTTAATCTCTATCGATCTCATATTCCAGAAAAGGCGACAAAATCACAAATACATGATCGAATCCACGACCACGATACTTGCAATTGCTCAAATCCTTAACTCGAATAGGCTAAAGATAGGACCAAGTAATCTTCACCAATAATATTATATCAAAAAGGGCGACAAAATCATAAATACATAGCCGAATCCACGACTACGATACTTAAGATTGCTCAAATCCCTAATCTCAATAAATCAAAGGTTTGGATGAAGAATGATATAGGGTATGGATAATATTTGGGATACAAATTGGTGTAAAATAAAAAATAAACAAAACAGATAAATTAAAATCCTAAGTGTGGTTAATCACTTTCCCAACCATCCCATGAATAAGACTCATATCATTGAATAACTCACGCTTTAACACTTGAAACACACGCTTTAGGTAGACACGAATTATACTCAACAAAACCTTAATCAAAGAATAACCTTAGTTGGCATTCCCATAACGGCCAACTCCCATTCAATCCATAAATATAATATACAACAAATAGTGGTGATATCTCCCACTTAATACAAAACTTTACATAAGTTGGTTAAAACAAACTTCTAACTTTTTCCTTTTTCTTTTTCTTTTCTATTTTTTCGATTTTTTTCGATTTTTTTTTTTTTTTTTTTTTTTTTTTGAACTTTATATGTGTAAAATTTCACAACTTTTCTATCACTATTTTTTCGGATAATTTTTTTCAATACTCTTCATACTTTCAGAAATAACTGTAATAGCGAAAGTAGCAAACACACGAAAAATAAACTAAAAGTTATACAATATTTACTTTCATATTAATTGCATTGTGCAATTTTCCGACCTAACCAAAGATAATGAATTACGCACGCGAACACAGGCAATGTAAGGAAACACACTTTGCCTAAAGCAATTAACCAACCACGGATTTTAATCTACAGGGTAGGCTAAGGTGTAAGGGTGTATCGAAACATTATAACAAAGGTGTGAGAAACGAAAGGAATGGCTTTGAGGGTTTTTCTAGGGGTATCTTACTCTAAAAGTGAGAGTAACAAAGGGTTTATATGGGGGTTAACTAACCAGTGTAGTTAGTTAATATCACATAACATATAAAGGCTATTTGGGTGTAATCCTAGAAATTTACCAATTTAGACAAGTCACTCCAATTATATAGATAATACTTATTATGGTGGTCTCGAATAGTATACAAGCCAAGTTCTAAAGTTTACAAGTCACCAGCACACTAAAGTTTTAATATTTTTGAAAGAATAGAGTTATGTGTGCGGTTATGTAATTTAGACTTTAAACAAAATCATGCTAAAAGTTTTTTAATTTTGATATATTAAGCGCATTTTAAGCATATTTTGAAAAAGTTTAGGACAAGTAAGTGTTCTAATTCTCCAAGTTCTAATTCTCCAATCCCCCCACTTAAGTTAAACATCGTCCTCGTTGTTTGTGTCAAAGGTTAAAAACTGGAAAATAAAAATAATTAGAACAGAAAAACTCCCCTGAGATTTGCTCGGTATGATCTTCCATTATTCGTATAAGAGCAAAAATCAACTTTCTTGTGGATTAGAACGTTTAAGCTTCATAGATGATGTATCCACCGAAATGCAGGAATCTATAATACCATTTAGACTTTAATACACCTGAGTTAAGAAGGTTCAAACTTGTATAATACATTAGTAGTTAGTAAAAATAAAACCTAAAAAATTAAATTGTAAATCATCAGGTCAGTCGATATGCCGTATCTTATGGAAAAAGATACGCCGTATCGAGCCTGGAATAAATACGAATCAGAATAAAATAAAGGATAGGATGCGTCGCATCTGTTTTACCAAATGCATCGCATGTATTTACCAAACAGATTGTTAACAGTCTGTTGTAAAATGGGCTCGTTCCACGGTTTACCTCTCGGGTTCTCTCGTTCACTCATGCTGAACTTAATGCCAGTCTTCATCAAACACAATAAGAAACACAAACTGAAACATCAAATAAATACATGATAATAAAATTCAGTACAATCCCAAGAAGAATAAAAATGTATGTGGAACAATGTCTATAAGATCAAACATATGAGATCAAGGGTGTGGGGAGTCATCCTCTGCAGCTGAGTGAGTCCCTGAGGTGCTGGCATCGTCGGTCCTAGGTCAGACTCTGCGTGAAGGGACCCGGGAGTATGTGATCATCCCTCTAACGAAAGTACAATCAGGGCGAGTATGGCTCGTGCCTTGACCCTCCAAAATCTGGCTCACACTCCCGACCAGCCAACCTAAATCCCTCCTGACTATAGTGAGGTCAGCTCTCATACCATCAACGACGCCCCTCAAAGCTCTAACCTCCCCCTCGACTAGCTCTACCCTCTGACCGACTGTGCGTGCAACTGGTGGTGGTGGGGGTACCTGTGGCTCCTCCTGGGCTGGAGCAGCAGCCGGAGCTCCCTGGGGACCTCCCTGCTCCGCCTCTACCTCTGCTGGTCTCGCGGGACCCAACGCCACCCAATAGCATCCTCCCATAACCATCTCACAAATCCCCAACCTGACCAAATAATCCTGCCCAATAACCGGTAGACTGGTCACCTCAACCTCTAACCCGGCAGGAATCTCATCACCGATCACACCAAAATGACGGGCCAGTCTAGATACAAAATGCCCCCCAGTCATCTGGCTCCTCCTATCTCTCCCCAAAGCACCCCTATGAAGGAAATGCGCCAAAAAGTGAGAGATGTTCACCGCCAGTCCCTCATCCATGCTCCTGAGAAGGAAGAGGTCAAGAGTGGTCACCTTCTCAGGTGACTGACCCCTCCCAGCGATGGTCAATGCAATCATCCTATGGCATAATCTCCTCATAGGCTCTCTGATCAATGTGTAGGATGGGGTGGAAGCAGTAGAATCACCCCCGGAGGATATCCTCTCCCAGAAATCACCAAGCAACATCCTATCTGGAACAGCCTGTAAACTCTCAGCCCAGTACCTGGCAAACCCAGCAGATCCAAGCTCCTCCTCAGTGTGTAGCCCCATGGCCAAAATAAACTGCCTCATCGACATCTGCCTATGCACCCCTCCTAACCTGAACACCAGAGTGTCAGCTGTATCAATCTCCAAATCCGTCTCCCTGTAATGAATCGTGCTAAAGAACTCCAGAATGAGCTCCCTAATCAGAGGCTCGTCAATCCTGAACAACCTCTCCCATGCATGTGACCTAAACACAACCTCATCATCATCATCCCTCACAACCATCTCCAGCCTATCATGAAGACCACCAACTGCATTCCCTCCGTCAATCAACCCAACACCCTCAAAGTCTAAAACCGGAACCCTAAGGATTTTCCTAAAGAAAATCGCTCTAAGTCTCCGTACATAATCGGCCTCGGTGTCCGGGGTAAGTCCCATGGTCTCGAAACGGAGCCACATGTGTCTGCGTTCAGCAACCGGTAGTTCCATCTGAAAGAAATGTCAAGGTTAGGAAACAGTCCAGAAATAAGATTGATACGGCGCATCTGATAAATCAATGCGGCGTATCTAAGTTGCATAAAAGAGATGCGGAGCAAGCACTGGAATACGGCGTAATGCGGATGCGTCGTATCTAAGTTAAGTAATACGGCGTAACAATAGTGAAGTATTTAAATTGGAAATAGGTCGTTACGCCGCATCAATTAACCAAGATGCGCCGCATCTAGCAATATATCAGTATAAAAGAAAGGGGGTCAGGCACGTTTTCCAAGAATCCGGTCCCGTGACGTAAACTCCCACTTAACATCACGGTTCCATTTTACCCATATATCAATATCTAAAATTTCCTATAACCACAACATCTCATATTCCCTCCAAAGTTCAAAATAAACCTCCCGAACCCTAATTTTTTTATTCAAATTAATTCGGTTCCAAATTCAATGATCAATTCAAAAATTAACATGGGGAAATCATCTAGTCCAAGTTCTAATAAAAGCCCCTGAACTTCCCATCAAAATCGATATATAGCACAAACCCTAATTTTTAAATTGAACAAAATTAAATAGAATAATTACCTTATATTATGATTAGGATTCGGTCTAGAGTTCGGATTAGAAGGTTTTGATTCGAGAAAAGCACTTCGGATTAAAGGGTTTAATTTGGTGTGCGTATTACTGTGTGTAAATTTGGGTAAGAAGTTGAAATCCGGCGCATCTCTTTCATATTTATAGGGTAAATACGATGCGCCGTATCGCATAATTGTATGCGCCGTATTTATCTAAATTCGTTGACTAGTCAATAAGTTTTAATTAGTCAGAGATACGGCGCTTAGAAAACTAAGATCCGCCGTATTACTGTGCTAGTGAACGAAATTTAAATAAGGAACTTACCTTGGCCTCCACAACGCGTTTCCTTATACATCAAATAGGGGTTAAAACGGTATACCATATGATATATATAAATTCAAGATAAGAGCAATAAGCATATCCGTTTTATTAATGATTATAATCTTATTGTTTAGTGGATAATGATTTACTCCAAGGTTAGGAGCAAATATCGTTTTAAGCTTACAAAATTGAGATTATAATTTGGGAGAGGTTTCGTAGAGAGCTCTCCTTAAGGCTAGGTGAATTATTGTAGAGGATCCTAGAATTCTATTTCAAGAATTTAAGATACTCAATGTTACCAGTACTGAATTCTCCTCCACTCTTGTCGTCTTATTATAGCCTTCCATTCATCGAAGGTTGATCACTCTAGCTAGTATCTCTTGGTTAGGTACAGAATGTAATCTTTCATAGCGATGCTTAAACCATCATTTATCCTGAAAATAAACCAACTTGTGCACGAGAGTAGTGGAACAATCAAAGTGAATATCAAAAATCAACTATATTTATTGAATTAAATGCGTCGTATTAACAAAAGCTAATACGCCGTATTTTCGTTACATTTCAAAATACAAGATTTTTGATTTAGTAGATGCGCCGTATCGATAAAGATCGATGCGTCGTATCTGTTTAATAATTCGAAAAAACTGTTTTTAATTTAAATAGAAAATACGCCGTATCTGTTAAAACAGATGCGTCGTATGGCGTTAGGGTTTAGAAAAATTTCTTATTAAAAACAGAATACGCCGTATCTTGGGAAAGATGCGTCGTACTCGAATTTATTAAACGCGTTGTATTTTATAAAAATTAAACGCAATATACGCCGTATCTGTGAAAACAGATGCGCCGTATCGTTTGTATTAGCACAGTACAACGATAGCAGAATGCAGAAAAATACAGAAAAGAAAAACAAAAATAAAAACAAAAAAAAAGAAACAAGATTCACATAGAACAATCAAAAACAGAAAATATGCAAATAATACAAAGAATGCAATCTATCTAATATAACAGGGTTAGTGGTTAGAATCTAAAAAAAAAAAGAAAAAGAAAAAAAACTTAATAAAAATACTAATCAAATTAACAGATAATAACAATTCACTCCCCGGCAGCGGCGCCAAAAACTTGATGCGCGCGTGCGTGTCGTTGCGGTTTAGCAGTATTAATGCCTACTCAAGTTTTAAATTTATATTTAGCCAACTTATCAATAACACACACACTTAACGAGCAGTGTACCCGGTCAGTATGAATATAATGGTAAGTAGAGTGTCGATCACTAAGAGTGGAACGTATTATCTAGTTATTCTAATCAGTATTTTAATATCCTAAGTTAGCTATACAACCTAATCTAACGCAAGGGGGTTCAGCCTGAGAGACTGGAACGGTTTGGTTATGATTAAATAGTAAACTAAACTAATGAGCACGAATCAGCGATTAGCACACACGTACACAAATAGATACTCGAGACAATAAGAAGACCTGTCCTGATAATTAAGTAGCTTGATACTTGTTTTATTGCTAGTTTTATATGAAGTGTATATAATTAAACCTTTCTCGTTGGCTCTAATCTTATCGGCGAGTAAACCCTTAATGATTACTTATGTCTATCCTATTTATTAAGCGTCTCTTAAATAGGTGAGGAAGGGGCATGACGACCCAAGCAATGCTCAGCTAGACACAGAGGTTATCAATGCACTAATAAAAGTCACCAAAGACATCAACATATAAACTTTAATTAATTGGAAAGCAATATTAAGGGGAGTGCATGATTTTCCGTAGTCACATGACACAAGCCTATCAATCCTGATGAATTAAAGTGTACTAATACAATAAAACAAAACTACTTAATGAATTGAATACATGCAGGACCTTCTTACAGCTCTTGTATCTTCGTTTAGGTGTGTCTTGTGCTGCTTGGTCGTCTGAATTCGGCTCTAGGGTTTCTGTCTTCGAAAGCTTAGTGTTCGAGAGAGAGATAAAATTCGTCTGTCCTTGGGGTATTTATAGTTTCTGTCTCAGGGATAGATGCGGCGCATAGAGTTGTTAGATGCGGCGCATTGACTTAACTTCGCGTGGGGTCCAAGATTAATATATTCAGGAATATTCGTACACCGTCTTTAGATGCGGCGTATCTTGACTTTGTATGCGGCGCATGTACTTGGATTGTAACTTGTGAAAACTTGATAGTGATGCGCCGTATGTTAGAAGTATGTTGCGGCGTATCTGGAGTAGAACGAGCTTGATCTTCTGGATTTCAGTAGGCTTTTGACATCTTGCTTGTTTTGCTCTATAATCAATCCAAAATCGCCAAGTTTCACATAATGCTTGTTTTTACCTGAGAATTACTAAAGTAAACATTAACGTATCGATTCTCATAGATATAATAAAACAAGTCAAATAAATAGGATAAATGATGATAATAAAATGTACTTATTTGAGTTCATCATCTGCAAATGTTAATTGTGTGTCACAGTACGTGGGATAGCTTCCCGTGATTTAGTCAAGTGAGCTCGTATATGTTCAGGTAATTAGATAAGTAATAATAAATAGAAATATATTATTAAAATAATGTTTGAAAAATTATGGGTGGTGATAGTTGGTAAAGTTGGCCACCATACATCCCTCCGTTAGTAAAATAGTCAATGAGGACTAACGATGCAAATATTTTAACTTGCGTTAAGATATAACAGAGAAATAATTTGCATCGTTAGTCCTCATTGACTGATTTTACTAACGGAGGGATGTTTGTATGCCAAAAAAAACCACGAGGATGTATAGCGAGACAATGGACAAACCATAGGGATGTTTTTTGAACTTTTATCTTTCATTAAATAGCAAAAAACAACAATTGAAGGTAATTTATACTACCTTATAATGGAGATTAGCACTTCCCACCTATTAAATTTTTAAGATTTCCTTAAATAGATTTTAAGCAGTAGAGGTAAAAAAAAACTATTTACAACTATTTAAAGCACAAACAACACATACAATTAATACACTATTTAAACCACCCCTCACTCAAAAATATAACTATTTTACCACATGATACAATCTAATCAAGCTGCTAATTATCTATTGTTAAAATCCAATAACCAATCACTTAAAACACCAGCATAAAAACATAATCTACGCAACTTAAATGACCATCATGTACAACTTAAAAGACCAGCATGGTTAAAGTTACTCAAATATAAAATTTTTACCATCTATATAGTTGTTGTAACGAAAAACATAAAATTAAAACACATTCATCATCACAAATTTTATTACAGGTACCCGCCGCTACATCGCGCGGGTACGCTGCTAGTGAGATAAAACTGAAACTGTGTATATCAATGTTAAGAAAAACCATTAGAGCAGTCTCAACGGTTAACGCACCAGGTGCGTTAAACCTTAACGCGGCTGCGTTAAGGTGCATTAACCGTTGGATGCTGCTGCGTTAAGGGTGCGTTTGCGTTAACCCCTTAACGCGGCGTTAAGGTGAGTTGCAATAAAAAAAAAATCATTTCTACCCCCTCTAGAGTACTATGTATCCGTTGTGTTTAAAAAAAATAAATCAAAACACCCCCTTGGTTCTTAAGCGGGATAATCAAATTCAAATTCAAAATTCAAAATTCAACTAGAAGCAGGATAATTTAATTTCAGATGATAAAATTTCAGGGTGCCTATATATACAACACCACCAGAGTTGTTTATCACACAACTCACACACAGATTCTCAACAATGTCTCGCAAAGATTTCTCCAAACAATTCCCAACTCACCGTGACTTCTCCCAATAATTTCCAACTCACCGTGACTTCTCCCAACAATTTCCAACTCACCGTGAGGATGGTTGGGTTTCAGATGATTCATTTTCTTAATTTGTAGTTTTAGTTTCTATTAATCGTACTACGTATTGTGTTTTAACTTTAATGTTTAATGTAATTTGTGTTTTGACTTTAATGATTAATGTAATTTGTCACACCCCCAAAATTTGGACTGCAGCAGAATGGAATTCCGGGGGCGTAACGTACATGGATAACAAAGTACAAGAAAATAAAGAATGACCTCTAAGTGAGTCATTTTAAAACAAGCGTTTGATTTAAACATAAACATTTTACAAAACATTAATATCAGAGTTCACCATCAAATGTAAGATTTTAATACATAACCAAACGCTAAATAATGCAAGAAAATCTTCATCATGATGTGCGTTCCAAAATGTGACTCTAGAGTGCTCCATACATAGGTGATTATTATCGTCTAGTTACCTGAGAATACACGCTAAAAAGGTCAACATAATTGTTGGTGAGTTAATAGGTTTAAGTAAACAAGTAAAGTGCGGACCACAAGATTTCAATAGCATGACAATCACAACAAATATAACGTCATAGCCAAAAATAATATACAGTGCCCTAAGCTCATGACCCGAAGCTCAACGTAATGGTATGCAATCAAGCATAATAATAATAATAATTAATGCCCCAAATAAGTGTTTGCCAGACACTCGAAAATAATCCGAATGATATGCGTCTGTTTGACAGGTTGGCGCGACCAACTCGGACGGGGGTGTTAACCCAAATAGATTTATTCATAACATCCGCGCTTACAAGTAATTAACGGTTCATGATTCAAGGGGACTTTAATGGCAATGCGGTAGCTTAGGCAAAGTAACGGTTTTTAGTACTTGTGTCTGAAAAATAAGCAATGTATTCCCACCCCGAGGTTTAGAAATAATGTACAAATAATGTAAAAACCGGGGCTATGAAACTCACCTCAGTTATCAAGTCTCGATAAGAAATACGGTAAACTGGGAATTTGTTGGGTCCATCAGTACCCAAGAATACTTAAAACAAGATTTGGATACAAATTAATTAAGTGTTAATTAAACCGAGAACAATTCAAGTCACTGAGTGAATAGTCACTTAGTGAGTCATCTTCAGGATGCTTAAGGCGAATTCAAGAAGAAGGATTCACTACTCAAGAAGGCGGTACTCCCTGAGTAGGACTTAAGCCAAAGAAGAAGATGATGGTTCAGTGAGTGTTGGACAATAACTTACTAAACCCCAGTCTCCTCAACAACACTAAGTGATTGAAGACTGAAGAACTCAACGCCTGAAAGAAAGGCGGGAAGATCTGGGAAGAGTTTAAGATAAGATCATATCTTATCCTGTCAGGAAGAAATCTTCCCTAAGACGGCTAAAAGTCGTGGAGTGTCAGATCAACCACTCCTAAAGACTTTATAGTCTATTCCCATTGGTTCTTGGAAATGACAATTACTGTTGTAATTTTCAGACACGCTTGCTTCAACAAGTTGTAGTATTTTAATCACTTTTACTCTTTTATACTTGTGTATAAATAGGTTCAGAAGGAGAGAAGTTAAGTGTGTTTTGTACATTGAAAGCCTTAGACTTTTGCAAAACAACTTCTCTCCTACAAAGAGTAACCAGTCCCTGAGATAGCTCAGTGAGGCATATTGTTACCACTCAAGCATAGCTTGAGTTTAGATAGGAGACACCATACATTGTCTATTCAATCCCAAGTGTTTGTTCCGCAAAACACTTGGGTAATAGATTCTTTGATTCATTTCTAATAAGAATTTAAACATTGAAAAATACTTTGTGTTTTTACATTTACGTTTCATTAACTGATAGAAAGAATCATTACATTGTATTAGTCATAAACACAAATAGATTAACTTTCTAGTTAACTCTAAGCGTGTTAAGGGAACAACAAGTGGTATCAGAGCCTCTGGTTTATAAAATCTTTCAAAATTAACTAAGAGTACTCAAGGTTTTAAAAACCAAGATCCTACCATGACTGATGCAAATGTGCCCCAGCTAGTCGATAAAAAGGGTGGAAGCTTTTCAGCTGTTGCCCCACGACTTGAAGCTGGTAAATTTAGCAAGTGGAAAAAGCGAATGCTTTGCTACTTGACTGGTATGGAACCATACTACATCTCTTGTGTCAAAGATGGTCCCTATGTCCCAAAGACTGCTGAAGGACTAAATAAGCCTGAGGCTCAATGGACCATTGATGAGAGGAGGGTGGTCAATCAAGACCAACGCCTGAAAAGCATCATTATATCATGTCTTCCTGACGATATAATGGAATCAGTCATCAACTGTACAACAGCCAAGCAAACTTGGGATGGCTTGGTCAATAGCTTTGAGGGTCCCTCAGATACCAAGGAAAACAGGGTCATGGACCTGAAACTTGAGTATAATACTTTCAGGGCAAAAGACTCTGAAATTCTCTCTCAGACTTATACCAGATACAAGACTTTGATAAACGAACTATCAAATGATGGTGTAGTTTTGTCTAAGCATGAGACAAATGTTGGCTTTGTCAACAGTCTCCCTGAGAAGTGGCTAAAGTTCTCACAAGGCCTAAGGAATGCTAATCACATTCAGACCCTTAAGCTCCATGAAATCTATGGGAAATTTGTCTATGAAGACAACTTAATCTCAAGGAGATACCCTGACTCAAAAGCTCTTGAGTCCAAAAAGGCCTTGACCTCCACACCCATATCAACTCCTTTTTATACTAATGGTGTTGTGCAGGATTTTCAAGAGGACTCTGAGGATGAACTTGATGAAAGGACTAGTGATGAGTACCTAAAAGAATTAAACTTGGAATTCCAAGAGAGGGCACTCCTTGCTAGTTCAAAACGTTTCATCAAAAGAAACCAGTCCAACTTTTCAAAAGGAAAAGCAAATGAAACCACTGAATGTTTTAACTGTGGTAAAAAGGGTCATTTTGCTAGGGACTGTTATTCTAAAACCATCTCAGAACCCTCTTACAAATTTTCAGGAAATAGTTCCTCAGGGACTAGCAAGTTTCAACCTAAAATGTTTCAGTCGACCCAACAATTTCAAAACAAGGGTCAAAAAGACTTCGAAACTAAATATAGGAAAGCTAAGGCTCAACTTGCACTTCTTGAAACTAATACCTCTATGTCTCAGGCTGTTCAATCTACCAAACCTATTCAGGCAAAGAACAAGGTTTTAGTAGCTGAAGCTTATAACTGGGATGAAGAAGAGGTTTCCTCAGATGAGGAAATTAGAGTGAGTGCAGTGATGGCACTCTCTGAAGGTGATCAGGTGGCTGTTGGGAAAGGCCATGCAAGGAATGGAGAGTGGGTAAACATCACCATGAATAAGGTAAACATTTTACTATCTATGGATGATAAATCTGATTGGCAGTCTTACATAGATTATATTTGTGCAGACCTTAAATTTGTTGAGGAACAGAGGCTTAACCTATTTTCAAAATATAACAATATAGTGTCAGAATTGAATAAATGTAGAGATGAATTGCTTGTACTGAAGCAAGCTAAATTAGAAACAATTACTCTACAAATTTAGAACACTGAAATTTTGAAACAAAACCAAGCCCTACAAACTGAACTTAACAAAGAAAAGGCTGTCATCCAAGGCTGGACCAAAAAGAACCCCAAGGTCTTTGATACTGTGGGTTTAATCCCTAGAAAAACAATAGGAATAGACCCTCATGTTGTTGACCCCAATGTGAGTCACAGTGAATTGACCTTTGTTCCAGCTGGCATATCATTTGAGAAAGAAATGCTACCCAAGTCTAATGACTGGATTTTCAGGGACAACCCAGTCAGTAAGTTACCAAACTTTGAGACTGGAAAGATCTTGCTTCCTGAAAGTCAGGCCTTGAAAAATATGCTTGGACTCACTGAACAACTCAGTAAGCTTGAACTTACTGAACAACTCAGTAATACTGAGTCAGTGAATGAGTCTGAATCAGAATCATATCCACTACTCCCACCACTGAATACCCTTCAGGGTGCTGCACCCAACTTAGGCCTCCCACCATTGGTCTACTCTCAGCACTCTCCAAAGGAGAGGTCAGGATTGGGAAAAACAATCCTGAAAAGACCAACATTTGAAGTCTTAGTAAATACTGATGACTCATCTTCTTCAGTCCCTTCTGAAGTAATAACCCAAAGCCCTGACTCAAAATTTGATCAGTTGGCTGAAATGGTCAGGAAGCTGGGTGAGAAGATTGCATCTTCTGAGAAACCTTCTCAATCCAAGAAGGAACAAAAACCAGCTTCCTCAAAGACCAAACCCAAACCCTCAAAACCCCTGAAAAGATGTGAACTGTGTAACTATACCAATCATATCACTGATGATTGCTATAGAATTCTTTATTGCATGATTTGCAAAAAAGATGATCACGGGACCTTTGATCATAAAACACATTCAGTCACATCCAACATGGCAAGTCTTAAAGCTCAGTCTTTAAACTATCCTTCTGATTCTAAACAGAAACAGAAACTAAAGGCAAAATCTTTTGCACCTTGCCCTTACTGTGGGTTCAATGATCACCATCCTAAGGATTGTCAAATTGACAATTGTTGTAAAAATAGTGGAAGTTCCACTCATGACACCTCAGGAGGTGATAAGGCCATTCAGGCCAGAAGAGGTATGACAAAGTCAGCCTCTCAGTCTACTGAGTCTACATCTGCAATCAAATGCATAATTTGTGGTAGCTCAGTCCACCACACCACTGACCATAAATCAATTATAAATATTAAAAAGACCCCCAAAGCTAAGCCCTCCAAGAAGTAGAGTCCTAGAAAGAACTAACCCAGTTTACCATTTGTGTAGAAACATGCCAGGGATGCTGTTTGGCATCTTGATAGTGGATGTTAAGGAGCATGACTGGTGTGAAGGAGTATCTGCACAAGTATGTTGATGAATCAGGACCCAAAGTGATATTTGCTGATAACTCATCATGTCTCACTGAAGGTTATGGTTCAGTAAACTGCAATGGTATAGTCTTTACTAGGATAGCTTATGTAAATGGTCTTAAATACAATTTGATAAGTGTCAGTCAACTATGTGATGCTAAATACATAGTTCAGTTTGATGATAAACAAGGAATCATCTTCAATGCTAATAAGGAAGTTGTCCTTATTGCACCAAGAAGACATGATATTTATGTGTTGGACATGTCCAGTCTGATTCAGAATGGAACTTGTCTCTTTACCAAGGCCACTGATACACTCAACTGGCTTTGGCATAAGAGACTCTCCCACCCGAACTTTAAAAACATAAACAACCTTGTAAAACAAAACAAGGTCCTTGGCTTACCATCTCTTGTGTTTTCAAAGGATAAACCATGCTCAGCTTGTGAAAAAGGTAAACATCACAGAGCATCCTTTAAAACCAAAACCAACTTTTCCATCAGGAACTACCTACATCTTTTCCATATGGATCTATTTGGACCAATTAGTCCTAGATCCATTAACCATGAGAAGTATACTCTGGTCATTGTGGATGAATACTCAAGATACACTTGGGTATACTTCCTGATAAAAAAGAGTCAGGCAGCTGAAACAATTATGTCCTTTGTCAGGAACATTGAAAATCAAAATGACATCAAAGTCAAACAGATTAGGACTGACAATGGAACAGAGTTCAAAAATTATGAACTTGAATGTTTCTGTGATGAGAAAGGTATTTCCCAAAAATTTTCCTCACCCTACACACCTGAAAAAAATGGGGTGGCTGAAAGGAAAAATAGAACACTCATTGAAGCAGCTAGGACAATGCTAAATGGATCAGTCCTTTCCAAACACTTTTGGACTGAAGCAGTAAAGACTGCCTGTTACACACAAAACAGATCCATCATTGTCAAGAGACATAGCAAAACTCCTTATGAGTTATTCAAGGGAAGAATCCCTGAAATCAGCTACTTTCATGTCTTTGGGTGTCCTGTGTTTATTTATAATAACAAGGATCACTTAGAAAAATTTGATGCTAAAGCTGATGATGGATACTTCCTAGGATACTCCCTTGTCTCAAAGGCCTTCAGGGTGTTCAACACTAGGAGACAACATACTGAGGAAACATTTCATGTTACCTTTGATGAGAGCACTGATGCAATCAGTGTCTCTAACAACTCAGTGGAAGAGATAGGTATTGATGAATCATCAAGATACCCTCCTGATGAACATCATAATGATAATGGTCCTTCCACTCAGTTCCATGCAAATGCTGACATCTCCTATTACATCATTCCCCACAACCTTCCTTACCCAACCATCACTGAGTTTATTGAAGCACAAAGTACTGATGAATTCATTCAGACAGTACAAAGTGCTCAGGTACTAAACAATCACAGTGATGAGTCAACCCACTCAGATACTCAAGATGCTGAAGAACATCATGTGTCAGATCCTGATCCTACCCATCAGGCCTCCACGAGTTCTAATCAGTTTCCAAGACCTCAGGACAGTTGTGTTGACATAAATAAATGCCTAAAAACATTATCAATATTTATTCATATCTCTATGTTTTGATGATCACAAAATGTAAACTCATTAAAACATAAACTTATAAATTAAACAAGTACTTAGTTGTATTCACTTCTACAACTAAAATCACTTAAGGTATGAATGAACTAATGCTTAATGCATCATATGATCAAAGGAACATTTTCTTTATTTCTAAACTTTTTATAAAATGTCAAAAACATTTTATATATTTTTGAAAAACAATTTTGGTATTAAATAAAAATGTTTAACCTTTTATAAAAACATGAATTCAAATTTTTAACAAAAATCAGTAAAAATGTTCCAGAAAAACCTTCCCCACAAAAGGACAAATCTGGCCAACGTTCAGTAGGGGCGACCCCCTTAATTTTGCTAGGCGGCCCCCTTAATAATTAAGGGGACCGCCCCCTTAATAATTAAGGGGACCGCCCCCGCTCCAGTAGGCCTCCAGCTGTCCAGTTTTTCTCCTATAAATACCAGCCTTCTCCTGGATTTTTACTCACCCTTTTGCACTAAAACTTTCTGTTATAGATCTCATTTCATATCTTCAAAAAACCTTTGATCATGTAATCTTAAGCATTGATTTCCAAGTGATCCAAGCTTCCACCATCCAAGTGCAAAAGAAGAATACTTCTATCAATCAAACCTAGAAGTATTACAACTTAGTAGCATCTTGTTATTCAAGTTGTTTGTTTTGTATACCTTGTATATCATTCATTCATTTGTGTATAAGGTGTGGGTGAACATAAGTGACTAGATATGTATAGTGTGTAAGTAGTGAAGAAGGTGTATAAGTTGTTGTGGTGTAAAGAAGTCATGTAGAAGTTGTAAAGCCGTGGTGTAGAAGTTGTGAAGCCGTGGTGTAGAGGTCGTGAAGCCGTTGCTTAGAAGTTGTGAAGTCATCATGTAGAATTCGTGAAGCCGTTGCTTAGAAGTTGTGAAGTCATCATGTAGAAGTCGTGAAGCCGTTGCTTAGAAGTTGTGAAGTCATCATGTAGAAGTCGTGAAGCCGTTGCTTAGAAGTTATGAAGTCGTCATGTAGAAGTTGTGAAGCCATAGCTTAGAAGCTGTGAAGTCCTAGTGTTGAAGTCATGAAGCCGTAGCATAGGAGTTGTGAAGCGGTCGTGTTGAAGTTGTGAAGTCTTGGTCGTGAAGCCGTAGCTTAGAAGTTGTGAAGTCGTGGTCGTGAAGCCGTAGCTTAGAAGGTGTGAAGTCGTGGTCGTGAAGCCGTAGCTTAGGAGTTGTGAAGTCGTCGTGTAAAAGTCGTGAAGCCGTTGTGTAGAAGTCGTGAAGCCGTTGTGTTGAAGTCGTGAAGTTGTCGTGAATAAGTTGTGTACAAGTTGTGTTGTGAAGTTGTGAGATTGGTTCTAGCTACGATTAGAACTCGACATTTAGCTTTGTGTCGTTAAACCCGTGTAAGCCAAAGTCGTGTAAGGTTTTCTCCGCCATAAGGGAGCTTATTGAAGTTGTGAAGAAAACTCTCGAGCAAGGTGTGCTCGGGGAGTGGAGTAGGGCAAGGAAGGTGTCCTTGTAGCCGAACCACTATAAATCTCTCGTGTCTCGGTTAGATCTTTCCATACCTTATTTATTTCTTTACTTGCATCGTCATTACTTTCATACACATAGACTTATATAATTGCTAGTATTAATTAGAGGTCAACTTCACATAAAGATCAATTTGAAAATCCATTCAAGAAACCAAAACTTTTACAATCAATTTAAAAGAATACATATATAACTAATAATAAGATTTAAGTTTTATTTTTCATAACAAACTTGAATCTAAGTTTTTAAAAGTAAACAAAGGTTTTATAATAAATTAAAAAGAAGTAAAACTATTCAACCCCCCCTTCTAGTTTTCCACAATTGGTATCAGAGCCAGGTTAATCAAGATCTTTAAAATATACTGTATTTTAAAACTTGAATCGATCTATGGAATTCGAAAAATATCTAGAAGGGGAATCTTTGCTAAAACCACCACTATTTGAAAACTATACTTTTCTTGAATGGAAAAATAAATTTGAAACTTATGTGAAATCAATTGATCTAGATCTTTGGCATGTCATTTCGATTGGCGATTTTGAAAGTCAAACAAAAACATATTTTGAAAGTTAAACAAAAACATATTTTGAAAGTCAAACAAAAACTGATTTTGAAAATCAAACAAAAACGGATTTTGAAAGTCAAATTGATTATTTGAAAACAAAGAATGAAATAAATAATAAAGCTAAAATAATTATTTATAAAACCTTGCCGAAAGTTGAATATGAAAGAATATTCTTCTGTAAAACGGCAAATGATATTTGGAAAAATTTCTTAAACTTTCATCAAGAAAAATGTCAAGCCAAAGATGAGGATTTTGATCTTGTACATGAATTAGTTATCTTAGAAAATTTAATAGATAAACATTTAGATAAAATAGATACATGTGCTACTAGTTCAAATGTTGTTAATGAAGGTGTTAGCGACGAAGACTACATGAATCAACTCCAAAGTGAACTCAATCCAAGATCATGGAGTGACACAGACGAAGGATAAGATCATCATCCGACTCACCTATCATTCACATGTCGATCATCATCTGAGATATTATGAAGAAAAGCTAGGACGTGAGGTAAGTTCTCTTTTTAAATTTCATAAGTAACTACTTCATGCATATAATCTTATTAATGCCTTAGGATATGCTTAGTCTGATAGGTTGCTTTGCCTTTACACTTTAGTTATATTCGTTCTATGGCTTAATGAACTAGAAACTCTTTAGTTAGCCCCCTAAGTATTAGTAAACCAAGCAATCTTCATATTTGGTACTCTTCGATAGGTAAATTTAGGAACTTAATTTCTTCTAAAAAGAGAATGACTACTGGAGAATCTATTGACTAGAAACTCAATTTGACCTAACGGTTGAATTGCTTCTATGTGAGAAGTTCGGTGTGTGTAACCCGTAAAAACGGTCGTGTTTAGCCTGAATTGAGCACCACTAGTAATAGTCTCATACTCATTCTCCAACTTGAATACATTATTCTTCCTAAATATACCTAACGATAGTTTACTGTTATGAACTTTGCTTTTCACTAGAGCTTTTCATTCCTAGATGTATGTCATCCTGCATATATAAAATTTCTAGATGTTTACTTGCTCCTATGTGATTTGACTGCATGCCTTCGTAATTATTTGTTTAGTTGAATGCATTGTCATTATAATAGCTTTTGTTTTTCTCTAACTACTCTGACATGATGTATTTTTGTATTTAGTCATAATACATGCGTAAATGTCATAGGATATGTAGAAAGAGGTAGCATGTGACAATAGACTTGAGCATGAGATCTTTTATAAACCATTATTTTTTAAACCTATAATTAATGGGACTTATTTTTAAATTTGCAAAAACTTCACATTTTAGAAAAATAATTTTTCAAAAGATTATGACACATTTCTATTTTACATGTTTCACCATCCTACCTTTCTTCCAAACTTGTGTCCATAATTACGTGTTTATCAAAACCAAAGATTGGAAAAATATGTTTTCTTTCCTCCTAAAAACATTTTGAAATAAAACCAAAACTATTTCATTAAAATATTTTTCACATCCACATAAAAACCCACTTTCAAACATTGTTGAATAATGCCAAAAACATTTCTTTAAATCATGCATGGTGATCTCATATCTGTCATCTATATTTATGTATGTGACATTTATAAGTGAACTAAATTTGAAAATAACCATAATTTATTCACTAAGACCTCACTTGGTACAAGTCTAGAAGTCCATGCTATCACAACTCTACATTCCCATGCACATAGATATTCATTAGGATTATTTAACTAGCTTATTAATCTTCCTAAATATGATACTATGAATTACTTGGTGCTATGTAGTGTTTTCTTGTCTAACATATATATGTTACATGCTAAATGAGTTGCTTGCATGCTAGATAATAATGTCTAATGAATATGCTTAGCATACATAAGTTATTAAATCCTAAATTGCCTCAAAAGAAGTTGGACTTGCTTGAAACTAAACCCAAAAACACAACCCTTTCAAAATTTTCTGCCAAAAACCCATTTCCAGTAACCTGGAAATCAGCAGATGGGCGGCCCCCTTAATTCATTAGGCGGCCCCCTTAATATTTAAGGGGACCGGCCCCTTAATTAAGTGGACCGGCCATCTGATGGTCGAAGGTGCTGCTCCCCTTTTCTATTTTTTAGCCCATTTTATCCTATACTTCCCAAAATTCACAAACACATTTTGTCACAAACCACTCACCAAAATTTACCTTCTACAATCACATCATCACTACACCATAAACACCCAACTCCATCATAAATGCTCATCCATATCATCCATCCAAACATGTCATCATCTAACCACCAAAATCCAAGCCTTCAAGAGTTGCTAAAATCTCAGTGAGGCCCATTTGGAGGAGGAAGCTTGACATTTGCCATAACCCAACAAATGATGTTGTTCAAAATCAACCAACACCTAAACCTCATCCTAATGAACCCTTTCACACACATAACCAATCATCCATATGTCCACCTTCATTCACTCATAATTACCCAAGTTCACAAATGTCTCCACCACCAAAAGTGTCACCACCACTTCCACCAAATAACAACCACTCTCCATCATCATCACCTTCCACTCAACACTTGAAGTTCATTGAAGAACTCAAGGAAGCCCATGAGCTTAATGCTCTCCTTGCTTCGCTCCTTGTTCAAAGCAACTTAAACCCATCACCATCCATATCACCATCATTACCATCATCACCACATCACTAAAGTCAAATTGAGAAACATGTCAACAATTGTCCTTGTTGTATCTTTCTCCAAAATCAAACCATCATTACCATCATCACCATCCATCTCACCATCATTACCATCATTACCACATCACTCGAGTCAAATTGAGAAACATGTCAACAATAGTCCTTGTTGCATCTTTCTCCAAAATCAAACCATCACCTTAAATGAGCGTCTCACTTGGATTGAGTATCTTCTCACTAGATCTAATCCAACACCACCACTTGAACAACATCAAAACCCTCATTCAACATGGTCAAGTCCAAGCTCTCCACCTCCAATTCCTCCATCAACACTCTCTCCAACATCCATACACCCAAACTTACAACCCCATTAATCCAACATTTTTTACCCCCTCTTTACCATCATCCATCCAAAATAATCCAAGTTTTCATGTCTCAAGCAAGTCCAATGGATCTCTTAGGCAATTTAAATTTTTTTACTTATTGCATGCTATAAGCAAAATATGTGTTGTATCAATAATTATGTTTTTAACATAATTATTTTCAACTAATGAATGCTTTATGTCTTGTCTTTAATATATGATTGTTATGCTTATTGCTTGTATACTTGATATCATGATATATATACATGCTTGATGATTAATAACATGCTTATTCCATAATATGTTTTAAATGTATGCATGCGTAATTAACATGTTTATGTCACTATTTAATCATTCTTGATGTACATGATTCAAATGGAGCTTGCTGCAAAAACACCCTAAAAATGACCCTTTTCTGGAAATTTTTCAAATTTGGTCGCCTGGGAAAACACCAGATGGGCGGCCCCCTTAATTCCCTAGGCGGTCCCCTTAATTTTAAGGGGGCCGGCCTACAATTAAGGGGACCGGCCATCTGGGCAGTAAAATTTACTGTTTTCTTTTGCATCTTGCGACCCCTTTTATCTAGCCCTAGCTACCATTTCTCTTAAAAGACGAACTGGTATTGGAATTTTACCACAAAACCTCCAAACCTTACCTAAATCAACCATCACCTCCATCAAAACACCCATTTTCATCCCTTGAACACATGCTTAACAACCAACCTCCACCACAACCTCCACCATTTTCACCCACTACACTACCACCACCTTCATTCTCACCAAATTAAGCATATGCAATGCTTAATCAAAAATAATTTTTCAAACCATTTTGTGTGCAAGCCCCATGAAAGATCATGTACTCCTAGAATGATTATGTAGATTGCATTACTTACTAGCTAATGTAGGATTGAATATAATCTTAGATGGTTGTGTATTGATACACAACATTTTTAATGAATGTCTTTATATGCATGCTTATTTTTGCCATATATATGCTTGTGCTTCTAATATTTTTCTTGCAAGTATTCCATATATCGATTCCTTGGTGCCCTCAAACGAGGGGGAGCACACATCAAGGGGGAGTTCTCGTTCCGACAAATTTTGTCTCTAAAACTTGTCGGCTCAACCTTTTTGATGCTACAAAAAGGGGGAGAAGTGAATATAAACTCACTAAATACTTGTCCAAAAATAACTTTTTGATTTAATGAGTTTAGGTTTTGTAATCATCAAAAAGGGGGAGATTGTTGACATAAATAAATGCCTAAAAACATTATCAATATTTATTCATATCTCTATGTTTTGATGATCACAAAATGTAAACTCATTAAAACATAAACTTATAAATTAAACAAGTACTTAGTTGTAAATATTCACTTCTACAACTAAAATCACTTAAGGTATGAATGAACTAATGCTTAATGCATCATATGATCAAAGGAACATTTTCTTTATTTCTAAACTTTTTATAAAATGTCAAAAACATTTTATATATTTTTGAAAAACAATTTTGGTATTAAATAAAAATGTTTAATCTTTTATAAAAACATGAATTCAAATTTTTAACCAAAATCAGTAAAAATGTTCCAGAAAAACCTTCCCCACAAAAGGACAAATCTGGCCAACGTTCAGTAGGGGCGGCCCCCTTAATTTTGCTAGGCGGCCCCCTTAATAATTAAGGGGACCGCCCCCGCTCCAGTAGGCCTCCAGCTGTCCAGTTTTTCTCCTATAAATACCAGCCTTCTCCTGGATTTTTACTCACCCTTTTGCACTAAAACTTTCTGTTATAGATCTCATTTCATATCTTCAAAAAACCTTTGATCATGTAATCTTAAGCATTGGTTTCCAAGTGATCCAAGCTTCCACCATCCAAGTGCAAAAGAAGAATACTTCTATCAATCAAAACTAGAAGTATTACAACTTAGTAGCATCTTGTTATTCAAGTTGTTTGTTTTGTATACCTTGTATATCATTCATTCATTTGTGTATAAGGTGTGGGTGAACATAAGTGACTAGATATGTATAGTGTGTAAGTAGTGAAGAAGGTGTATAAGTTGTTGTGGTGTAAAGAAGTCATGTAGAAGTTGTAAAGCCGTGGTGTAGAAGTTGTGAAGCCGTGGTGTAGAGGTCGTGAAGCCGTTGCTTAGAAGTTGTGAAGTCATCATGTAGAAGTCGTGAAGCCGTTGCTTAGAAGTTGTGAAGTCATCATGTAGAAGTCGTGAAGCCGTTGCTTAGAAGTTATGAAGTCGTCATGTAGAAGTTGTGAAGCCATAGCTTAGAAGTTGTGAAGTCCTAGTCGTGAAGTCCTAGTGTTGAAGTCGTGAAGCCGTAGCATAGGAGTTGTGAAGCGGTCGTGTTTAAGTTGTGAAGTCTTGGTCGTGAAGCCGTAGCTTAGAAGTTGTGAAGTCGTGGTCGTGAAGCCGTAGCTTAGAAGGTGTGAAGTCGTGGTCGTGAAGCCGTAGCTTAGGAGTTGTGAAGTCGTCGTGTAAAAGTCGTGAAGCTGTTGTGTAGAAGTCGTGAAGCCGTTGTGTTGAAGTCGTGAAGTCGTCGTTAATAAGTTGTGTACAAGTTGTTTTGTGAAGTTGTGAGATTGGTTCTGGCTACGATTAGAACTCGACATTTAGCTTTGTGTCATTAAACCCGTGTAAGCCAAAGTCGTGTAAGGTTTTCTCCGCCATAAGGGAGCTTATTGAAGTTGTGAAGAAAACTCTCGAGCAAGGTGTGCTCGGGGAGTGGAGTAGGGCAAGGAAGGTGTCCTTGTAGCCGAACCACTATAAATCTCTCGTTTCTCGGTTAGATCTTTCCATACCTTATTTATTTCTTTACTTGCATCGTCATTACTTTCATACACATAGGCTTATATAATTGCTAGTATTAATTAGAGGTCAACTTCACATAAAGATCAATTTGAAAATCCATTCATGAAACCAAAACTTTTACAATCAATTTAAAAGAATACATATATAACTAATAATAAGATTTAAGTTTTATTTTTCATAACAAACTTGAATCTAAGTTTTTAAAAGTAAACAAAGGTTTTATAATAAATTAAAATGACGTAAAACTATTCAACCCCCCCTTCTAGTTTTCCACAAGTTGGACTAGGTCTCAGGATATAGAACTTATCAATATAATTGGTGAGCCTACTGAAGGCATGCTCACAAGAAGCATGGCTGCTGAACTGAGAGCAGCCTCAGCCAATGAATGCCTATTTGTGGACTTCATTTTCACAATTCAACCCAAAAGTGTTAAGGAAGCACTAACTCATCCAAGTTGGGTTCAAGCCATGAATGATGAACTGGAACAATTTGACAGAAACAAGGTAATGACCTTGGTCAAATGTCCTGAAGATGTTTCAGTCATTGGCATGAAATGGGTATTTAAAAACAAATCTGATGAAAATGGCATAGTCATTAAAAACAAAGCCAGACTTGTAGCCAAAGGCTATAATCAACAAGAAGGCATTGACTATGAAGAAACATTTGCACCAGTAGCAAGGATGGAAGCCATCAGGATCTTCCTTGCTTTTGCTACATACATGAACTTCAAGGTGTACCAAATGGATGTTAAAAGTGCATTCTTAAATGGCTCACTGAAAGAAGAAGTTTATGTTCAGCAACCTCCTGGATTTGAAAGCCATGAGTTTCCTGACCATGTCTGCAAGCTTAACAAAGCCCTTTATGGACTGAAACAAGCTCCTAGGGCATGGTATGAGACTCTTTCAGCCTTCCTGATCCAAAACAAATTTGTCAGAGGCATGATAGACAACACATTGTTTATCTACAAGACAAATAATGATGTCATACTCGTACAAGTGTATGTTGATGACATCATATTTGGCTCAACAAATTATAAACTTTGCAAACAGTTTGAAAAACTAATGGCAAAGAAATTTGAAATGAGCATGATAGGAGAACTGACTTACTTCCTTGGTCTACAAATCAAGCAGACTGATAAAAGAACCTCTATCAGTCAAGAGAAGTATGTTAGAAGCCTACTGAAGAAGTATGAGCTCAGTGACTGTGCCTCAGTCAAGACTCCCATGGTACCCCCAAACAACCTTGGTCCTGATCTTACTGGAAAACCAGTGAATCAAACTCTTTTTAGAGGAATGATAGGATCACTGATGTATTTATTTGCATCAAGGCCTGATATCCAATTCTCAGTCTGCTTATGTGCCAGATATCAATCTGACCCAAGGGAAACTTATATCACTACTGTGAAAAGGATATTCAGGTACCTGAAAGGTACTCCAAACCTTGGATTATATTATCCAAAATGTTCAGGCCTTGATCTTAAAGGATACTCAGATTCTGACTATGCTGGATGCAACATGGATAGGAAAAGCACCTCAGGCTCCTGCCAAATTCTTGGTGGAAAACTAGTCTGTTGGAGTGCTAAGAAGCAACAATCAGTTGCCATGTCCTCAGCTGAAGCTGAATATGTTGCAGCAGCTAGTTGTTATGCAAATGTACTCTGGATGAAAAGTCAACTCAGTGACTATGGAATTCAGTACAAGATGGTTCCCATCTTTTGTGATAACACAAGTGCAATTGCCATCTCAAATAACCCAGTTCTTCATCAGAGAAAAAAACACATTGATATTAGATATCACTTCATCAGGGACCATGTCATGAATGGTGACATAGAATTACATTTCATTCCTACTGAATATCAGCTAGCTGATATATTCACCAAGCCATTGGATGAACCAACTTTCACCAGACTGAAAGCTGAACTAGGAATGTTGGATATTGGGAATCAGTCCACTGATTGACTCCATCCAAATATGTGTAAATTCTGATAACCCAAGTCCCTGACTCAATGTGTTCTTCAGTGAGAAAGGTCACTGAAATTCAGGAATTAAACCCAAGTTCCTGAATTCTTGGTCCTCAGGAACTAAACCCAAGTTCCTGAACCTTTGAACCTCAGGAATTAGACCCAAATTCCTGAACACTAGAACCATCAGTGACTAAACCCAAGTCCTGACAATCAGGTTCACTGAATGAAAAGTCATTCAGGGTCCTCAAGAGACATTAAATACTAACTTAAATGCTCTAAGTATCTAGTTAGTAAATGTCCGAGGTTGGTAACTGAATTCTTATTTAATATAAGAATATTTATTCTTTTGCCTTTCTGGCTTCCACCTCTGGGCCCTCACATTCCCACTTGGCATTAAATGCCTCTCCAATCACATTACAGATATGTGATGACTTATCTCTGCAAATTATACTTTTGCAGAACTGCTCAACTGTTCACCTTGACTATTGCGCCAAACCAGGGAAAGTGGAGTGGTGGCATTAAATGCGGATCCCAAAACATTTTATTCAAAACAGTTTCCAAAAATTCTTTTTGAATAAATAAAATCCGCTTAATACCCAAATTACCCTCCACTTCTCTTCCCTATAAATACCCCATGCACAAACAACACACACATGTTTTTTAGAAATCTTAAGCAAAAATTTTGCCCTTTTCTTTTTAAAACTAAATCTTGTGTGTGTGTTCTTAGGCTTTAGAAACCCAGAATCATTTGTTAACCCTGACCTACCAATACAAATGGCTTCTTCTAATGCTATCACATACGCCCCTAATGTGGATTTCATATTAGAGGGCGTAGACCTCACAAAGAACAATGTGGTGGGAAACTTTTCCTATCCACAAAAGTTCCATGCTTACAAGAATGTAATGAAATATCTTCAAAACTGTTTTCTTGCAAAAGCATTTACCATGACCCCTCAGTCATCTACCATGACTACTTGAGGGAATTCTGGTGTACTGCTGTGGCTACTAGCCCGAAAGACACCAAAGAATCCATCATCACTTTCACAGTGATGAATGGGAGAAGGACTCTCTCCCTGGATTACAATGACTTCATCAAGGCCACTGGTCTTGATTTTGCTGAGGCTTTTGAGCCCAATCCGACTGACCAAGAGGTTAAGGGAGAGTTGATCTTCTTAGGACCTCATGACCCTAAACGTCCTGAGTTGTCCGCTGGAGCCTTATTGGAGAAGGCTCCAATTGTCAAAACCTGGTTCCACCCAGTCTGGAGGATCCTGATGACATTCGTCATTCAGGTCCTTGGGGGGAATAAATCCTCCACTGAGCAATTGAACTCATCACAACAATTGATGTTGTTCAGTCTCTTGGAGGGTAGAAAGATAGATATCGGAGGTATAATCTTCCGTGACCTTGTTGCTAAGCTCTCAGGAAAATCTAGGCAAAAACACTTGTCTTATCCTAGGTTTATTTCCTGTGTGCTTCAGGACCTCTTTGGTTCTGACTATGTGAGGCCTGACGTCGAAGGTACGAAACTTGATGTCTTACATAAGACCAATTTCACTAGTGGCATCACTGAGGTACAACCCATTGCCCTGACTGACTACATGCTAGTGGTCATTCAGGGGGAGAACGCTATTTCTCCAATACCTTCACCGACAAAGAAGGTGAAGAAGACAAAGAAGGGTCAGTCCAGTAAGGTGGTTAGACCCAAACCACTCGCCACTGAGACTGATGCCCAGAACCAACTCAACCTTAAAAAGGGGTTGAATGTGGCCCAGACCTCTAAGACACCCACTACAGAGACCCCCTGACCACAAAACAAAGGCCAACGGAGGGCACTGAGCAATCATCCTCAGTGTCCTCGGGTAAACCTTTTCCACATGTCCCTACTGACATACACAAGTTAGTAGGGTCAGGAACAACCACCCATTCACATCCCGATGAAGGCACTGATAAATCACAATCAGAGCCTGAGGGAGAAAAGGGTCCTATATCCTCGGTTGGGCAGCACTACTCAACTGAGAAGGGGACCCACACCCAATCACATCCCGATGAAGGTACTGACAAATCACAGTCAGGACCCAAGGGAGTCAAGGACCTTAAATCCCCAAAAGGGCAGTACAACCCTGATGGGAAGGGGGACCACCAACCATCACAAAAAGTGCCTAGTGATACTACTGGAAAACACCCATCAGTAGTTGAAGGCGCTCAGGGGGACAAAGACTCAGAGGGATATAAACCACCCGCTGATACGGAACCTACAACCACCTCAGGCGGATCCATTCTCTCAGGAACTGCCCCCAAAAGTCAGGCTGAGCAATCAGTTATTATGACTAGCCAGGCTGATAAAACCAAATCAGTTTTTATGGCGGGGTCAGGACCTGGCCAAAACCAAGGCAAGTCTTTTTATAAAGAGGATCCGGTTAACGTTTTTGAGATTGAGTCTATGGGGGATATTCAGGCTCTTCTTGATTCTGAAGATTCTGAAGATGAGCTCAAGGAAGAGAGTGAGGAGGAAATTTTTGAGGCTGGTGATGACATGGAGACTGATGTACAACCAACTGAGCAATCGCATTAGTCTTCTCCACATGGTGAAGAATCTGAGTCTCAGGCTGATCATTCTTCAGATTCTGAATCATCATGCTCCCAGGAACTCAAGAAATATGACAACATTCTTCCTCTTACAGAGAGGCAATTGGTCAAGTTCCTACAAAAGGCCAACAATGCTCACTTCACTGGGCTAACTGAAGAAATTTTTGACCACCACACTGAAGCTGCTATTCATTACATCGATCTGAAGAAATCAGTGGAATCCTATCATGATGATGTAAATGAGCACAAGTCATCTATCTCCTTCTCCCTGACAAATCTTGATTACAATATTAAAATGTTCAACGAGACTCTCACCAACTTACAAAAGAGCGTTGAAACTATTCAAGAGTCAGTGAAAGATGACCTTGCACTTAACAGGAAAATTCTTCAGGCTTCTGAGACCTACCAGCAACAATCTACTCAGATGGCTGAGCTGGTAAACGTGTTGAGATCCTCCAATCTTCAGGAACTCAACTCTTTAGTGGACTCCATCCGATCTTCCCTGGGTCTTATCGAGTCCCACATGGCATCCTTGGCGTCTTCTTCTTCCTCCATGGCTTGGAATCTTGGGCCAAGGATGACAGCAATAGAGGCTTCTCAGGCTCCTCTTGAGACTAAGGTCTCAACTCTTCAGAAGGACACCTCAGATATCAAGACCATGATGACTGAGATCTATCAGGCCTTCAAAGGTTGGGCTCCCTCAACTTCAGTGAGCGAACCAACTCTTGCTCTCACTATGAGTCAAGCAACAGTTGAGGGGGAGAAAGTCACTGAAGACGAACAACCTCCACAACCTGAACAAGAACAACCTCCTTCTCACACTGAGGGGGAGAATCCTGAAGCAACCTCATCATCATCCCGCCAAGACAAAGGTAAAGGCATTCTCACAACCATTGAGCCTGAGCCTACGATCTTGGTACAAGCTTCCAAAGAAAGAAGGCCAGATCCTGATGAGCCAGTCAAGGTCCCTTATGAAATCAACGGGGTGATGAGACTTCTCACTGAAAAGGAAATTCAGGATCATATGGAGAAGGAGGAAGCAATGAAGAAAGCTTCTGAGGAAGAGAGACTGAACAAGTCTGCTCTAGTTCAGGTTGTAAGAGAAGAGGCTGAGAAGATTGGACTTGAGCCTAAGGAACTCGCTGGAAGAAAGGGTGGTCAGACCTTCATGAAAGCTCAGTCTGCTGAGATGATTGCTCTCAGGAAGAAGAGGGAAGAAAAATTGAAAAGGACTGAAGCGATCAGGCAGAACAGGATTGAGAAATATCAGTGGTACATGACAAATAGGTTGAAGCCAGAACCAATCACTGATGTCAAGATCCATCGAAACACCAAGCCTGCCGTTGTCACTGTCTACAGAAGTGCTGACAAGAGAATCTTTGAGGTTACTAACCCCTTCAGATTCGCTGACTTTGGGATCACTGAATTGGATGAATTAGGTCCAATACTAGCGAAAAAGTCAAATATTGTGGTCCCTGGTCTATTGAAGTCCCTGAGCCTGAGGTATGAAAAACTGGCAGAAACACCTCAGGAACTTGGTATTCCCTCTCTTCTTCCTGCTTCAGCTCAGCTACCTGCTCCCTCTCAGTCTTCCTCAAGAAAAAGAAAGAAGATTGAAGCTGAGCCTGAGATCAAGGTCCCTGGTCTTGACTGCAACAGAGCCCTCCCTGAAGGAGTTCCATTCAGGAACAACTTGGTCATCGAACAACCTGAAAGAGGTTTGTTCTTCACTGATGAGTTTGGAGACCCAACCTTCCAAAGATGGAGTGATATTGACCAATCAGGAATCAAGGCAATGTTGGGTTTCCTCATGATGGCCTCACCAATCAAGACTCCTGAGAATGTGAGGTTCTGCCAAGACCTGAGAAAAAAGATTCAAGAGCATCTTGCTCAGCATGAGCTTGAATCCAAGAAGCCAAAGCTTGAAGCCTTAGGGTATAAGTTTGACGGAATCCGCCAACACCACTATCCCAGTACTTTGTATGGTTTTGTTAGGACTTGTAATAATATTAATAAGATGATGTTTTTATTATTTCAGTGTCCTTATTTACTTTCTAGTACATTCAGTATGAGCAGAAGTCATTAGCTCACTCATTACTGATCAAAACACTTAGGAATAATTTATATCCAAATAGGAGGAGATTGTTGGGTCCATCAGTACCCAAGAATACTTAAAACAAGATTTGGACACAAATTAACTATGTGTTAATTAAACCAAGAACAATTCAAGTCACTGAGTGAACAGTCACTCAGTGAGTCATCTTCAGGATGATTAAGGCGAATTCAAGAAGAAGGATTCACTACTCAGGAAGGCGGTACTCCCTGAGTAGGACTTAAGCCAAAGAAGAAGATGATGGTTCAGTGAGTGTTGGACAAGAACTCACTAAACCCCAGTCTCCTCAACAACACTAAGTGATTGAAGACTGAAGAACTCAACGCCTGAAAGAAAGGTGGGAAGATCTGGGAAGAGTTTAAGATAAGATCATATCTTATCTTGTCAGGAAGAAATCTTCCCTAAGACGGCTAAAAGTCGTGGAGTGTCAGACCAACCACTCCTAAAGACTTTATAGTCCATTCCCATTGGTTCTTGGAAATGACATTTACTGTTGTAATTGTCATACACGCTTGCTTCAACAAGTTGTAGTATTTTAATCACTTTTACTCTTTTATACGTGTGTATAAATAGGTTCAGAAGGAGAGAAGTTAAGAGTGTTTTTGTATATTGAAAGCCTTAGACTTTTCCAAAACAACTTCTCTCTTACAAGAGTAACCAGTCCTTGAGATAGCTCAGTGAGGCATATTGTTACCACTCAAGCATAGCTTGAGTTTAGATAGGAGACACCATACCTTGTCTATTCAATCCCAAGTGTTTGTTCCGCAAAACACTTGGGTAATAGATTCTTTGATTCATTTCTAATAATAATTTAAACGTTGAAAAATACTTTGTGTTTTTACATTTACGTTTCATTAACTGATAGAAAGAATCATTATATTGTATTAGTCATAAACACAAATAGATTAACTTTCTAGTTAACTCTAAGCGTGTTAAGGGAACAACATCAACATACACTTGTACAAGTATGACATCATTATTTGTCTTGTAGATAAACAATGTGTTGTCTATCTTGCCTCTGACAAATTGGTTTTGGATCAGGAAGGCTGAAAGAGTCTCATACCATGCCCTGGGAGCTTGTTTCAGTCCATAAAGGGCTTTGTTAAGCTTGCAGACATGGTCAGGAAACTCATGGCTTTCAAATCCAGGAGGTTGCTGAACATAAACTTCTTCTTTCAGTGAGCCATTTAAGAATGCACTTTTAACATCCATTTGGTACACCTTGAAGTTCATGTATGTAGCAAAAGCAAGGAAGATCCTGATGGCTTCCATCCTTGCTACTGGTGCAAATGTTTCTTCATAGTCAATGCCTTCTTGTTGATTATAGCCTTTGGCTACAAGTCTGGCTTTGTTTTTAATGACTATGCCATTTTCATCAGATTTGTTTTTAAATATCTATTTCATGCCAATGACTTAAACATCTTCAGGATATTTGACCAAGGTCATTACCTTGTTTCTGTCAAATTGTTCCAATTCATCATTCATGGCTTGATCCCAACATGGATGAGTTAGTGCTTCCTTAACACTTTTCGGTTCAATTATGGAAATGAAGTCCACAAATAGGCATTCATTGGCTGAGGCTGCTCTCAGTTCAGCAGCCATGCTTCTTGTGAGCATGCCTTCAGTAGGCTCACCAATTATATTGACAAGTTCTATATCCTGAGACCTAGTCCAACTGTTCTGAGGTCTTGGAAACTGATTAGAACTTGTAGAGGCCTGATGGGTAGGATCAGGATCAGACACAAGATGTTCTTCAGCATCTTGAGTGTCTGACTGGGTTGACTCATCACTGTGATTGTTTAGTACCTAAGCACTTTGTACTGACTGAATGAATTCATCAGTACTTTGTGCTTCAATAAACTCAGTGATGGTTGGGTAAGGAAGGTTGTGGGGAATGATGTAATAAGAGATGTCAGCATTTGCATGGTACTGAGTGGAAGGACCATTATCAGTATGATGTTCATCAGGAGGGTATCTTGATGATTCATCAATACCTATCTCTTCCACTGAGTTGTTAGAGACACTGATTGCATCAGTGCTCTCGTCAAAGGTAACATGAAATGTTTCCTCAGTATGCTGTCTCCTAGTGTTGAACACCCTGAAGGCCTTTGAGACAAGGGAGTATCCTAGGAAGTATCCATCATCAGCTTTGGCATCAAATTTTCCTAAGTGATCCTTGTTATTATGAATAAACACAGGACACCCAAAGACATGAAAGTAGCTGATGTCAGGGATTCTTCCCTTGAATAACTCATAAGGAGTTTTGCTATGTCTCTTGACAATGATGGATCTGTTTTGTGTGTAGCAGGCAGTCTTTACTGCTTCAGTCCAAAAGTGTTTGGAAAGGACTGATCCATTTAGCATTGTCCTAGCTGCTTCAATGAGTGTTCTATTTTTCCTTTCAGCCACCCCATTTTTTTCAGGTGTGTAGGGTGAGGAAAATTTTTGGGAAATACCTTTCTCATCACAGAAACATTCAAGTTCATAATTTTTAAACTCTGTTCCATTGTCAGTCCTAATCTGTTTGACTTTGAGTTTATTTTGATTTTCAATGTTCCTGACAAAGGACATAATTGTTTCAGCTGCCTGACTCTTTTTGATCAGGAAGTATACCCAAGTGTATCTTGAGTATTCATCCACAATGACCAGAGTATACTTCTCATGGTTAATGGATCTAGGACTAATTGGTCCAAATAGATCCATATGGAGAAGATGTAGGCAGTTCCTGATGGAAAAGTTGGTTTTGGTTTTATAGGTCACTAATATCTCAAACACACACACGATATGAAAGCTAAGATTCGATCTACTACTATATATTAAGCTACGAAAAAGAAATAAGTAAATAAGCTAATAAGCAATACGAGAAGAAGAAGAGAATAAGAGAGAATGGAAGGCTTTCAATAATCGAATGTTACAAGGACAAAGCTTACGCAAGATGCATGAAAAACCAACTTGAAATGAGGAGCCCTTGCCTTCTATTTATAGGCAAATACTTAGGGCGCATCATACTTAATTGTTTCTAGAAGGTTTAGCCGGTCCATGGGATACTAATGGACCGGACTCTAATTACAAACAATATAGCCCAAATAAGCAACATATATATCGCATTTGATCAAGACTTGAATATTACAAAACTTGTTCCTAACAATCTCCCCCTAAGTCTTGATCATCAATGTTGCTTGACGTCTTCTTTGCTTCTTTGGCTTCTGACGTCTTTATAATCTTTGTTTCTTTGTTCTTGTTCTTAAGATGATATGATGTTGTCTCGAACTGCCAATCTCCAACGTCTTCTTGTCTCTCCATCATGCTCATATGTCTTTGACTTGTTTTCTGCAACATGTTCTCGCTTTTTAATCTTAAAAACTTGAGAAAGGTTGAAGTGCTTGAACTTTTGACTTTACTGTATCATATATTGAACTTTTGATGCTACTAAGTCTTTGAGAGAACATTTCTTCAAGATATGAACATGATGGAGTCTTGATGGTCGAATTCCAGCTCCTCAGCAGCAGCAGCAGCAACAGCAGCAACAGCACGAACCAACCGGTACTTACAGGCTCAGACTTGAAATCATCAACAGCATAGTGTGAAGACTTTCTCAAATCCTAACCCAGACCGTTCTGAACCGGATTCCCCCGAAAGGGATAACACGGACACACCGAAGTGCACCCACGATTCAGTGAGTCGCTAGAGATCACCCCACGACTGTAGACCGTTTGGAGCAAACACTAAGCGTAACCCACAAGGAGTTACCGAAGTGACCTGCTGACAGAGTTGTTTGATATTGCTCTGGCAGGATTTCCATTCAATCATTGATAATCACAATGTGACTTCTCTCATGAATGTTCTTGGCAGATTGCTAAGATCTGCGAAGGACACTTTCCTAAGCTACAACTGATGCCCATGATGTAGAACACCAGAGTAATTCTAAGTGTACCTAAGAGATCTTTTATGAATCTCATGGCTCTAGACTCAATTAGTGCACATTTGTTTGGTCATCGGAGGCGTGGAGCAGATTGCCTCCTTTTCAATATCAACATTCTCGTAATGAGAGGTCGATAGATTATGAAGGGTTCTCCGTGTGAATGAAACAAATGTCTTTTGAGAGACACTTGAGTGGCTTAGAAGGTTTATTAGTGCGTCACTGGGTCCATGACGTCTTTTAGTCTTCAATACCGGTGATGCTCATTAACCAGTAGATTATGAATTGAACCCGGTGTCTACCCTAAGGTTGAACAAATGGAGGACTATTTCTTTTCACCCCTTTTCTTTGATTTTCTTTTTAATTCTTCAACCCCTTCTTTCTCCGTTCATTCATTTTCTCCTTTTTTATATCATACCTAGGACTTTCTAGTTCTAAACTATTGGTATTGTCCTTGGGTAGATCCCTCCGGCTTTGGCGGATTGATGAACTCAAATAAGTACATTTTATCACCATCATTTATCCTATTTATTTGACTTGTTTTATTATATTATCTATGAGAATTGATACGTTAATGTTTACTTTTGTAATTCTCAGGTAAAAACAAGTATTATGTGAAACTTGGCGATTTTGGACTAATTATGGAGCAAAACAAGCATGAAGATAAGAGTCTACTGAAATGTACAAGATCAAGACATTCTGCTCCAGATACGCCGCATCTTGCTTATTACATACGGCGCATCACTATCAAGATTTCACAACATATTATCCAAGACAGCAAGGACATGCGCCGCATATAAGGATGGAGTTACGCCGCATCTTCTGGTGGTGTACGAATATTCCTGAATGTATTAATCTTGGACCCCAAGCGAAGTTAAGTCAATGCGCCGCATCTACTTATTAGATGCGCCGCATCTTACCCTCAGACAGAAACTATAAATACCCCAAAGACAGATGAATTAAAGAGTTCGACATTTAGCAAAGTACGAGAAGACAGAAACCCTAGGACGAATTCAGTCAAAGTAGCAGCACAAGACACACCTTGAACGAAGATACAAGAGCTGTAAGAAGGTCCTGCATGTATTCAATTCATTAAGTAGTTTTGTTTTATTGTATTAGTAAACTTTAATTCATCAGGATTGGTGGCTTGTGTAATGTGACAACGGAAAGGTTGCACTCCCTTAAAACTGCTTTCCCATTAATTAAAGTTTATATGTTGATGTCTTTGGTGACTTTTATTAGTGCATTGATAACCTCTGTGTCTAGCTGAGCGTTGATCGGGTCGCCATGCCTCTGCCCTCGCCTATTTATTAGATCGCCTATGCATTCTATCGTCTGTAGAAAAGTAGGAAGAAAGATAAATAGGATAGTCATAAGTAATCATTAAGGGTTTACTCGCCGATAAGATTAGAACCAATGAGAAAGGACTTAATCTCGGTGCGTTGCATCGAACTATACACTTCATATAAAACTAGCAATAAAACAAGTGACAAGCTACTTAACTATCAGGACAGGTCTTCTTATTATCTCGAGTATTTATCTGTGTACGTGTGTGCTATTCGCTGATTCGTGCCTATTAGTTTAGTTTATTATTTAATTGCAACCAAACCATGCCAGTCTCTCAGGCTGAAACCCCCTTGCGTTAGATTAGGTTGTATAGCTAACTTAAGATATTAAAATACTGATTAGAATAACTAGATAATACGTTCCACTCTTAGTGATCGACACTCTACTTACCATTATATTCATACTGACCGGGTACACTGCTCGTTAAAGTGTGTGTGTTATTGATAAGTCGGCTAAATATAAATTTAAAACTTGAATACTGCTAAAACCACAACGACATACCGTGGGTATAAATTAGAGCATACGCACGCACGCATCAAGTTTTTGGCGCCGCTGCCGGGGAGTGAATTGTTATTATCTATTAATTTGATTAGTATTTTAATTAGGTTTTTCTTTTTAATTTTTAATCTAACCGCTAACCGTGTTGTGTATTAGTTAATTTGCATTCATTGTATTATTTTGCATATTTTCTGTTTTTGTGTGTTTTTATTTTTGTTTAATTTCGTTTGTTTTTATTTGTTTTTATTTTTCGTATTTTCTGTGTTCTGCTATCGTTGTACTGAGCTTATTCAAACGATACGGCGCATCTATTTTCTTAGATACGGCGTATTGCGTTTAATTTTTATAAAATACAACGCGTTTAATTAATTCGATACGACGCATCTTTCCCCAAGATACGGCGTATCTGTTTTTAATAAGAATTTTTTTTAAGCAATAACGCGATACGACGCATCTGCCTTAGCAGATACGGCGTATCTATTATTTTAATTAAAAACAGTTTTCGAATTATTAAACAGATACGACGCATCAATTTTTATCGATACGGCGTATCTTCTGAATCAAAAATCTTGTATTTTGAAACGTAACGAAAATACGGCGCATTAACTTTTGTTAATACGACGCATTTAATTTTAATAAGTATATCGATTTTTGATAATTAAAACTGATACGGCGCATTCTACTTTATAAGCGGCGTATCTATTTTCTGAATAAAGTCTGATTTAATTTTAACGATTATAAGATACGGCGTATCCATCTTTCTGGATACGGCACATCGACTGCAGATATCAGCAACTTTTATTTTTCTTATCTCCGAACGGAAAATACTCTGACCCTTATACTTGGAAACTTTTACTTTGAAATCTACCTGTCTTTAATTTTCAGGAACAATGTTCGATTTTTCCCCCAACTGGTTCGGAAGACCCCAAAGAAACCTTACCATGGAAGAGTTTGCACTACAAATTGCTCAAGCCAATGAAAAAGAACATCATGAAGCAAGAAACTTTATTAATGAATTCAAAGGCAGTCATGAGCTGTTACTAAAGGAACAAAATAACGTGATTTACGGATTGGCAATTGAAGTGCACCAATTGTCAACGGTGCTTAACAAGGTTCTTTTGGTAAAGCAAGATTTGAAAGGGATTACAACTAGAGGCGGAAAGTCAACCTTTCAAACCGGAGAGACACCCGAGGATGACAACACAAACAAGATTTTCCCTGAATCTGTATCATCAGAACAAGAGCAACCAAAAGAGATTAGTCCAGAACCTGTAATCCGAGAAGAACCTTCTGATAAACTCAAACGATCAACACTACCTTTTCCACATAGGGTAAGGAAAGAGAAAGAAGATGCCTATCAAAAGAAGTTCCTGGAGAATCTCAAGCAGCTGCAGCTAAGCATACCATTTATGGAAGCCCTAGTGCAAATGCCAAAATATGCTAAATATCTGAAGAGCTTGCTTACAGACAAGTCTAAACTTGAAGAAGCCTGCACAGTAACAATGGGGGAAAGAAGCTCAGCGGCATTGCTCAACAAACTTCCGTCTAAAGAAAAAGATCCAGGGAGTTTCACTATTCCTTGTCAAATTAAAAATTTACATATTGGAAATGCTTTAGCCGACCTAGGAGCTAGTATAAGCCTTATGCCCTCTTCTATGTATGAAAAATTAGGTCTTGGTGAACCAAAACCTACTAGGATGTGCTTAGAACTAGCTGATAGATCCATACAATACCCATTAGGAATAGCCGAAAATACATTAATAAAAGTTGATAAATTTGAATTACCTATCGACTTTGTTATCCTCGATATGCCTGAAAATTCTAGAACTCCTATAATATTAGGACGGCCATTTTTAGCCACTGCTAGGGCCATAATTGATGTTTTTAATAAAAAGATAACTCTTACCATAGGAAAAGATGAGGTTAAGTTTAACATGGAACAATCTATGAGTAAAGATAATTCCGATGACGATGAATGCTATAATATCGATGTTTCTGATGACACGATTAATCAATTTACTCAGAAATTGTTAAAAAGTAATTTGCTTGATTCTTTTCTGCTTAAAAATTTAGAAAACACAATTGCTATAGAAGATCAAGTTGATGAGAATACTATTGATAATTATTTGGCTGCTGACTCTGCTGTATGTAACGCCATACGGCGCATCGAAAATATCGATGCGGCGCATCTATCTGATGACAGCAGCAATATAATTAAAGAACAAGTTTATTCCGCTAGTGCTACTGAAATTGATAATGTTAAACCTGTGCTTAAGGATCTCCCTTCTACTTTGGAATATGCTTATTTAAATGGGAACACTAATTCGCCCGTTATTATTGCATCTGATTTAACGCCAAAAGAAAAAGAATCCCTTTTGCAGGTACTATATAAACGAAGAGGAGCATTAGCGTGGAGTATGTCTGATATTAAGGGAATTAGCCCGTCATTCTGCACACATAAAATACTCATGGAAGATGAATTCAAACCAACCATCCAACCCCAAAGGCGCTTGAATCCAAAAGTCCAAGACGTGGTGAAAAATGAAATCGTAAAATTACTTGACTCCGGACTTATCTACCCAATTTCCGACAGCTCGTGGGTCAGTCCTATCCACGTTGTACCAAAAAAGGGGGGGAATGACGGTAGTACTCAATGACGACAATGAGCTAATCCCTTCAAGGACTGTTACTGGATGGAGAGTTTGCATCGACTACCGCAAACTCAATGATGCTACGCGAAAAGATCACTTCCCTCTTCCATTTATTGATCAAATGTTAGAAAGACTATCAGGACATGCTTATTATTGTTTTTTAGATGGTTTTTCAGGTTTCTTCCAAATACCCATTGCCCCCGAGGATCAAGAGAAGACGACTTTCACCTGCCCTTATGGAACCTTCGCCTATAGGAGAATGCCGTTCGGACTATGCAACGCCCCTGCCACTTTCCAACGTTGTATGACGGCTATCTTCCATGATATGGTAGAAGACTTTATGGAAGTCTTCATGGACGACTTCTCGGTGTTCGGTAACTCATTTAGTGATTGTCTCTTTAAACTTGATAAAATGCTTGCTAGGTGTGAAGAAACTAACCTTGTTCTTAATTGGGAAAAATGTCATTTTTTGGTTAGAGAGGGAATTGTGTTAGGACATAAGATTTCTGGGAAAGGTATAGAAGTCGACAAAGCAACAATTGATGTAATTGCCAAACTACCTTATCCCACTAATGTAAAAGGTGTTAGAAGTTTTTTAGGGCATGCTGGCTTTTATCGTAGGTTCATAAAGGATTTTTCAAAGATATCTAGGCCTATGACCCAATTATTGCTAAAAGATGCGAAGTTTGATTTTTCTGAAGATTGCAAAAAGGCATTTAATATACTTAAAGAAAAACGAACTTCTGCACCCATTATAATTTCGCCGGATTGGAATCTGCCTTTTGAACTAATGTGTGATGCTAGTGATTATGCTGTTGGAGCTGTACTTGGCCAAAAGATAGATAAGAAATTTAAGCCAATTTATTATGCTAGCAAAACATTGAATAATGCCCAAGAACATTACACCACCACGGAAAAAGAACTTTTAGCAGTAGTTTTTGCATTCGATAAATTTAGGTCATATCTTATATTGTCAAAAACTATGGTTTACACTGACCATTCTGCTTTGAAGTATTTGTTCAATAAACAGGATGCCAAGCCAAGGCTCATTAGGTGGGTTTTATTGCTCCAAGGATTCGATATTGAAATTAAAGATAAAAAGGGTGCCAAGAATCTAGTTGCTGACCACTTATCTAGACTTGAAAACCCTGACATGGAGGTGCTTGATGAAAGGGAAATCGCTGATGACTTTCCTGATGAACACCTTATGATGGTAAGAATTAAGAGTAATAATAATGGACCATGGTATGCCGACTATATAAACTTTATTGTTGCAAATGAAATTCCAAAAGGGCTAACATCCGACGAGAAAAGAAGGTTTCTAACTCGCGCTAGCGAGTATATTTGGGATGAACCTTATGCCTTTAAATTATGTCCTGACAATATTATACGAAGATGCGTAGATGGTGATGACATCCCAGCAATATTGGCACATTGCCATTCAGGGCCGACGGGGGGACATCACGGTGCAGTTATCACAAGAAGAAAAATCCTTGATGCGGGATTTTATTGGCCTACTATGTTGGATGATGCGAAAGATTATATAAAAGGATGTGATGCGTGTCAACGATCCGGGAATATAACATCAAGAAACGAAATGCCGCAAAACTATATCCATGTATGTGAAGTTTTCGACATATGGGGATTGGACTTCATGGGACCATTTCCCGAATCTAAAGGTAATAAATATATTTTGGTTGCTGTTGATTACGTATCAAAATGGGTCGAAGCGCAAGCATTACCAACAAATGACAGCAAGGTAGTACTTAAATTTTTGCAAAGTTTGTTCTCTAGGTTTGGAATTCCTAAAGCATTGATTAGTGATAGGGGAACGCACTTTTGTAATCACCATCTGGGAAGAGCCTTGCAAAAATATGGAGTATATCATAGGGTTTCCACCGCATACCATCCTCAATCCAATGGGCAAACTGAAGTAACCAATAGGGCTATAAAGCGAATTCTTGAAAAAACGACTGGATATAATCTGAAAGGGTGGTCTGACAAGTTAAATGATGCTTTATGGGCATTCCGTACAGCCTATAAGACACCAACGGGATGCACTCCATTTCGTCTTGTATACGGAAAAGTATGCCACCTACCGGTCGAAATTGAACAAAGTGCATATTGGGCTTTGACGAATTGTAATATGGATATGGAAGCTGCAACGAAGAACCGTTTCATGGAACTTAATGAACTCTATGAACTAAGAGATGAGGCCTACAAAAATACTAAGATCTACAAAGAAAGAACTAAAAGATGGCATGACTCGAGGTTACATGGGGATAAAATGTTTACTATTGGAGAGAAAGTGCTACTATTTAATTCCAGATTAAAGATGTATCCTGGTAAACTTAAATCAAGATGGACGGGTCCGTTCGTTGTCAAGAAGGTGTATCCATATGGAACTATTGAAATATACGATAAAAATGGTTATATATTCGAAGTAAACGGGCAACGAGTGAAGAAATACTTTGATAATAAAATTGAGGATACTGAGAACGAGGTGGTGGAGTTTGAACCTGAAGTATTGGAATAAAGAGCTGAACGTGAGTCTAACTTGAAGACTCTGGAATAAAGACAAGTGCTTACCGGGAGACAACCCGGAAAATTTTTACTATTCTGTTCTGAGTCGAGTCAGTCAGGCCCGCAGAGGATACGGCGCATCTCAATCCCAAGATGCGACGCATCTCCTGCACTGGTCATATCTTACTTTATTTTTCTGCATTTTTATTTTTAACTTTAAAACTTTTTATCAGTTTATTTTAATGCGGCGCATCCCTGGTTAAGGATGCGACGCATCTGTTATTCTGATTCGTAATTATTCCAGGCTCGATACGGCGTATCTTCTTCCATAAGATACGGCGCATCGACTGACCTGATGATTTTCATTTTAATTTTTATGTTTTAATTTTACTAACTACTAATGTATTATGCAAGTTTGAACCTTTCTTAACTTAGGTGTGTTTAAAGTCTTGATGGTATTATAGATTCCTGCATTTCCTGTGGATACATCAAATATGAAGCTTAAACGTTCTCATCCACGAGGAAGTTGATTTTTGCTCTTATACTAATAGAGGATCATACCGAGCAAATCTCAGGGGAGTTTTTTCTATTCTAATTCTTTTATTTTCCAGTTTTTAACCTTTGATACAAACAACGAGGACGTTGTTTAACTTAAGTGGGGGGATTGGAGAATTAGAACACTTACTTGTCCTAAACTTTTCAAAATATGCTTAAAATGTGCTTAATATATCAAAATTAAAAATTTTTTAGCATGTTTTTGTTTAAAGTCTAAGTTGCATAGCTGCACACATGACGTTATTTTCAAAAATTGTGATTTTTCAAAATTCACAAATCTATGAGTGTGCCGGTGACTTGTAAACTTTAGAACTTGGCTTGTATACTATTCGAGACCACCATAATAAGTATTATTTTATATAATTGGAATGACTTGTCTAAATTGGTAAATTTCTAGGATTACACCCAAATAGCCTTTATATGTTATGTGTTATTAGCTAACTACACTGGTTAGTTAACCCCCGTATAAACCCTTTTGTTACTCTCACTTTTAGAGTAAGATACCCCTAGAAAAACACTCAGAGCCATTCCTTTCGTTTCTTACACCTTTGTTATAATATCGTTACACCCTTACACCTTAGCCTACCCTGTACATTAAAATGTGTTCGCGTGCGTAATTCATTATCTATGGTTAGGTCGGGAAATTGCACAATGCAATTGGAGTGAAAGTAAATATTGTATATCTTTGAGTTTATTTTTCGTGTGTTTACTACTTTCACTATTACCGTTATTTCTGAAGTCATGAAAAGTATGGAAAAATTATCCAGAATTATCATTATAGTGATGTGGTGAAATTTTACACATCTATGTTTATGTTTAAAGTTAAAAAAAAAAAAAAAAAAAAAAAAAAAAAAAAAAAAAAAGAAAAAGGAAGAGTTGGATGTTTGTTTTTACCAACTTATGTAAAGTTTTGTATTAAGTGGTCGATATCACCACTATATGTTGTATATTATATCTATGGATTGAATGGGAGTTGGACGTTATGGGAACGCCAACTAAAGGTTATTCTTTGATTAAGATCTTGTTGAGTATAATTCGTGTCTACCTAAAGCGTGTGTTTCAAGTGTTAAAGCGTGAGTTATTCTATGATATGAGTCTTATTCATGGGATGGTTGGGATAGTGATTAACCACACTTAGGATTTTAATTTATTTGTTTTGTTTATTTTTCATTTTACACCAATTTGTATCCCAAATATTATCCATACCCTATATTATTCTTTATCCAAACCTTTGATTTATTGAGATTAGGGATTTGAGCAATCTTAAGTATCGTAGTCGTGGATTCGGCTATGTATTTATGATTTTGTCGCCCTTTTTGATATAATATTATTGGTGAAGATTACTTGGTCCTATCTTTAGCCTATTCGAGTTAAGGATTTGAGCAATTGCAAGTATCGTGTTCGTGGATTCGATCATGTATTTGTGATTTTGTCGCCTTTTCTGGAATTTGAGATCGATAGAGATTAAGGAGAATGATTAACCCTTAACCTAAAAACCCTTTTTACCGCTTTAGACTTGTTATTCCTTGGCTTTAGTGGGGGAGATGTGTATACTTGCCAAGCTTATGATAGAATATTCGTCACGACTGGACAGTTAAACGATTAGATTTGCTTTTATCAAAATATTTTATTTTACTTCTAATTCGTTAAGTGTTTGGTTGTGTGATTATGACAAAAATGAATACATGCTTAAATATAAAAATAAATCCTAATATCTTTTAGGATACATTTTCATAAGATTAATTCTAAGGTTTACTTGGGGACAAGTAAAGTTCAAGTGAGGGGATATTTGATGAACTCAAATAAGTACATTTTATCACCATCATTTATCCTATTTATTTGACTTGTTTTATTATATTATCTATGAGAATTGATACGTTAATGTTTACTTTTGTAATTCTCAGGAAAAAACAAGTATTATGTGAAACTTGGCGATTTTGGACTAATTATGGAGCAAAACAAGCATGAAGATAAGAGTCTACTGAAATGTACAAGATCAAGACATTCTGCTCCAGATACGCCGCATCTTGCTTATTACATACGGCGCATCACTATCAAGATTTCACAAGATATTATCCAAGACAGCAAGGACATGCGCCGCATATAAGGATGGAGTTACGCCGCATCTTCTGGCGGTGTACAAATATTCCTGAATATATTAATCTTGGACCCCACGCGAAGTTAAGTCAATGCGCCGCATCTACTTAATAGATGCGCCACATCTTACCCTCAGACAGAAACTATAAATACCCCAAAGACAGACGAATTAAAGAGTTCGACATTTAGCAAAGTACGAGAAGAGATAAACCCTAGGACGAATTCAGTCGAAGTAGCAGCACAAGACACACCTTGAACGAAGATACAAGAGCTGTAAGAAGGTCCTGCATGTATTCAATTCATTAAGTAGTTTTGTTTTATTGTATTAGTAAACTTTAATTCATCAGGATTGGTGGCCTGTGTAATGTGACAACAAAAAGGTTGCACTCCTTTAAAACTGCTTTCCCATTAATTAAAGTTTATATGTTGATGTCTTTGGTGACTTTTATTAGTGCATTGATAACCTCTGTGTCTAGCTGAGCGTTGATCGGGTCGCCATGCCTCTGCCCTCGCCTATTTATTAGATCGCCTATGCATTCTATCGTCTGTAGAAAAGTAGGAAGAAAGATAAATAGGATAGTCATAAGTAATCATTAAGGGTTTTACTCGCCGATAAGATTAGAACCAACGAGAAAGGACTTAATCTTGGTGCGTTGCATCGAACTATACACTTCATATAAAACTAGCAATAAAACAAGTGACAAGCTACTTAACTATCAGGACAGGTCTTCTTATTATCTCGAGTATTTATCTGTGTATGTGTGTGCTATTCGCTGATTCATGCCTATTAGTTTAGTTTATTATTTAATTGCAACCAAACTGTGCCAGTCTCTCAGGCTGAAACCCCCTTGCGTTAGATTAGGTTGTATAGCTAACTTAAGATATTAAAATACTGATTAGAATAACTAGATAATACGTTCCACTCTTAGTGATCGACACTCTACTTACCATTATATTCATACTGACCGGGTACACTGCTCGTTAAAGTGTGTGTGTTATTGATAAGTCGGCTAAATATAAATTTAAAACTTGAATACTGCTAAAACCACAACGACATACCGTGGGTATAAATTAGAGCATACGCACGCACGCATCATGGATCATAGGACGGTTTTCCCTAACCTTAGTCACCTTATAACTCCATGACTATCCTAATGATGCCATAAAACCAAACCATTGAAAATCTCTCAAAGTGTCGATAATTTGTAAAGACATTTTGTTGACACCTTGAGGTTTTGATGATTTTCAGAAAGACTCCCCCTTAACATGTGCGCATAAGTAATAAATTTGAAATTTGCACATGCCGGAAAGAGTTGGCATTTTTTGAATTGATTGACTTTCAATGAACCTGATCGTTTGCGAGACATGCTTACATCACCAGTTAAACTGGCTTGAAATTATTACCCGTCCAGATCAGATTCAAAGATTATCGCTTGAAATCGGTACATTTTACTCAGACACGTCCTTTGCGAGACACGCTTACATCACCAGATAAACTGGCTTGAAATTATTACCCGTCCGGGACATGTCCTTTCGACTACTGACTTTTCCTATCGTCAATTCGAGGGTCAATTCTGAGTTTGAGCACACGAGATTCCAGCAAATGAGACATCATATTTTAATCATCTTTTACTTCTCCCCCTCAAAAATAGCATACTCATGATGTTTTTGAAAAACGTTTATGATTAAAATATGCTGTTTTTGAGTTTTAGGGAAGAATTTCAAGAACATTTGTCTTTTAGAACAAAGATTATATTTTTCAAATACTCCCCCTTAACAAGGGAATACTTGTCCTTATGAGCAGAATGTTTGAAAAAAACTTTAGAAAAACATTATGGTTTTAATTCTGCTCATAAGTAAGAAGCTTTCGCTCCTTTTTCAGGATTGAGGCACTGAAGCGTACCTCAGGGTCCTTTCTTTGAGGTCCGGGTTGTACACTGTTATGTGTGCACAAACCGTAATGCATAGGCCAATATGGAAAGAATAATGATATAAGAATAATGTAATATGATAATATATTCTTACATCAACTGCCTTTGCCAAAAGTTGAGAATACTGGGTCAGTCCGCTGAAATAGTCTGATAGCGAAAGGTAGACGACCCCCAACATAGCTTTCTAGCCTCCTCATCTGATCACGATGATATAACCGTTCTTCAATCTTCCAGATAAATTCCTTAACTTGTCGCACCTCCTTAGAATTCCATCTTCTTGATTTTCCCAACGCTGAATCTTGAACCCGATTAGCTAACCCATCACGTACACTCTTTAAGGTATCGTCACAGAACTTATGGATTTCATTGAATGCCATGAAACGGTGGAAATCTGTTGTGCTTCTGTAAACGAACCCAAAGACTGGTCTATGTAGCATGGTGTATTGAGGGTCCTTTTTGTTGTTGAGTAGGAATTGCGGTTCAACAAGGTTTAGCTTCGTCTGATAACTTTCGACACCTAGCTGGAGATCCTCTACACGTTCTTTGATGATTGTTCTCCTGATGTAGTGACAGAGAGAGGTACTGAGTGCATATCGAAGCTCGTTTGTTAGATGTTGCAATTTGCCTTGAACTTTCATCAGATACATGTCTTCGATATCATTCAGATTCAAATCAGGAAGATCAGCCTCAGAGAATGTGTAGAGATTGTTGTCAATTCTTTTTACTGTGATCTCTTCGAGAAATATATAATCACATCTTCTGGATCCGCTCACACTGGTAACGGCTACTATTCTGAGATCACTGTAAACTGGTTCCTGTGATTTCTGGAGAGCAAGTTTGTACTTGTACCAGGTTTGTCGTTTAGAATACCAGTGATGAATCCCCAACTCTGCATCACGATCATATTTCACGAGCTCTTTAACAAACAGATGTCTGTTAATAGCTTCTTCTTCAATAGCTGACTATGTGTAGTGAGCAGCTGGTGTGAAAGTAATTGACGTAGCATACTTTGTCTTCCCTTGTGTTCCGTTCTTTAGAAGTTCCAGATCGTTGTTGAAGAAAGCTTGGAAGGGAATTTCTGAGTGGTGAGATCTTCGTATCACAGGAAGTGGCTTAGTCCAATCAGTGATGAAAGGTCGGTTCTTGCCAACTCCCCTGACTACGTCTGGATTAGCCCAGTCGAAGTCACTTGACATTGCGCGTGCAATGTTTTCAAGATGATATTCAAGTTCGGCTGCGCTGTTGGATTTATCTTTCAGAAGAATGAATGCATCGTTCTTGATCCGACGAAGTTCCCGTTTGGTCATCTTCTTTATGTTAAGACTTCTTTTGATCTCTTGAGTAACAGCAAACGTGCTGTCTTCAACTCGGGAAGCTTCGTCAGTCGGAACCTGAGCACTTTCCAGATGATCAAACCATTCATTCCCTAGCTCATCCTTATCATTATCAAGCCAGGTGACAACAGCTGGTTCATTAGATGACTTCTTGCTGCGTGATGACTTGGATTTGGAGGGCTTTGGTTTTGGTGGTGATGGTGGAGAATATGGTTGATCTTCTTGCGGCTGAAATTCCACATCTTCAGCCGTGAAATGCTCATGTGGATGTTCGGTTTCAGTAGGACCAGATGATTGATGTTTTGGAGGTAGAGATGATGTTGTTTTTCCAGTTGGCTCCTGAATATGAATCCCAGACCCGCTTTTGTGTTTCTTATGTTCGGGGTTTGGGTCCTGATCTTCCTCGTCATCCTCTCGAATACGTTTACCTTTGTCAGCAGCTTCCTTGCACGATTTCTTCTCAATGTGTGCTTGAAGAGCCGCGATCAGGTTGATTTCTTCTTGAGAAGGAGAGGTGATTTCAAAGAGTCTGTCGAGAAGCACAAGCTCGATATATTCAGTGGTGAGATCTTGAAGCGGTTTGGTTTGGGAAGAAGATGAGATGGCTTCTTTGATTTTGTCTTCAAGTTGTGAATCAATATGCCCATTTATATTTTGCTGAAGATCAGGAAGAAATTGCTTGACAAAATGCTTTGTCTTACATGTGATATGATCTTTGATATTAAAACCAAGGAATTCATCTATCTTCTTCTTACTTTCCTGCATCTCTTCCACTTGCTGAGACAAGTTCTTGACTAAACTTTCCATTTCAGCCAATTTAGTTGTTGCTTGTTTGTCTCGTTGTGCTTGTGCTCTCTTTACTGCTTGTTTAAGTTTCTTTGCTGCAGGAGACACAACTTCAACTTTTGTAACATGGACGATTCTTCTTTTGCTCTTTCCTTTGTAAGCCTTTAAAATATTCTTAGAAATAGCTGCTTTTGATTTGGGTGATGAAGATCTTGAAGATGATGGAGTTAGTGAAGGAATTGGTTCATCAGATTTAGTAGTTGATTCCTTATGAGGTGAGGGTGGAGGTGTTGGATTCTCAGGAGGTGACCCAGGAGGTGTCTTGGGTGATGAAACAGATGAGGGCTGAACTGGTGGTTGTTCCTGTTGCTGTTGAGGGTTACTAACAACCATAGCAAGTTCAGTTGGAGGAATGGTATCATTAGTTGTGTCCTTTGGAGGGGAAGGAGGAGGTGTTGGAGTGTGAGAACGTATGTAGCTATTTGCTTCCAGGTTAGCTTGAGCGTCCTCCTTACGTTTCCTTTCTGCTTCCTCTTTTCTTGCCAGTTCCTCAAGATCCATGGCAGCTTTAGTTGCTTTATCTCCCAGAATGTCCCTTTCTTCTTCCATGTTCCAATCTTCTGTATCATCGTGACGTGGTTGTTCCCCGTGATTGTCGTCAAACATAGAATTAGAGATTTCCTTGTCAGATAAAACAATATTGCTTTCCTGATCCTTTTCCTTCTCCTCCTGAGTCTGTGCTCCCAAGTTGGGTTGATTAACCGAACTTGTTTGCTGAGAAGAGACCGATTCAGCCTTATCGAGTTGATTAATCGTATCAGGCTGAACCTTGGTTGATGCAGCTCCAGATCCTCCGGGTTGATTAACCGGATTAATTGGGGTCGAAGCAGCTTCATGAACAGTTTGTGATCCTCCAACTCCATGTGTTCTCTCATACTTCATCTGTTGCTCCAATACTTTCCTTGCCCTACGCTCTTCATCTTCCTTTAATGACTTGAGACTCTGTTTTTGTGCATTTTCCTGAGAGATCTTATTATGAAGTTCTGCCTCTTCAACAGTCATGAAGACATGTTCTTTTTCAGATTCAGATGATTCAGAGTCAAATTCAGTATCTTCATCAACGATTCTATTCGATTCAGGTTTTGGTTGAGGTTTGCTTGGTACTCTCCTCTTGATGACAGTAGTTCGGGGATGTCGTTTCTTTGGTTCAGAGACACTTGATGCACTACCCGTCTTAGTCTTACTTCGAGAACGAGTCTTAGAAGATCCTGATTCTTCAACTAACTTAGCAAGACCCACACGAAGTTCACGAAATGCCTTGTCGTAATCAACATATGCCTTAGTTTCTTTTACCTCATTTGTCATCAGAAATTCTGGCAATCGTGCACCTTGTTTGCGTGTGCTTTCTTTTGGAAAGTAGACTTTGCTTAAGGTTTTATCCATACTGTACTCATGAACCTCTTGATCAGTTGGACGCTTATCAAGGTCTTGATGTTGATCAAGTAGATAGCTAATGAGAACCTTGGTATATCGTACAAATGGAATTTTCTTGGAGGTTTTTCGCATTAAGTACATTATGTCTTCCCAAATGAGAGCAGCAAAGTCAATTGGTTCCTGGTTCACAAATCCCCATAAGACTTGAAGATGAGAAAGTCTTGGATGCTCAAACCTACTATCTCTTCCAGATATGGAATGGGTTATGATGAAGAAGATAGTCCTCCAGGGTTGAGGAATGTATCTAGCATTGACTTTGGAGATTGTGGTTAATGGTGTATCTAGTTGAACATCATAACCAATGTCAACCAGGAATTGCATGATTTCAGACTCTGAAGGTGTCGGGTAAAATTGTTTAGAAGTTTCAGGTGCATCTGGAAGTTTTAAGGCTTTACGGAGTGTGGCAGGTGTGACTCTGATTTTCTTACGATCCAGTGTACAAGTGAAATACTTGTCATCATTACTTTTTGTGAAGGTATCCCAGAATTGATGAATGTATAGTTCTGGAATGGTGTCCGAGCTATCAAGAAGATCTCTACACTTATGAACCTTGAGAATCTCCACTGCAATCTGGCAGCTTGAGTCAGAGCACTTGATTTTGTCCAGTTCTACACGTGAATTGTTCTTTCCAATTTCCAGTGAATACCCGTGAGGAAAGACTTCATCTTTGGTGAGAGCAGGAAGAGGTTGTTGTTGTGAAGTCGTCATTGATGTGTTTCTGAATCAACAATCATATACGAATATACAGAATACATGTTTGTTAGAAATTGTTAGCTTAAGAAGCAACACATGGCACCCTATTTGTATTTATGATTGGTTGTTTCATGCTTGGTCAAAGAATTTATCAAGAGTTTGCCAAATTCTATAAAATTTGATTAATTTCGATAATTATAAAAGGATATAATTAAGGAAATTGATTAAATTCTATGTCAGATCACAACTGCGATAATTATGTCAACTGCGATAATTATGTCAACTGTGATAATTATGCAACTGCGATAATTATGTCAACTGCGATAATTATGTCAACTGCGATAATTATCCAATCAAGATAAGTATCCTAATCAAGATATGTATCCCAACTGCGATAATTATCCAACTGCGATAATCATCCCAACTGCGATAATTATGTCAATCAAGATAAGTATACAACTGCGATAATTATCCCAACTGCGATAATTTTGGCCAACTTCGATAAACTCTTGTACAAGAGTTTACGATGATAATGTCGATGAACAGTCACTCAGATCTTATCGTGATTCATTATAACTTATGATTATTAACCTTAGATTAGTTCAAACAACTTTTATGACTATTTTGAGCATTTAGGCTAAGTTATAACACAAATGAACCACAACATCGCAAAAATCAAACTGCTCAAGTTCGTGTTCTTCATAAACCCTAAAACTTAATAGATTCACTTAATGTGTTTCTGGGTACAATCCAAGCATGCCAACATTCAATTAAACATCAAACAACAACATTCCAATAAACAATTTACACAATAACACATACACAAAGTTTTCCCCAAATCGTTGCTTAAACCCTAAAATCCAATTAGAACAATTTGTGGTTTCTGGAAGTAATTAAGCATGCAATATAGGTTTATAAACAATGTATAAGCATTATCGTACAATTGTTTTCAACACAAACACTCTCAATCTTAAATCCCCAATTTAACGCAAAACCCTAGAACTAAACATCACGATTATGATAGTTCTAGCCGTTGGATCATGATTATGTTCAAAACCATCTTTAATAATGACATGATAAACATAAGAATACTCACAAAATTCAAAAATCTTGATCGGATTAGCAGAATGAGTGTCATCCGTTGATGATGGTGGGTGGGTGGTATTGAATACGGTTGGTGAATTAGGCAGACTAATAACTGCGGTGAATTAATTGTTTTGACTTTTTATATCTTTTAGCTATTTTGAAGTATTAGCAACTTAAGTCCCTTAACCTTAATGACAGTGAAGTCCTAGTCCTAAACCACCATCATGCAAACACTAAGTCTCATTTTTGACATTTAAGGCACACAACTTTTTCTTATCTTAAAATCTTATCACCTAAACTTGTGAAGCAACAATTTCTGAAAGTATGCAAGTACAATTTTAAAAATTGTGGTAAAAATTATCTCCCCTCAACACGTGTTCAAAAATAATTTGAGACATTGTAAAATAAACAACATGTTGGATAAGGGATTGTACTTGCATTTAAAAAAAAATAGATATATACAAAGATAGTTTGGAGATGAATGACGTTGTTAATTGTTTTTAAGAAATTTTTCCAAATCATTTGGCGTCAAACATCTCATACCAATCCGGTGAACCAGATCCACAAATCTTGCATGAGGCAAGGCTTTTGTGAACAGATCCGCCAGTTGGTGTTCAGTTCCCACAAAGTATAATTCAACAGTACCCTTGTCCACGTGTTCCTTGATGAAATGGTACCGGAGATCAATATGCTTGGACTTCGAATGCTGTACGGTGTTGCATGAAATGGCAATGGCACTCTTGGAGTCGCAATACATCGGAATCTTGTTGAATATATAGCCGTAGTCCATTAGTTGTGATCTCATCCAGATGACTTGAGCACAACAGGAAGACATGGCTACATACTCAGATTCTGTTGAAGACAGTGAGGTGCAATCTTGCTTCTTTGACTGCCAAGATACGAGCTTGTCACCTAAGAATTGAACTCCCCCTGATGTACTCTTGCATGTGTCTAAGCATCCTGCATGGTCAGCGTCTGAAAATGCAACAAGTTCAAACCCAGAATCCTTTGGATACCAGATCCCCAAATTAATGGTTCCCTTGATGTATCTAAGGATTCTTTTTACGGCTGAAAAATGCCGTTCAGTCGGTCTAGACTGATATCGGGAGCAAAGATATGTGGCAAATACAACATCCGGTCTGCTAGCTGTGAGATACATGATCGAGCCAATTATACTATGATACTTTGTAGGATCAATGGGTGTCCCATGTATGTCAGCATCTAGCTTTGGGGATGAGGAGGACATTGGGGTATTATAGGTGTCACAGCTGGTCATACCATGCTTTTTCAGGATTTCCTGAGCATATTTTGACTGACTTAGAAATATACCACGGGGTGACTGATGAACTTGCAATCCTAGAAAGAATTTAAGTTCACCCATCATAGACATCTCAAAGTTTTGTTTCATCAGTTTAGAAAAAGCGTTCAAATATTTTTTATTGGTTGAACCAAAAATAATATCATCCACATAAATTTGAACAATGAGAATGTCTTCCCCGTGTGTTTGTATAAATAAAGTTGGGTCAACAGTTCTAATGGTAAAATGATTAGCAAGTAGAAATGCAGATAGTTTATCGTACCATGCCCTCGGGGCTTGTTTAAGGCCGTATAGGGCTTTCTTAAGCCGATATACATGGTTTGGATGATCTGGGTCCACGAAGCCTTCTGGTTGTGACACGTACACCTCTTCTCGGAGTTGTCCATTGAGAAATACCGTTTTCACATCCATCTGATAGACTGTGATGTTCTTGTGAGCTGCGTATGCCAGAAACATTCAAACTGCCTCAATCCGAGCCACTGGAGCAAACGATTCCTCGAAGTCAATACCCTCTTCTTGGCTATACCCTTTTGCTACCAGTCGGGACTTGTTGCGAATCACTGTACCATCTGCATCCAGCTTGTTCTTCCAAATCCATTTCAATCCAACAACATAAACTCCATCTGGTCTTTCAACTAATTCTCAAACTTCCAAACGTTTGAATTGTTCCAGCTCTTCTTGCATGGATTCAATCCAGTTGTCGTATGTAAGGGCTTCTTTGATGTTTTTAGGTTCAGATTGACAGACAGTGAGTGCATACATGCAGTGTTCACTATCTGAGTGAAGTTTTTGTCTCGTGATGACTGGATTGTTAGGATTTCCAATTATATTTACCAAAGGATGATCTCTTGTCCATTTGTGGGTGGAAGGAAAATGTTGAATGTTGTTTTGGTGAGATGACGGGTCCATGTTGCTCGATGATGATTCTCCTATTTCTGGAATGGTTGGTGGTGGAGCAAATGGATTGAAGAATGCATTCCCGTCATAATCAGAAGGTGTGGGAACTTGGTTAGAAGTGGGGGAAGAATCTTCAACTGCAGGTGGAGGTGTTTGATCCATAGATGATGAAGGTTCAGGTTGAGGTGCATTGGTATCAACTGCTGTAGTGGTAGTGGCAGATTGATCAGGTGCTTGATTTGGGAGTTGTTGAGCAGCGAAACTGGTGGAAGCATCTGATGCACTATTAACACGAACTTCATCAAACATTGGTGCAAACAAATCTTCCAGATCTTTAATGTTAAAAGGTAAAGGGGCAGACGAAGATTCAGGGAAGTTTAGACGGTTATGTTCGGGTTCTAAGCGGTCTTGCTCAGAAGCCATTACCGTGAGTTCATCAAAATTGGCGTGTATAGTCTCTTGAATTTCCCCGGTCCGACGATTCCAAATTCTATATCCCTTAGAATTTTCACAGTAGCCAACGAATATCCCGATGTTTGCTTTAGCCTTAAGTTTACCAAGATCATCTCTATCATTTTTCGGGTAACACAGTGCTCCAAAAACATGAAAGTAGGTGATATTTGGTTTTCTGCCTTGTATAAGCTCATATGGAGTTTTGTTGTGTCGTCTGTTGATCATGCCACGGTTCTGAGTGTAACAGGCAGTATTAACAGCTTCCGCCCAAAGATAATCTGGCAATTGAGCATTGATCAACATTGTTCTAGCTGCTTCCACAAGCGTACGGTTTCGTCTTTCAACTACACCATTCTGTTCGGGAGTGCGTGCAATTGAATATTGATGAACAATCCCATGCTTCTTAGTGTATTCCCGAAGGATTTGATTCTTAAATTCAGTGTCATTTTCTGTTCGAATAATCCTGACGGTGTTATGGACTTGAACTTGAATCTTTGTGAGAAACGTGATGACCATTGAAGGAACTTGATCTTTTGTCCGAATAAAGTAGACCCATGTCCATCGTGAGTAGTCATCCACTATTACCTGAATATACTTCTTCCCGTTAATACTCTGAACTCGCATCGGACCACACAAATCCATATGTAGCAGCTGGAGGACATGATCTATGCTGTGTTCTGTTTTGGGAGGAAAGTGAGCACGGTGACTTTTTCCTTGTTCACATGCAGAACACAAATGATCTTTGGCATATATGAATTTGGGTAACCCGTCAACCAATTTATGTCGCGCAAGGTCAGTCATGGTTTTGAAATTTAGATGAGACAATCTTTTATGCCATAACCAAGCCTTTGTGGGATTAGCTTTGGAGAGTAAACAAATAGGAGATGAAGCAGTCATGCCTTCAAAGGATATGGTGTATAGACTGGTTCCGCGTCTTCCTTTCATCAAATCATTTCCTTGAAGATCACGAATGAAGCAAGTCTTCTCCCTAAATACTACTTCTAAATCTCCGTCACAGAATTGTCCCACTGAGAATAAATTGTGACCAAGGCCTTCAACATAGTATACACGACTGATTTCGATGTTCCCATTAACATAATCTCCATAGCCCATTATTGCTGCGAAGTGATCATTCCCGAACCTGAACGTTCCGATGAACTTTGCGATAAAGTTAGTAAGAAGTTTGAGGTTGCCGGTCATGTGTCGGGAACACCCGCTATCAACAATCCATAGGACAATTTGGATCACCTGCATCACAAACATTGAAAACAGGTGGAGAATTGGTAACGGTCGGATCCGTTGGGTTAGTAACACAAGAGGTAATTATCTTTGGTAACCATTTAAATCCTGGAGTATTTTGTAACCAACGTTGCCATGTCCAACAAGTCTCAGCCTTTTTCCTAATGAATGCACTAGGTGATTTGGTTGTCTTAGGTTTGGCTATGGGTGTTTCAATGGTTTGCTCAGAAATAACTAGTGGTGGTTTCCCTAAAATGGACTTGGCAACAGTTTTGAGCTTAGAGGAAGAGCCACTAGTTCGTTTCTTTTTTCGTTTCAACAAAGTTTTAGCAATGCAGTTTTGATGATCACCAGATAATATACTAGCACGACAAACAATACAACTAGCATCAACCAAAACATTAACATTATCATTCATAGATTCAACATTTGTTACATCATTCCTAGAATTAGACTTTGCTAAGGTCGATTCTATTCCTGACATTACATCTGTGTTATTCAAACTACTGTCTTGAACTTCTGAAGACTTAGATGATCCATTCCTAGACTTCCTGACTCTACTCTTCTGTTGTTTCTTGGGAGTCTTGGAACTGCTAGCCTTAGAGATAGTATCTAGTCCTGTGGAAGTAGAAGTGTTTGCATTAGTGGTTGAGTCTGATGCTTGGGTAATTGTTTTGTCTACTACATACATCCCTGGGGCAATCTTAGGAACATTTGCCTTGCCTTTGTCTAAAACTCTGATTTTCTTCTTTAGATCAACAATGATGTGTTGGAATTCTTGATTTTGTGAATCTAATTTTCTGTTGAGGCGGACTGTGTCATTTCTGTTTTGAAGAATTTCTTCCAGTTCCTTTTCATTTTCAAACAGTTTAAGTCTTAAGAAATCTTTTGTTTCCTTGTGATTATCAGAAACATGACTGTTTTGAAATGATAAAGATGCTATGAGATTTTGAAATTTTAGTTCAAATTCAGCACTTTGATTTTGACACCAATCAAGCCTTTTTTGAAGATTAAAAACTTTGTCTTCCACATCATTGTTGATTTGTCGAAGATCCTCATTCTCTTTGACCAAATTTTATATTTCTATGTGCAACATCTCAACATTTACAGCATGATCTTTCACAAGTAATTCATTGCATGACTCATAAAGTGAATTCATAATCACAGAAACAACGTCATAACACATAACTTTTGCTAAGAGTCAATCATTGTCTTTTTCTAAAAATTTCTTTTGAAGTTTTTGACGTTGAACCTTGTCATCTTTAGCTTTGAAAATGGATTTCATAGATGCTACTTCCGTGTATAACTCATCTTCCCATTTTGTTGCGCATTTCTTCAGATTTCTGACATGAGGATGAATTTTCTTTTGAAGAATCTTTTTCTTTTCTTTTTGAACAGGAGAAAGAAAAGAAGAGACAGGAATTTGAGAACTAAACTCAATTTCATTCTCCAAACGAGAAATGTCGTCCATAAATGTCTGAAAATATCGAAGAACCTGACATTTTTTAGGCATTTGTGGATCAACAAGATCCTCTGTCAAACAATCTTTGAATTGTGCAGCAGTTGTGGGGACAGAAGTTATAGACGAAGGAGCATTTATGTTTGTGTATTTTAACGTTTGTTCTGGATGGTCCTTAGGAGGGACAAATGATTTGCTCAAATGAGGTCGTACATTATAATCATAATGTACTCTTGAAAATTCTTTTTGTGAATTTGATCGACCTTCAATCTTTTGTGCAAGAAAATCAGTTTCTTCATCAATAGAATACATAACAACACGTTGAAAGGTATCATCTAACAAAAATGTTGCATTGTATAACTTAGGATTGTCTTTGAGTGCTTTGTGTGAATTACGGGATGTGTCACTTCCAAGTGCAAAACTTACTCCTTTAGGACTTGGTTTCACAGATAGTTTTTGTATTTGTGTTACAGAATTACCCGTTTTATACACAACATTTTGAAATTCTTTGAGTTTGGTTTCCAAATCCAGAATTTCCTCAAGATATGAGTCAACACATTTCCTAGTGGCTTGCTTTTCGTCAAGAAGATCCTGCTGAGATGTTGAAAGCTCTGATTGAGTTTTTAACAACTCAGAATTTAAAGCATCAATTTATTTTTTGAATTCAAATTGATCCTTTTCTTTTTGAGAGAGAAGCTCAGCTTTGGCAACGGTTAGCTCACGAACTTGACTTTCTAAATTTTGAACTTTTACATACTCTTGTTGGAAAGCAATTTCAAAACCTTTTTCACGTTTATCTTGTTTTAGATATCCCGAAAGTTGTAGTTTGTAGCACTCATTGTCCTTCGTTAACATTGCAATCTTTTCTTTCAGATTATTATTGATTTCATTGCATTTTTCAATTTGTGATTGGGTGGTCAATAACAAGGCCTGAAGCTCTGAATCTTGATCAGTCAAAGGATCATTTTTTTCAAGATGATCCAAATTTTCATCGTCAATTGAATCATCAAATGAAACGACGGTTTTATCATCATCAAATGATACAACAGTGTTTATTTGATCATCTGATAGAGATGAAAATGATGAATCATGTTGAACAGAATTGTCATTTGTAGATGAAGATGCAGATGGTGAAGCAATTTCATGTATAAGACATTGTGGATCAGGTACCTGAGATAGACCATCGGTGTCATAGACCGGGCCTGTCTCAGACATGTTCATCTCTTGCATGTTTGCCATGAGCATTACTGCAGCATTTGCCTCAAGATCCTCCATCTCATCATCAGATGCAGCATTTGCCATTAAGCTTTGCTCATTCTGTGTCACCATTCCTGCTGCCTTTTCATCTTTAAGAGCCATTAAGAGAGCTTCCTTGTGATATGCACTGCCCATAGTACGAGGCTTTGGACATGCATTTGCCATGTGACCAATCCCACCACAGTTGTAGCATGTGATTGAAGTATTTGCAATGCCTTTTTGTTCATTCCCAGTCATCTGATTTCTGCTCTGAGTATTACCCACACTGTTCCTGTTACCCCCTGCTGAATTGAACCGATTCCCTCCTGACTGAAACCTATGAGATCCGTAGTTTCCACTGTTTCCTGAACCATATCTGCCCGAAGACCTATTCTGAATTTCCACTCTGCCAACATTAATAACAACTTGATTCCTGGTGTTGGAAGATGAACGAAGACGGTTGTTGGATTTGGTGAACTTGCCAAATGCCTTAGCAATTAATCCAAATGCTTCATTAAGAGAGTTGAATGCATCCTCCTCTTCATCATAATCAGCGTTTGAGTACAACATGGAATCTGAGTTGTTATATGGGACCATTTGATTGTCAGAGTATTGTGATGGTGCTTCATATGGGATGATTTGGTTAGAAGGTTGTGGTGGAAAACTTGGTTGGAAAGATGATTGACCAAATTCCTGGTTTGGTAGTGGAAAGTTGGATTGAGCAACGAGAGCTAGTGAGTTAGGTGTTGGTGCTGGGATGAAACCGCCTCGTGCTGCAACTTCCTTATCTACCTCAGATTGATGTTGTTTTAGAAAGTCATACATGAGTCCATACTTGACCTCACCAATCTTCTTAGTTTGCCTGGCAAATGTTGCATATTTCTGCCATTCTGGTCCAAGGCAACCCATAAATTTTGAATTGATAGCAATCTTAGGTAACTTGATGTCATGACAATCGAGGTCATTTACAACATTTGTGAAACGGTGGTAGTATGATTCAATTGTCTCCCCTGGTTCCATGATGAAATTGTTATATTCCATGTAAAGCTTTGACTCAAGGTCTTCTTGATTTAACTCAGTCCCTTCCATGAGAAGATGCACATGTTCCCACATGTCTTTGGCAGTCTTTTGAGCATCAATACTTCGGTAAATAGGATTTGGAATCCCTGAAGTATGTAAGACATTGCCAATTGATTTGCCTCTTGTTGCAGTGTTTGTTCATTTGTGTAGTTAGCGACAGCAATGGGAGTTGATGTTTCATCTCTTTCTGTAGTTTCTGGAACAACATTCACTGGAAGTGGAAAGGGTCCTTCTTCAATGGCTTGCTTAAGATATTTCCCATGGGGTTTACGGAGTTCAATGAATCTGAGAAATCTACTAGCCCACTACACATAGTTACCGGGTGTCAGCATGGGTGGAGTATCCTGATTCCCAGCTTCATGTCGGGATTGCTGACTGCTAATTGCCTCACACATCTTGTTAAACCAATGTGGCTCTCTGGAGTAGGATGGATTGTTCAGCATTTGATTCTGTTGCATGATTTGTTGTGGGGAAACTTGTGGTGGAGAGAGAAACTGATGCTGTTGCACGAATGCTTGTTGTTGTTGATACTGAGGATGAAATTGCTGTTGTTGAGGATATTGCTATAGCTGATAGTAGTAATTGAAGTGAGGTGGTTGAGACATATCTGGATCTTAAAGATAATTAAGATATGTGTTGATGAGTTATGTTAAGTTGGTTTGGAAATCAAAAGATTTTGTTCAACTGCGATAAGTACTGTTCACCAAGTGCGATAAGTACAGTTCACCAAGTGCGATAAGTACAGTTCACCAAGTGCGATAAGTATAGTTCACCAAATGCGATAAGCTTCAATAGCGATATCAATAGTAGAAAATGCGATAAAACAAGAAAGTGCGATAAACAATGACAAATTTGATATGTTATCTTAAAGTGCGATAAGTTATAGCAAAATGCGATAAAATATCAAACTGCGATAAGATAAGATAGCAAACTGCGGTAATTTATGGCAATAGCGATAGTTTTATTCAATTCCAAGTTCGATAATTCTCAACTCTTGTACAAGAGAAGAGAAGCAACCAAGTCGAAGTATTTTCACTATCTAATACAAGAAAGTACAATACTGAGTCCCAATGACGATAACTGAAGATCTGCCAAATGCGATAATACCCTAAATTATCTTGATTCGAACTGCGATAAAACCCTAACTTATCTTGATTCGAACTGCGATAAAACCCTTAGTTGTCGAAGTTCACTCAGAAAGCAAAAATATCACTTTTCATCAACTTTTCCAATTCGCTAATAACACGGATTACACCAAATCGTTCAAATAACCAATAAAACCCGATTGTTTTTGACTTTAAACGATTAGTAATCACAAGATTTGATGAAAATTAAACTTGTTAACGTAGAAAATATGAAATTCGATGAAGAATTGTGAAATTTTAACGAATTCAAAGCAACTTTTTCAACACGAACAAGAGTTTAACGTTAAGACTTGAACGAAAACCTTATGAAATTTAGAAAACCAACGTAATTAACTATACTAATGACTCAAAAAACACGATCCTAATTATCCCTAGGCGAATGATACCACTTATAGGTCACTAATATCTCAAACACACACACGATATGAAAGCTAAGATTCGATCTACTACTATATATTAAGCTACGAAAAAGAAATAAGTAAATAAGCTAATAAGCAATACGAGAAGAAGAAGAGAATAAGAGAGAATGGAAGGCTTTCAATAATCGAATGTTACAAGGACAAAGCTTACGCAAGATGCATGAAAAACCAACTTGAAATGAGGAGCCCTTGCCTTCTATTTATAGGCAAATACTTAGGGCGCCTCATACTTAATTGTTTCTAGAAGGTTTAGCCGGTCCATGGGCTACTAATGGACCGGACTCTAATTACAAACAATATAGCCCAAATAAGCAACATATATATCGCATTTGATCAAGACTTGAATATTACAAAACGTGTTCCTAACATTGGTTTTGGTTTTAAAGGATGCTCTGTGATGTTTACCTTTTTCATAAGCTGAGCATGGTTTATCCTTTGAAAACAAAAGAGATGGTAAGCCAAGGACCTTGTTTTGTTTTACAAGGTTGTTTATGTTTTTGAAGTTCAGGTGTGAGAGTCTCTTTTGCCAAATCCAGTTAAGTGTATCAGTGGCCTTGGTAAAGAGACAAGTTCCATTCTGAGTCAGACTGGACATGTCCAACACATAAACATCATGTCTTCTTGGTGCAATAAGGACAACTTCCTTATTAGCATTGAAGATGATTCCTTATTTATCATCAAACTGAACTATGTATTTAGCATCACATAGTTGACTGACACTTATCAAATTATATTTAAGACCATTTACATAAGCTATCCTAGTAAAGACTATACCATTGCAGTTTACTGAACCATAACCTTCAGTGAGACATGATGAGTTATCAGCAAATATCACTTTGGGTCCTGATTCATCAACATACTTGTGCAGATACTCCTTCACACCAGTCATGCTCCTTGAACATCCACTATCAAGATGCCAAACAGGATCCCTGGCATGTTTCTACACAAATGGTAAACTGGGTTAGTTCTTTCTAGGACTCCACTTCTTGGAGGGCTTAGCTTTGGGGGTCTTTTTAATATTTATAATTGATTTATGGTCAGTGGTGTAGTGGACTGAGCTACCACAAATTATGCATTTGATTGCAGATGTAGATTCAGTAGACTGAGAGGCTGACTTTGTCATACCTCTTCTGGCCTTAATGGCCTTATCACCTCCTGAGGTGTCATGAGTGGAACTTCCACTATTTTCACAACAATTGTCAATTTGACAATCCTTAGGATGGTGATCATTGAACCCACAGTAAGGGCAAGGTGCAAAATATTTTGCCTTTAGTTTCTGTTTGTATTACCCGAAAATCTATAACATGTAAAATGACCAAAATGCCCCTACAATCTAAAACTTTGACATAACAAGTCCTTAACGCACCAAATTGATCCCGAATCTTGGTAAACCAATAACTTATGAAACCAAATGATGCTAAGCTACATATGACACATTAAAATGTTACCTTGGACCCTCTAAAACACACCTTAGCCGAAATATATATGTTATACACAATTAAATCATTTTTGAAATCTAAAACATAAGTTAAACATGGAAAATTACAATCAAATCACAAGATTATTTTGGTCCAAACCATAAATCCGAAATTTAGGCCCTCTCCCCCCCCTAATCGGCACATTCCTCATTTACAACATTCCTATCCCTATTTCTCCTCCACAACAATACCGAACATCAAAGGAAAAACCCTAGATACCAAAATTCTGCCGTCCCCTTTGTTTTGCTGCTGTGATCGATCCATAAAACCACCAAGGAATCCCCATCTTGTTCTTGTTATAAGGTATATACATCGTACTATGTAAATACACGAATTTGTGAATAAAAAACTAATCAAAACGTATCATCTTCCTTGTTTGTTTCTGCTGCCGATCGACCCAAAGAGGAAAAGAGAAGATCGTGAGTGATTGTGTATCGCGTACTTGATTCTTCGTGTGTTCTACGAGGGTATGGTATCTCCTTGTTCAATCCTTGTTCACCTATTTGTGTTCTATTCGAATTATAGAATGAAAACATGTCACATGAAATCATAAAAACTAAGAAACCCTAAAACTTAAAAGAAGGATCGACTAGACTTTTTGTAATGAGTAATTCGACTCTAATGTGTTATAAACTATTATGAAATGATCTAAATGTGCTATGGACTCACCCAAAATCATTTGGTGTAAAGAATTAATGAACGGGATGAATAAAACCCTAAGTATGTAAGTATTATATAAAAACTGCTACTGACCTAAGATTTGATTCGACTTTAATGGGCTGTGAATTAATGATGTGAACGTATATTTTGATGTTTCTGGAGTCTAAAATTAAGTTCAAGGAAAGATCTTTCTGAGAAAATTAGCCTTGTAATTTTTAGAGGTGGGGAAGGCAACTTTTTGATTTTTAGAAATTCGTGTGTCAAACCTGAATTCGGATGTCTGGAAATCAGTCCGTTTTGATGATTTTTAATTTTCAAACCATGAGGATTTAGGTCATGAAATTCTCCAGTATGTGACTTCAATATGTTTAGAAGTGTCATGAATTTTTGTAGATTTTTCCTGGAGGTATTGGTGGGTAAATGAAGTGGTTACTTTCTGAGTGTTACAGCAGACATGTTTTCTGAGTATTCCGAGTTGTGGTATTTTTCATGTGGGGTTAAACTAATTAATAAATTCTGGGAAAATTAGTGTGGGTTTTCAAGACATTAAGGTAGCTCTGGGAATTTTTGTGGATTTTATCTCTGAGTTCTAATATGGTTCATAAATTCGATCAAGTGTGGTCTGTTTAGGGTTAAAAGCTGATAAGAAGTTAATTAGGGCTAAATAAGGATTAATTGTGTAACTTAAGGGTGGAACTTATCATTATTCAAACTAAAAGGGTTTAACTTGTTAAAACATGTAACTTTATGATATTTATGTTTCATACCCTAATCTTACGATAGTTTCACTATAATCCCAAAACTATTTATAATTACTTAATAAACCCTAACTATAAGAATGTGATTAGTAACAAGTATTTAAAATCCGTTATGAAATTAAATGAACTAATAAGCATATTATGAATCATCATCTATGTAGATTCGTTGAAGAGGTGTGACAGTGTGTCCTTGTGTTCATCCATTTGTTTGCTTTCATTCACTCGCTAAGGTACAGATATTCTGCCCTTTTTCAGTAAGGGTGTCCTCTTGCTTATTTCATTCAGTATCTATGATTCATCTTAGTATTTCTCTGAGCCGTTGTTAGGTCTTCTCATACTCTGATTGGTTCTTCATTATGCATATCAGTTGGTTATGATCTGAGCCTTTTATATGGGGCTTTCCTATTTGAATCTATGCCTTTGTTATGTTTTCCCTAATTCATGAACCTGGCTTTATTTCTTTTGATACATGATATGATCTGTCCATCACCCTGTAATGTGAATATTTATGACCCTGGAATACTTTGAAGGTTCATAGGATTTTATAACTAAATGTAAAAACTCTTCTTAATTACATGTGAAAATGTTTTGAAAACTTTCTTTAAAGGACCTACTTTATGAAGACTGTTTTAAGGTTTACTTTCATGAAAGCTATTTTAAGAGATTACTTTTTGAACTATGATAGGAACTTTTAATATAAACCTTTAAATTGAACCTTTTATGAACCTTGAAACAAATTGATATGAACCTTCTGATTTTGGACTCCCTGATACTTGACCCTTCTGACATTGGACCTTTTGATATTGAACCTATTTTCTGATTCCTGATTTATTGCTATGTTTCCTTGAACCTTGATTGTTTCTTTCATGATATTATGAGCGTTTGACATGACCTTTCTGATATATGATCTTTCTGATATTAAACCCTTCTGATATTGAACCTTTATGATATTGACCTACTGTTATGACCTTCCTGATATGAGCCTCTGATATGAACTTCTGATATTCTGAAATGGGAATTGACTTATGCAACTAAATTAAATACTTAATACCTTGCCATAAACCTGAATACTTGAACCTAACACTTGATACTTGAACCTGACACCTGATACATGATACTGATTTCTGATACATGATACTGATTTCTGATACATGATACTGATTCCTGATACATGATTCTCGATACATGATACTGATTTCTGAGGCATGACACCTGACACATGATACATGATACCTGACCTTAACCCACAGTTTGATACTACGAGCCACTCACTAGGCATGAGGGTTTCATGTCCATGTCAGTCGATGCACCGATGGCATGACTCTAGGGTAGGAGAGTGATGACCTATCCCGTCCCTGCATGTTATGTTTATGATTCATGTTTATGTAGAGGCAGATTATGGCCACCTGGGGCGTATGGATGCATCCTAGATTTGTTCATGTTCATGTTATGTTATGTTATTCATGGTGACTGATGGTGTGTGCGATACACGTCTTTCACACTCTGGGAGCTGATCACTCCATATTTTCTGATTTCTGGGATTAGTGAGAGGACTTCTCTCTGCATGGCGTTATGATACTGATTACTGATTTCTGTTTCTGGGCTCGTAGAGGATTTCTGTTACCCTGCACCTTGTAACCTTATAACCCGATTACCTTTACTCACCATTATTATTACTGTTACCCTGTAACTTGGAATATGACTTAACACTTGACTTGGCTGGATCTGACCTGGTATGTGGTAGGATTACGGATTACATTTTATACTTTTCTGCAACTAGTTTTAATCATGTTATGTCTGTATAACCTTTACTTTCCATTACTGTTACTGCTACCCTATAGCATGATACATGACTTAATACTGAACTTGATTTTTGACATTGGGTTTGTGGTGGGCTACGGATTCCTTTTCACTTACCTACTGTAACTAGTTCTAGTCCTGTTATATCTGTATAATCTGCATTATCCTGTTCCTGATTCTTGTTACATCTGGTATTCATTCATTTACTTCACTACTTTACCTTTACTGCTTGTTACCGTTATATCTGTTCACTGAGCTCTCGTAGCTCAGCCGCACGTTTTCTTTTCGTGTGCGGCAGGTTTAATTGGAAGCTGGGTCATTAATAGAGAGGACCTTGGACTTAGAAGAATTTTACTAGCAGCTTGGGATTAGCTATTGGTGATGGTTAGAAGAATTCATGTTAGACTTAGAAATCATTGAAGTCCTGTAATTTTCTTATTTCCTTTGTAACCATTGAATTCTATTGTATTATGTATGTCGTATGCTTATATCTGTTCTGATAAGAATCCGTATTTGTGACATCTTTGCCTTTGTCGGGTCGGGGTGTTACAATTTATGGTATCAGAGACAGGTTTACGACTTGTAATACAATTACCCTGTCCTGTGCGTTTAGGACCATTAGGCTTCCACTGTAAGAACATAGGAGAACACCTTGAGGACTTGCTTTAGGATTCCCTGATGTGAACTTAAGTTTTGACCGGTGAGGAATGGGTAGAATATAAGGTATTTAAGTATCATCGTTTCTGCATTACTCTGATTCGTGCTTTGCTATGACATTGCTTGGGTTAACCTCTGAGACTGTAGAAGTATTAAGTGGACTAAGACAGGTGATTGTTACGACTTGAGATAAAGTATGACCATCATGAAGGCATACTTATGTGGTGCTGGTATTATTAACGTGATAATACTTACACCATATAACGTGCCTTCATTGTGGCCATAGGATGTCTTGGGAAGTACCTAAGAAGCATAGAACTTGATCTCCGTTGGAATATCCGCGATTAGCGAGACTTTAGGTTCATCCTACCCGTTCATATACTCTGCCCTCGTTCATTAGAAATCTGGATAAGTTTGAACTATCGATTTGCATTCTGTTTACCTCAATTATGAATCTTGAACTCCTGTAGAGCTCTCTACTATTGATACAGTTAATTTGATCTAAAATCATGTTCACGTTTCCTTATAAGCGCTCCTTCTGAAAGAACCTCCCCAGGCGTGAAAATGTTCGTGACGATCTTTCGCGACTTGCTACGACTCCGCTTAACTTGGCGACTTCAAATTTCGAGGACGAAATTTTTTTGTTAGTGGGGAAGAAGTTGTAATACCCGAAAATCTATAACATGTAAAATGACCAAAATGCCCCTACAATCTAAAACTTTGACATAACAAGTCCTTAACGCACCAAATTGATCCCGAATCTTGGTAAACCAATAACTTATGAAACCAAATGATGCTAAGCTACATATGACACATTAAAATGTTACCTTGGACCCTCTAAAACACACCTTAGCCAAAATATATATGTTATACACAATTAAATCATTTTTGAAATCTAAAACATAAGTTAAACATGGAAAATTACAATCAAATCACAAGATTATTTTGGTCCAACCCATAAATCCGAAATTTAGGCCCTCTCCCCCCCCCTAATTGGCACATTCCTCATTTACAACATTCCTATCCCTATTTCTCCTCCACAACAATACCGAACATCAAAGGAAAAACTCTAGACACCAAAATTCTGCCGCCCCCTTTGTTTTGCTGCTGTGATCGATCCATAAAACCACCAAGGAATCCCCATCTTGTTCTTGTTATAAGGTATATACATCGTACTATGTAAATACACGAATTAGTGAATAAAAAAACTAATCAAAACGTATCATCTTCCTTGTTTGTTTCTGCTGCCGATCGACCCAAAGAGGAAAAGAGAAGATCGTAAGTGATTGTGTATCGCGTACTTGATTCTTCGTGTGTTCTACGAGGGTATGGTATCTCCTTGTTCAATCCTTGTTCACCTATTTGTGTTCTATTCGAATTATAGAATGAAAACATGTCACATGAAATCATAAAAACTAAGAAACCCTAAAACTTAAAAGATGGATCGACTAGACTTTTTGTAATGAGTAATTCGACTCTAATGTGTTATAAACTATTATGAACTGATCTAAATGTGCTATGGACTCACCCAAAATCATTTGGTGTAAAGAATTAATGAACGGGATGAATAAAACCCTAAGTATGTAAGTATTATATAAAAACTGCTACTGACCTAAGATTTGATTCGAATTTAATGGGCTGTGAATTAATGATGTGAACGTATATTTTGATGTTTCTAGAGTCTAAAATTAATTTCAAGGAAATATCTTTCTGAGAAAATTAGCCTTGTAATTTTTAGAGGTCGGGAAGGCAACTTTTTGATTTTTAGAAATTCGTGTGTCAAACCTGAATTCGGATGTCTGGAAATCAGTCCGTTTTGACGATTTTTAATTTTCAAACCATGAGGATTTAGGTCATGAAATTCTCCAGTATGTGACTTCAATATGTTTAGAAGTGTCATGAATTTTTGTAGATTTTTCCTGGAGGTATTGGTGGGTAAATGAAGTGGTTACTTTCTGAGTGTTACAGCAGACATGTTTTCTGAGTATTCCGAGTTGTGGTATTTTTCATGTGGGGTTAAACTAATTAATAAATTCTGGAAAAATTAGTGTGAGTTTTAAAGACATTAAGGTAGCTCTGGGAATTTTTGTGGATTTTATCTCTGAGTTCTAATATGGTTCATAAATTCGATCAAGTGTGGTCTGTTTAGGGTTAAAAGCTGATAAGAAGTTAATTAGGGCTAAATAAGGATTAATTGTGTAACTTAAGGGTGGAACTTATCATTATTCAAACTAAAAGGGTTTAACTTGTTAAAACATGTAACTTTATGATATTTATGTTTCATACCCTAATCTTACGATAGTTTCACTATAATCCCAAAACTATTTATAATTACTTAATAAACCCTAACTATAAGAATGTGATTAGTAACAAGTATTTAAAATCCGTTATGAAATTAAATGAGCTAATAAGCATATTATGAATCATCATCTATGTAGATTCGTTGAAGAGGTGTGACAGTGTGTCCTTGTGTTCATCCATTTGTTTGCTTTCATTCACTCGCTAAGGTACAGATATTCTGCCCTTTTTCAGTAAGGGTGTCCTCTTGCTTATTTCATTCAGTATCTATGATTCATCTTAGTATTTCTCTGAGCCGTTGTTATGTCTTCTCATACTCTGATTGGTTCTTCATTATGCATATCAGTTGGTTATGATCTGAGCCTTTTATATGGGGCTTTCCTATTTGAATCTATGCCTTTGTTATGTTTTCCCTAATTCATGAACCTGGCTTTATTTCTTTTGATACATGATATGATCTGTCCATCACCCTGTAATGTGAATATTTATGACCCTGGAATACTTTGAAGGTTCATAGGATTTTATAACTAAATGTAAAAACTCTTCTTAATTACATGTGAAAATGTTTTGAAAACTTTCTTTAAAGGACCTACTTTATGAAGACTGTTTTAAGGTTTACTTTCATGAAAGCTATTTTAAGAGATTACTTTTTGAACTATGATAGGAACTTTTAATATAAACCTTTAAATTGAACCTTTTATGAACCTTGAAACAAATTGATATGAACCTTCTGATTTTGGACTCCCTGATACTTGACCCTTCTGACATTGGACCTTTTGATATTGAACCTATTTTCTGATTCCTGATTTATTGCTATGTTTCCTTGAACCTTGATTGTTTCTTTCATGATATTATGAGCGTTTGACATGACCTTTCTGATATATGATCTTTCTGATATTAAACCCTTCTGATATTGAACCTTTATGATATTGACCTACTGTTATGACCTTCCTGATATGAGCCTCTGATATGAACTTCTGATATTCTGAAATGGGAATTGACTTATGCAACTAAATTAAATACTTAATACCTTGCCATAAACCTGAATACTTGAACCTAACACCTGATACTTGAACCCGACACCTGATACATGATACGGATTTCTGATACATGATACTGTTTCCTGATACATGATTCTCGATACATGATACTGATTTCTGAGGCATGACACCTGACACATGATACATGATACCTGACCTTAACCCACAGTTTGATACTACGAGCCACTCACTAGGCATGAGGGTTTCATGTCCATGTCAGTCGATGCACCGATGGCATGACTCTAGGGTAGGAGAGTGATGACCTATCCCGTCCCTGCATGTTATGTTTATGATTCATGTTTATGTAGAGGCAGATTATGGCCACCTGGGGCGTATGGATGCATCCTAGATTTGTTCATGTTCATGTTATGTTATGTTATTCATGGTGACTGATGGTGTGTGCGATACACGTCTTTCACACTCTGGGAGCTGATCACTCCATATTTTTTGATTTCTGGGATTAGTGAGAGGACTTCTCTCTGCATGGGGTTATGATACTGATTACTGATTTCTGTTTCTGGGCTCGTAGAGGATTTCTGTTACCCTGCACCTTGTAACCTTATAACCCGATTACCTTTACTCACCATTATTATTACTGTTACCCTGTAACTTGGAATATGACTTAACACTTGACTTGGCTGGATCTGACCTGGTATGTGGTAGGATTACGGATTACATTTTATACTTTTCTGCAACTAGTTTTAATCATGTTATGTCTGTATAACCTTTACTTTCCATTACTGTTACTGCTACCCTATAGCATGATACATGACTTAATACTGAACTTGATTTTTGACATTGGGTTTGTGGTGGGCTACGGATTCCTTTTCACTTACCTACTGTAACTAGTTCTAGTCCTGTTATATCTGTATAATCTGCATTATCCTGTTCCTGATTCTTGTTACATCTGGTATTCATTCATTTACTTCACTACTTTACCTTTACTGCTTGTTACCGTTATATCTGTTCACTGAGCTCTCGTAGCTCAGCCGCACGTTTTCTTTTCGTGTGCGGCAGGTTTAATTGGAAGCTGGGTCATTAATAGAGAGGACCTTGGACTTAGAAGAATTTTACTAGCAGCTTGGGATTAGCTATTGGTGATGGTTAGAAGAATTCATGTTAGACTTAGAAATCATTGAAGTCCTGTAATTTTCTTATTTCCTTTGTAACCATTGAATTCTATTGTATTATGTATGTCGTATGCTTATATCTGTTCTGATAAGAATCCGTATTTGTGACATCTTTGCCCTTGTCGGGTCGGGGTGTTACACTGTTTCTGTTTAGAATCAGAAGGATAGTTTAAAGACTGAGCTTTAAGACTTCCCATGTTGGATGTGACTGAATGTATTTTATGATCAGAGGTCCCGTGATCATCTTTTTTGCAAATCATGCAATAAAGAATTCTATAGCAATCATCAGTGATATGATTGGTATAGTTACACAGTTCACATCTTTTCAGGGGTTTTGAGGGTTTGGGTTTTGTCTTTGAGGAAGCTGGTTTTTGTTCCTTCTTGGATTGAGAAGGTTTCTTAGAAGACGCAATCTTTTCACCCAGCTTCCTGACCATTTCAGCCAACTGATCAAATTTTGAGTCAGGGCTTTGGGTTATTACTTTAGAAGGGACTGAAGAAGATGAGTCATCAGTATTTATTGAGACTTCAAATGTTGGTCTTTTCAGGATTGTTTTTCCCAATCCTGACCTCTCCATTGGAGAGTGTTGAGAGTATACCATTGGTGGGAGGCCTAAGTTGGGTGCAGCACCCTGAAGGGTATTCAGTGGTGGGAGTGGTGGATATGATTCTGATTCAGACTCATTCACTGACTCAGTATTACTGAGTTATTCAGTAAGTTCAAGCTTACTAAGTTGTTCAGTGAGTCCAAGCATATTTTTCAAGGCCTGACTTTCAGGAAGCAAGATCTTTCCAGTCTCAAAGTTTGGTAACTTACTGACTGGGTTGTCCCTGACAATCCAGTCATTAGACTTGGGTAGCATTTCTTGCTCAAATGATATGCCAGCTGGAACAAAGGTCAATTCACTGTGACTCACATTGGGGTCAACAACATGAGGGTCTATTCCTATTGTTTTTCTAGGGATTAAACCCACAGTATCAAAGACCTTGGGGTTCTTTTTGGTCCAGCCTTGGATGACAGCCTTTTCTTTGTTAAGTTCAGTTTGTAGGGCTTGGTTTTGTTTCAAAATTTCAGTGTTCTGAATTTGTAGAGTAATTGTTTCTAATTTGGCTTGCTTCAGTACAAGCAATTCATCTCTACATTTATTCAATTCTGACACTATATTGTTATATTTTGAAAACAGGTTAAGCCTCTGTTCCTCAACAAATTTAAGGTCTACACAAATATAATCCATGTAAGACTGCCAATCAGAATTATCATCCATAGAAAGTAAAATGTTTACCTTCTTCATGGTGATGTTTACCCACTCTCCATTCCTTGCATGGCCTTTCCCAACAGCCACCTGATCACCTTCAGAGAGTGCCATCAGTGCACTCACTCTAATTTCCTCATCTGAGGAGACCTCTTCTTCATCCCAGTCATAAGCTTCAGCTACTAAAACCTTGTTCTTTGCCTGAATAGGTTTGGTAGATTGAACAGCCTGAGACATAGAGGTATTAGTTTCAAGAAGTGCAAGTTGAGCCTTAGCTTTCCTATATTTAGTTTCAAAGTCTTTTTGACCCTTGTTTTGAAATTGTTGGGTCGACTGAAACATTTTAGGTTGAAACTTGCTAGTCCCTGAGGAACTATTTCCTGAAAATTTGTAAGAGGGTTCTGAGATGGTTTTAGAATAACAGTCCCTAGCAAAATGACCCTTTTTACCACAGTTAAAACATTCAGTGGTTTCATTTGCTTTTCCTTTTGAAAAGTTGGACTGGTTTCTTTTGATGAAACGTTTTGAACTAGCAAGGAGTGCCCTCTCTTGGAATTCCAAGTTTAAGTCTTTTAGGTACTCATCACTAGTCCTTTCATCAAGTTCATCCTCAGAGTCCTCTTGAAAATCCTGCACAACACCATTAGTATAAAAAGCAGTTGATATGGGTGTGGAGGTCAAGGCCTTTTTGGACTCAAGAGCTTTTGAGTCAGGGTATCTCCTTGAGATTAAGTTGTCTTCATAGACAAATTTCCCATAGATTTCAGGGAGCTCAAGGGTCTGAATGTGATTAGCATTCCTTAGGCCTTGTGAGAAGTTTAGCCACTTCTCAGGGAGACTGTTGACAAAGCCAACATTTGTCTCATGCTTAGACAAAACTACACCATCATTTGATAGTTCGTTTATCAAAGTCTTGTATCTGGTATAAGTCTGAGAGAGAATTTCAGAGTCTTTTGCCCTGAAAGTATTATACTCAAGTTTCAGGTCCATGACCCTGTTTTCCTTGGTATCTGAGGGACCCTCAAAGCTATTGACCAAGTCATCCCAAGTTTGCTTGGCTGTTGTATAGCTGATGACTGATTCCATTATATTGTCAGGAAGACATGATATAATGATGCTTTTCAAGCGTTGGTCTTGATTGACCACCCTCCTCTCATCAATGGTCCATTGAGCCTCAGGCATATTTAGTCCTTCAGTAGTCTTAGGGACATAGGGACCATCTTTGACACAAGAGATGTAGTATGGTTCCATACCAGTCAAGTAGCAAAGCATTCACTTTTTCCACTTGCTAAATTTACCAGCTTCAAGTCGTGGGGCAACAGCTGAAAAGCTTCCACCCTTTTTATCGACTAGCTGGGGCACATTTGCATCAGTCATAGTAGGATCTTGGTTTTAAAAACCTTGAGCACTCTTAGTTAATTTTGAAAGATTTTATAAACCAGAGGCTCTGATACCACTTGTTGTTCCCTTAACACGCTTAGAGTTAACTAGAAAGTTAATCTATTTGTGTTTATGACTAATACAATGTAATGATTCTTTCTATCAGTTAATGAAACGTAAATGTAAAAACACAAAGTATTTTTCAACGTTTAAATTCTTATTAGAAATGAATCAAAGAATCTATTACCCAAGTGTTTTTCGGAACAAACACTTGGGATTGAAAAGACAAGGTATGGTGTCTCCTATCTAAACTCAAGCTATGCTTGAGTGGTAACAATATGCCTCACTGAGCTATCTCAAGGACTGGTTACTGTTGTAGGAGAGAAGTTGTTTTGCAAAAGTCTAAGGCTTTCAATGTACAAAAACACTCTTAACTTCTCTCCTTCTGAACCTATTTATACACAAGTATAAAAGAGTAAAAGTGATTAAAATACTACAACTTGTTGAAGCAAGCGTGTCTGACAATTACAACAGTAATTGTCATTTCCAAGAACCAATGGGAATGGACTATAAAGTCTTTAGGAGTGGTTGGTCTGACACTCCATGACTTTTAGCCGTCTTAGGGAAGATTTCTTCCTGACAAGATAAGATATGATCTTATCTTAAACTCTTCCCAGATCTTCCCGCCTTTCTTTCAGGCGTTGAGTTCTTCAGTCTTCAATCACTTAGTGTTGTTGAGGAGACTGGGGTTCAGTGAGTTCTTGTCCAACACTCACTGAACCATCATCTTCTTCTTTGGCTTAAGTCCTACTCAGGGAGTACCGCCTTCCTGAGTAGTGAATCCTTCTTCTTGAATTCGCCTTAAGCATCCTGAAGATGACTCACTGAGTGACTGTTCACTCAGTGACTTGAATTGTTCTCGGTTTAATTAACACTTAGTTAATTTGTGTCCAAATCTTGTTTTAAGTATTCTTGGGTACTGATGGACCCAACAGTTGATGACATCATCTTTGGCTCAAAAAATTATAAACTTTGCAAATAGTTTGAAAAACTAATGGCAAAGAAATTTGAAATGAGCATGATGGGAGAACTGACTTACTTCCTTGGTCTACAAATCAAGCAAACTGATAAAGGAACCTCTATCAGTCAAGAGAAGTATGTCAGAAGCCTACTAAAGAAGTATGAGCTCAGTGACTGTGCCTCAGTCCAGACTCCCATGGTACCCCCAAACAACCTTGGTCCTGATCTTACTGGAAAACCAGTGAATCAAACTCTTTTTAGAGGAATGATAGGATCACTGATGTATTTACTTGCATCAAGGCCTGATATCCAATTCTCAGTCTGCTTATGTGGCAGATATCAATCTGACCCAAGAGAAACTCATATCACTGCTGTGAAAAGGATATTCAGGTACCTGAAAGATACTCCAAACCTTGGATTATATTATCCAAAATGTTCAGGCCTTGATCTTAAAGGATACTCAGATTCTGACTATGCTGGATGCAACATGGACAGGAAAAGCACCTCAGGCTCCTGCCAAATTCTTGGTGGAAAACTAGTCTGTTGGAGTGCTAAGAAGCAACAATCAGTTGCCATGTCCTTAGCTGAAGCTAAATATGTTGCAGCAGCTTGTTGTTGTGCAAATGTACTCTGGATGAAAAGTCAACTCAGTGACTATGGAATTCAGTACAAGATGGTTCCCATCTTTTGTGATAACACAAGTGCAATTGCCATCTCAAATAACCCAGTTCTTCATCAAAGAACAAAACACATTGATATTAGATATCACTTCATCAGGGACCATGTCATGAATGGTGACATAGAATTACACTTCATTCCTACTGAATATCAGCTAGCTGATATATTCACTAAGCCATTGGATGAACCAACTTTCACCAGACTGAAAGCTGAACTAGGAATGTTGGATATTGAGAATCAGTCTACTGATTGACTCCATCCAAATATGTGTAAATTCTGATAACCCAAGTCCCTGACTCAATGTGTTCTTCAGTGAGAAAGGTCACTGAACTTCAGGAATTAAACCCAAGTTCCTGAATTCTTGGTCCTCAGGAACTAAACCCAAGTTCCTGAACCCTTGAACCTCAGGAATTAGACCCAAATTCCTGAACACTAGAACCATCAGTGACTAAACCCAAGTCCTGACAATCAGGTTCACTGAATGAAAAGTCATTCAGGGTCCTCAAATGACATTAAATACTAACTTAAATGCTCTAAGTATCTAGTTAGTAAATGTCCGAGGTTGGTAACTGAATTCTTATTTAATATAAGAATATTTGTTCTTTTGCCTTTCTGGCTTCCACCTCTGGGCCCCCACATTCCCACTTGGCATTAAATGCCTCTCCAATCACATTACAGATATGTGATGACTCATCTCTGCAAATTACACTTTTGCAGAACTGCTCAACTGTTCACCTTGACTGTTGCGCCAAACCAGAGAAAGTGGAGTGGTGGCATTAAATGTGGATCCCAAAACATTTTATTCAAAACAGTTTCCAAAAATTCTTTTTGAATAAATAAAATCCGCTTAATACCCAAATTACCCTCCACTTCTCTTCCCTATAAATACCCCATGCACAAACAACACACACATGTTTTTTAGAAATCTTAAGCAAAAATTTTTCCCTTTTCTTTTAAAAACTAAATCTTGTGTGTGTGTTCTTAGGCTTTAGAAACCCAGAATCATTTGTTAACCCTGACCTACCAATACAAATGGCTTCTTCTAATGCTATCACATACGCCCCTAATGTGGATTTCATATTAGAGGGCGTAGACCTCACAAAGAACAATGTGGTGGGAAACTTTTCCTATCCACAAAAGTTCCATGCTTACAAGAATGTAATGAAATATCTTCAAAACTGTTTTCTTGCAAAAGCATTTACCATGACCCCCTCAGTCATCTACCATGACTACTTGAGGGAATTCTGGTGTACTGCTGTGGCTACTAGCCCAAAAGACACCAAAGAATCCATCATCACTTTCACAGTGATGAATGGGAGAAGGACTCTCTCCCTGGATTACAATGACTTCATCAAGGCCACTGGTCTTGATTTTGCTGAGGCTTTTGAGCCCAATCCGACTGACCAAGAGGTTAAGGGAGAGTTGATCTTCTTGGGACCTCATGACCCTAAACGTCCTGAGTTGTCCGCTGGAGCCTTATTAGAGAAGGCTCCAATTGTCAAAACCTGGTTCCACCCAGTCTGGAGGATCCTGATGACATTCGTCATTCAGGTCCTTGGGGGGAATAAATCCTCCACTGAGCAATTGAACTCATCACAACAATTGATGTTGTTCAGTCTCTTGGAGGGTAGAAAGATAGATATCGGAGGTATAATCTTCCGTGACCTTGTTGCTAAGCTCTCAGGAAAATCTAGGCAAAAACACTTGTCTTATCCTAGGTTTATTTCCTGTGTGCTTCAGGACCTCCTTGGTTCTGACTATGTGAGGCATGACGTCGAAGGTACGAAACCTGACGTCTTACATAAGACCAATTTCACTAGTGGCATCACTGAGGTACAACCCATTGCCCTGACTGACTACATGCTAGTGGTCATTCAGGGGGAGAATGCTATTTCTCCAATACCTTCACCGAAAAAGAAGGTGAAGAAGACAAAGAAGGGTCAGTCCAGTAAGGTGGTTAGACCCAAACCACTCGTCACTAAGACTGATGCCCAGAACCAACTCAACCTTAAAAAGGGGTTAAATGTGGCCCAGACCTCTGAGACACCCACTACAGAGACCCCCCTGACCACAAAACAAAGGCCAACGGAGGGCACTGAGCAATCATCCTCAGTGTCCTCGGGCAAACCTTTTCCACATGTCCCTACTGACATACACAAGTTAGTAGGGTCAGGAACAACCACCCATTCACATCCCGATGAAGGCACTGATAAATCACAATCAGAGCCTGAGGGAGAAAAGGGTCCTATATCCTCGGTTGGGCAGCACTACTCAACTGAGAAGGGGACCCACACCCAATCACATCCCGATGAAGGTACTGACAAATCACATTCAGGACCCAAGGGAGTCAAGGACCCTAAATCCCCAAAAGGGCAGTACAACCCTGATGGGAAGGGGGACCACCAACCATCACAAAAAGTGCCTAGTGATACTACTGGAAAACACCCATCAGTAGTTGAAGGCGCTCAGGGGGACAAAGACTCAGAGGGATATAAACCACCCGCTGATACGGAACCCACAACCACCTCAGGCGGATCCATTCTCTCAGGAACTGCCCCCAAAAGTCAGGCTGAGCAATCAGTTATTATGACTAGCCAGGCTGATAAAACCAAATCAGTTTTTATGGCGGGGTCAAGACCTGGCCAAAACCAAGGAAAGTCTTTTTATAAAGAGGAGCCGGTTAACCTTTTTGAGATTGAGTCTATGGGGGATATTCAGGCTCTTCTTGATTCTGAAGATTCTGAAGATGAGCTCAAGGAAGAGAGTGAGGAGGAAATGTTTGAGGCTGGTGATGACATGGAGACTGATGTACAACTAACTGAGCAATCGCATCAGTCTTCTCCACATGGTGAAGAATCTGAGTCTCAGGCTGATCATTCTTCAGATTCTGAATCATCATGCCCTCAGGAACTCAAGAAATATGACAACATTCTTCCTCTTACTGAGAGGCAATTGATCAAGTTCCTACAAAAGGCCAACAATGCTCTCTTCACAGGGCTAACTGAAGAAATTTTTGACCACCACACTGAAGCTGCTGTTCATTACGTCGATATGAAGGAATCAGTGGAATCCTATCATGATGATGTAAATGAGCACAAGTCATCTATCTCCTTCTCCCTGACAAATCTTGATTACAATCTTAAAATGTTCAACGAGACTCTCACCAACTTACAAAAGAGCGTTGAAACTATTCAAGAGTCAGTGAAAGATGACCCTGCGCTTAACAGGAAAATTCTTCAGGCTTCTAAGACCTACCAGCAACAATCTACTCAGATGGCTGAGCTGGTAAACGTGCTGAGATCCTCCAATCTTCAGGAACCCAACTCTTCAGTGGACTCCATCCGATCTTCCCTGGGTCTTATGGAGTCCCACATGGCATCCTTGGAATCTTCTTCTTCCTACCTGGCTTGTAATCTTGGGCCAAGGATGACAGCAATAGAGGCTTCTCAGGCTTCTCTTGAGACTAAGGTCTCAACTCTTTAGAAGGACACCTCAGACATCAAGACCATGATGACTGAGATCTATCAGGCCTTCAAAGGTCAGGCTCCCTCAACTTCAGTGAGCGAACCAACTCTTGCTCTCACTATGGGTCAAGCAACAGTTGAGGGGGAGAAAGTCACTGAAGACGAACAACCTCCACAACCTGAACAAGTACAACCTCCTTCTCACACTGAGGGGGAGAAATCCTGAAGCAACCTCATCATCATCCCGCCAAGAGAAAGGCAAAGGCATTCTTACAACTAGGGGTGTTATCGGGTCGGGTTATCGGGGTTATCAGGTTTGTCGGGTCGGGTTGAGTCGGGTTTGGATTTTTTAAAAACTCACCTGCAACCCGACCCTATAAGGAATCGGGTTATCGGGTTCGGGTGGTAGTCGGGTCGAGTTATGTCGGGTCGGGTGATTCGGGTTATCGGGTGACCCGATTAAGTAACAGTAGTAACTAATGGATATTTGCAATTTTGCTCATTTGAAATTTCACTTTCATATTCCACATTTAAATGTTACTGTTAGCTACCATATCTGCGCAAAATACGTTCAAACTGTTATAAGCTTTTCTCCACTAAGTTCTATAGTTATTTTGAATGAGCAACTTGAAGTTGCATATTTCCAAAATGCGTATTTCAAAAGGCAGTAAGTTTGAGAAACAGTTTTTAGTTAGTAATGTGCAATAGGTGAATACCCTGTTTAGTGAAGGCACCATATAGGAAATAGTTTGAGTGAGTTGTCTATGTTACTGGTTGCTATAGGTATGCTTCATGTTTTCTTTGAGCCACTTCTTTTGTGAAGTCTTTGCCTTTAACTGTTTGAGCCAGCATATGTTTATGCCTCTATTTAGGATCTTGGCTCAAACATCCTACAAAGAACTTGTTTTACTACTAAAAAAAATAGAACTAAATAATGATTGTCGGGTCTTGTCGGGTTGACCCGATAACCCGACATAAAAAATTTTCTAACCCTAACCCGACCCGATAACAATGTCGGGTTATCGGGTTCGGGTGAAACTAACCCGATAAGCTTTTTCAACCTGATTTAACCCGACCCGATAAGGCTTATCGGGTACGGGTTCGGGTTCGGGTCGGGTCAACCCGACCCTACTGACACCCCTACTCACAACCATTGAGCCTGAGCCTACGATCTTGGTACAAGCTTCCAAAGAAAGAAGGCCAGATCCTGATGAGCCAGTCAGGGTCCCTTATGAAATCAACGGGGTGATGAGATTTCTCACTGAAAAGGAAATTCAGGATCATATGGAGAAGGAGGAAGCAATGAAGAAAGCTTCTGAGGAAGCGAGACTGAACAAGTCTGCTCTATTTCAGGTTATAAGAGAAGAGGCTGAGAAGATTGGACTTGAGCCTAAGGAACTCGCTGGAAGAAAGGGTGGTCAGACCTTCATGAAAGCTCAGTCTGCTGAGATGATTGCTCTTAGGAAGAAGAGGGAAGAAAAATTGAAAAGGACTAAAGCGATCAGGCAGAACAGGATTGAGAAATATCAGTGGTACATGACAAATAGGTTGAAGCCAGAACCAATCATTGATGTCATGATCCATCGAAACACCAAGCCTGCCGTTGTCACTGTCTACAGAAGTGCTGACAAGAGAATCTTTGAGGTTCATGACCCCTTCAGATTCGCTGACTTTGGGATCACTGAATTGGATGAATTAGGTCCAATACTAGCGAAAAAGTCAAATATTGTGGTCCCTGGTCTATTGAAGTCCCTGAGCCTAAGGTATGAAAAACTGGTAGAAACACCTCAGGAACTTGGTATTCTCTCTCTTCTTCCTGCTTCAGCTCAGCTACCTGCTCCCTCTTAGTCTTCCTCAAGAAAAAGAAAGAAGATTGAAGCTGAGCCTGAGATTAAGGTCCCTGGTCGGGATTGCAACAGAGCCCTCCCTAAAGGAGTTCCATTCAGGAACAACTTGGTCATCGAACAACCTGAAAGAGGTTTGTTCTTCACTGATGAGTTTGGTTTGTTCTTCACTGATGAGTTTGGAGACCCAGCCTTCTAAAGATGGAGTGATATTGACCAATCAGGAATCAAGGCAATGCTGGGTTTCCTCATGATGGCCTCACCAATCAAGACTCCTGAGAATGTGAGGTTCTGCCAAGACCTGAGAACAAAGATTCAAGAGCTGAGGTTCTTCACTGATGAGTTTGGAGACCCAGCCTTCCAAAGATGGAGTGATATTGACTAATCACTTTTACTCTTTTATACTTGTGTATAAATAGGTTTAGAAGGAGAGAATTTAAGTGTGTTTTGTACATTGAAAGCCTTAGACTTTTGCAAAACAACTTCTCTCCTACAAGAGTAACCAGTCCCTGAGATAGCTCAGTGAGGCATATTGTTACTATTCAAGCATAGCTTGAGTTTAGATAGGAGACACCATACCTTGTCTATTCAATCCCAAGTGTTTGTTCCGCAAAACACTTGGGTAATAGATTCGTTGATTCATTTCTAATAAGAATTTAAATGTTGAAAAATACTTTTTGTTTTTACATTTACGTTTCATTAACTGATAGAAAGAATCATTACATTGTATTAGTCATAAACACAAATAGATTAACTTTCTAGTTAACTCTAAGCATGTTAAGGGAACAACGGTAAACTGAGAATAAAGGTCCGATAACTCTAACCGCAACCTAAATAAATACCATGTCTTAGGTTTGAAAACAAGGTCGTGCATGCAAGTTCATACGCTATAATATCACTTGTACATGTTTGTTGCAATATTTAACGTAAAAATGTAGTTGCGTCAATGTATCCATTTATTAAGCAAAGTAACCCTTTTATAAACGTAACTAGTTAATCACGTGACTAGACTATGGTCGTCTTGCTAATAAGTATTTTTGAAAACCTCTAACGCGTCTAACAAGTATACATAACGTTCTACCATTTTTGTTTACGTCATTTTAGCTAAATCTGACTCTAAAGTGTCCAAAACCCATATTATAATTTTCTATCAGCTTTCTAATAGCAAAATAAAAGCTGTCAAAAAGTTATATTTCGTCGCAACTTCACTAGGCCATAACTCCCTCGTCTTAGCTCCGATTCTTAAGTTTTATATATCCCCGGGTTCGTGTTTAAGTATACTAACATGTTTTTAGTGCCTCGGCTAGTCTAGTTAACTTTTAACATCAGTTTTTTACCTCTTCTAAATTCCCAACAGCATCTATATTTTCAGAAAATTCATTTTCGTCGCACAACTTAAAACTAACGTATCTTCTTCGTTATAAGTCCGTTTTAACTCATTCAAGCGGCTACGTTTTCGTTATAGAGTCTATTTTATATATTTCTAGCCTAATCTTGCCACCAAGTTACTGATTTTTCTGGGTGAGGTCGAATGGGACAGCCTCTCTTCTAAAAATATCAAAACACGTTTCCTAGCCTTCTAGTTATCTAAAACTGCTTAACAACAACTCCTAAACTAATCCTAGCTCTTCCACCAATTTCTCAACATGTAAATAGTGATTTATCAATAAACTTAGCAATATGAAAAGTTCAATTCATTGTAAATAAAGTATTCACCAAAACTAGTTTAGCTAACTTACTAGCTCATATGTCATGTTTTTAATTTTTACATCTTGTTAAGATTTATAACCAACTAGTTTATTCATGATAAAAACTTGTTTAAGACATAGTTATTAGTTAAAAGATCATTGTGGTTATAAGGTTTTACCAACATGTACAAAGTGATAAACAAGTATATGTAACTTGAAACTAGATATCATGATATAAAGAGTATGAAATTTATCAAGATAAAGTGTTACTTACTTAGGGAGATTAGTGTGATGAGGAGGTAATTTACTTGATTAACCCAAGACTAGTGCTTCTAAACCCTTACAAGTATGTCCTAATGATACTTGAACTAACCAAAACAAGTTTTCTTCTTCCTTCTTGCTCCTTGGTGGATCGACTTTTATGCAATGGTGAGTAAGTATATCTTTTTTTTTTCTTCTAGCTAGTGTAAGTAAATATGCTTAGAGTTACTTGTATTTATAGGTAGTAGAAGTGTCAAAATAAGAATAGTTAGTCAAAAAACACAAGGTGGCTTATTATTGATGGTGTTGGCCAATTGGAGGGCTAGGAGGGGGGAGACAAGAGCTTGGTCAAGCCACCAAAATTTGCAACTCCTTGTTTTACTCCAAGTTGTCTAGTAATTAATTGTAGGTATAATTCTTGTCTAGAGATTATTATGGTAACAAGGAGGGGGGGGGGGGGGGGCGGCATATACAAAAAAAAAAATGAGAGTAATAGATTTAGTTTTTATGTAAAATGTGTATATTGAGTGTATTGGGTATTAAAAATAGGTATTAGTTATCGGTTTGGTGGTTAACGTAAGTTACGCGTAATTAAACGTAATGAGTAAAGAAATTACATTAGGCGTTAGGAGATATTTCTGGAACTTTGGTAATAAATTAGGAAATATAAAAATGCGTTAAAAATAATTGTTGGGAGTATTGGGTATATCGGGTGTTTATTTAAATAGCGAAAAGCGTTTGTTAATTTAACAATTGTAAATAAATAAAAAGGGAATTGTTTTAGGGTTTAAAATTTCGAACCGGAGTAGGAGCAAGGTATTGGAATGTTGTGGACTAAATATAGCCTAAAGTCCTAGTGCACTTGAAAAGTATTCTAAATTTTACGTTGCTTCAAGTAAAAGTTATACGTAAATTGTTCTCAAGTAAGTGTCAAGATAAGTAATTTGAGTTTATTGAATAATATTGACCTGTAAAATAGCGGGTTGTCATATAATTCGTGTTTAAAATTTTATGTTAGTTGTTAAATGAAGTATTAATTATAGTTTAAGGGTTGATTTTGAAAATAGTTGAGTTAAAGGTGAGTTAAGGGTGAGTTATGATTGTGGGTTTTTTTAGTTAAAGGTTAAAGATGACGTAACTTTAACCCTGAGTTATGATTGAGAGTGCTCTTACAGAACACAGTTGCTAAAAAGAGATCCCCTGGAAGCAAACTACACCAAATCAAGAGTCCAACATTTTTATTTTGACAAAGTAGCCTACCAAAGATTAAAAAGAGAGCTTTAATATCTTGCAAGCTCTAATCAGATCCGAACACCAATCTAACCATGACGAAATTGCCCCTTTTGATCAATTAGATATCCAAAAAATGTAACAACCTGTAGCTCATTGCAAATTTTAGTGAGACTGAAGACTTTATTTTCAAACACCCTCTTGTTTCGAGAACACTACACAAGGTATAATATCAACCAACACACCGCTTGCAAATTGATTTTTGTTTCAAGTTGAGACTTTAATTATCATTATGACTGATAATATCTTGAATATACCAAATATTGAAACTTCTCATATTTCACCACTTAAAAACTTTATTCCAACCCTCCATAACCTATGAACACTTTAAAAAGCAATGCTTCACTGTTTCTATTTTGTCTTCACATGCGGACAAAGCGTCAAATTTAGGTCCATACCAAAGTGATCAGGCCAAGTAAACACCAGAAGTCCTCTTTTGTAGATGCTAGATAAAAATACATATTTTCCTTGGGGTGAGCTTATTCCACTTCGTCTCTTGTATTACATTTGTTGTGTTTAGTATATTGTCATCAGTCATCTCTTAACCTTATAGTCTCTTAACCATAAAGATTCCATCATCGTCATGTATCCACCTCCACGAATCAAGTTCTAACACATTTGGAACAAAAAAGTTAATTAAATCTGTCAATTCATCAAGATCACCCGCCCTCCTACCTCTAAGATTTCTAGCTCAATCCCAACGCCAACACCATGACCCCCTTCCGATATTCTTTTTTCACCAACCATAATTTGTTGATTAATTTCTAGTCTATATAGTCTAGGAAATCTGTCACCAACTATAATTCCTTTTTCCACCCAACTATGGACTATCTAACAAAAAAGAGTACTAAACCCGTCAATTCGCAAACCATATTTAACCTATAAAAAATCACACTTATTGGATGTGAAGAAAATAACTAACATGGAAATTCGTATGTAATGCTTGTTAGAGTAAAACACGAGAATGGAAAACAAAAAAATCAAAAAAGTGTTTGATAACGGCTATAAACGTTGAGAGAAACTTGGTTAAAAAAACATGCGAGTCACATGGGAATATACATATAGCATTACTCATTTCTATGAGAAATAATACATCTCTAATTTTTACGCCTAAATATTTTCTTAACTGAAATTGTCATAAGTTGATTGGAATGTGACAAATGTGAGCCAACTTCTTCACATCCTGTGAGGCTGGGAATTCATGTTCAAAAATGAATATTATTAAGAAATAAGGTAAGTTTTGTAAACATGTTTGGAATGCTAACTTTTTTATCATAAAAATGTACTGTATATAGTTTTAAACAAAAAGTTTTATGGATTAACCAAATTCCATCAAGTAGAACCTTGATTCACATGAAACTTATAAGTAACATATATAGTACAACTCAACTCAAACAACAAAATTTTGTGGGTATTAGTTTAGTACAATCTCTATCTTGAATGCTACATACACTTGCATCACTATTTAAATTCTAATCATGAAAACAAATCTTCTAAGGAGTATATGTTTATCCTAGCAAAAATCAGATTTTTGTAGGCCAGAAGCTAATACAGATTGGAGGTCTGATCCCAGCCAATGCAAGTATTGATGACGGAAGAATCCATAAGCCATCGCCACAAATCAAACCTGAAGCAACTGCAGGAACCAACAGGTTCGCCATTTGCTTGTTAATCTTATGCCATATGAACACAACTAAACTTCCCACACACATGTCAATAGCAAAATAAGCTCCAACAAGAAATGGTACAGCCATAGCCATTGGTAAAGGGATCCAATTTCTTATTTTTGAAGGAGACGTGTCTCGTGCCAAGTTTGCTAGCATGGCAATACAAAAAACCCGTAACAAAGCTGTAAGCAATGTTGTGGCAGTGCAGAGAACCCTTCGACACCTAAAATTGCCATGTTTCAGTAAATAAGAGCATAAGGAGCTTTATATTCATCATCTTGATTCCCGATATCAAATGCTTTATAAAAAAGGAAGAAAGTAAGTGGGGCTACCACACACCCGATGGCTGTCCCAATAGCTTGGCTAACCAGCATTGACCTTGGTGAAGTCATAGTCAGATGACCCGTCTTGAAATCATGCATCAAATCAGAAGATATTGAAACGATTGATTTGATCAAACCACAACTAACTAAACCTGTAACGACACCATTTTCATTTCCCGACATTGCAGCTAGTACAAAAAGAGCAACCTTTCCGTAATTATAAGCCATGTTCATGTCTGTCAAATCAACACTATAGGCGTTACAGAAACCCAAAGATGGTGCAATAACATAAGCCACAAGAACAAAATTCCATTTGAGCTCTGGAAACATAATCGGGATGAGATTGATGGAAACAATAGAGAACATGACATAACTGGTTGCAGCAACCCAAATCGGAATACTTTCTCTTAAGAAGACCTCATTTCTCTTTAGGTTATCTTGAGGTTCATCGCTGCCATCAGGGTCTGAAGTAACATACAACAAAATTTCTTAAAGTTTAAATCAATGAAGGGGCTTATCGATGATTTTGTGGTTATTGAATACTTACTGGTTTTGGGTTTCGTCCTTGAGGTGGTATATATGTTTCTAGCAGTGAAAAAAGTAATCTTTAAAAAATTGTAAAGACCATCTCCTAATATAAGTGCCATCGAAATGAAAACCTGCGATTACACGAACCTTTTAGACCTCAAAAGTCAATATTAGAGGTGACAAGATGGGCCTGTCTGTTAAGTTGGGTAATAAGTCAAAACAGGTTGAGTTTTAGTATTGGTCAAAGTGGGACGGGTTTGTCCGCTACATCCTTTTTTTCAATTTTAAATTTGTTAATAACAATGAACACCTTTAACCCGTTTATCTGCTTATTAAGAGTCTATAGTATCTAACCTTTTAACCATTTAGACTCTTCATGCTGCTTTTAGGTAAACTCAAAAGAAACCAATCTCCTTTGCGGTCACCTATTAGTGACCACATTTCTCCATACGATAAAACACCTCCTGCAAGCAATGACAAGTTCACAAGATGTGAGCATATCATTCCTGCTCCAATGTAAGTCATACTAAAATCAGAATAAAACCTGCACAAAAGCAAAACTTTCATTTTAACAAGCGTTTTCTTATAACGTTCCCTAAACTAGCCAAAATGTCTAGAAGTAAAACACGCACGAGTTAGCATAAGCTTTTAAACCAAATGTCGGGAAGTAAGTGAATCCACATGTTCCTAAACCCGAGTAGAACCATTGAAAAAAGGCCCATGCAAAACTTCCTGTGAAGAACTTTGCAAACCCCACTACTTGCTTCCTGCATTAAACCATACAGAAAAAAAGTTACTCCGTAATTCTTCTATTGGATGTGCGTTTTGAGTGTTAGTATGCAATTTTGAATCTTCAGGATCAGATTATCCACTTGGATATGTCAATTTATAGTTTATGATCATAATCTGCAAAGAAAAATATATTAAAATCCCTACAGAAAAAACTGTGTAACGAAACTACAAGCCAAAAAAACAAAAAGGTACAAACCTTCCTAAGAGGAACCAAAGCCAAAAGACCGACAAAGCTACTAACGAACGAAAAACCGGTCATCCAACCAATCGCAGGTTCTTTATAACTACCAGGTGAATTCTCTGCTGTATCAATTCCGGCTTGCTCATATGTCTTCTTGTTTAATCCCAACAAATTTGAACTAAATCCACCTAGACACAAATTCTTAACCAAATCAATACTACATTTTTCACTAAATGACTTTTTTGGTGTTTGGCATTGCATTTTGTTAGTGATTATGCTTTTGACATTCCGAAGTAATGATAATCAAATAACCACTTGTTAAGATTAAGTAACATGCTTCTGCTGCTATTCTATTTACATTCCAAAAATGATCAAATGTTGGTTAATTTGCATAAACGAACCTCTCGACTTTTACATATTTATTTCTTTTTTTGTCTTGTATTAAATTATCTGACAATCTTCTTAAATTTTTTTTTACAGAAACACCTGCATCCCAAAAACTGTACCTGAACACAATAATCACTCAAACATTAAAAACATCATTAAAAAACCAAGCATAAGAAAACAAACCTCCAAATGAAATGGTGTAACAAGCAACAGCGCATGTCTGAATAATAGTATTCTCCTGTCTAGTAAAAGGTGTTGTTGTAAACCCGGCTTTATGCAACAACTTAGTCCATGTTCTTATGAACACAAAAGCCAATAAAAAGGAACAGGAACATTAAGGTTAGGAACAAGACCAGTTGTCAAGTTGAGTTTCATAACTATCACAGACAGACCTAGATGACAATAGTGAACTGCAAGATAACCTCTAAAGAAACGAGCCTTCTTGAGAGAAAGCATTCCGTTTTGGGTTGCAGCAACCGGTTATGTCATGTTCTCTCTTGTTTCCATCATTATCATCCCGATCATGTTTCCTGAGCTCAAATGGTATTATGTTCTTGTGGCTTATGTAATTGCACCATCATTGGGCTTCTGCAATGCTTACAGTGCTGGTCTAACAGACATGAACATGGCATAACTATGGCAAAGTTGCAGTTTTTGTGATAGTTGCAATGTCAGGAAATGATAATGGTGTTGTTGCGGGTCTAGTTGGGTGTGGTTTGCTAAAATCAATCGTTTCAATATCGTCTGACTTGATGCATGATTTCAAAACGGGTCATCTGACTATGACTTCACCAAGGTCAATGCTGGTTAGCCAAGCTATTGGGACAGCCATCGGGTGTGTGGTGGCCCCACTTACTTTCTTCCTTTTTTATAAAGCGTTTGATGTCGGGAACCATGATGGTGAATATAAAGCTCCTTATGATCTTATTTACCGAAACATGACAATTTTAGGTGTCGAAGGGTTCTCAGCACTGCCACGTCACTGCTTACAGCTTTGTTACAGTTTTTTTACATTTGCCATGCTGGCAAATTTGGTACGAGACACGTCTCCTACAGAAATAGGACAATGGGTCCCTTTACCGATGGCTATGGCTGTACCATTTCTTGTTGGGGCTTATTTTGCTATTGACATGTGTATGGGAAGTTTAGTTGTGTTCATATGGCATAAGATCAACAAACAAACGGCGAACCTGTTAGTTCCTGCAGTAGCGTCGGGTTTAATTTGTGGCGATGGCTTATGCATTTTTCCGTCATCAATACTTGCATTGGCTGGGATCAGACCTCCAATCTGTATTAGCTTCTCGCCTACAAAGATCTGATTTTTGTTAGGATAAACATATACTCTTCTTAGCAGTTTTGTTTTGATGATTAGAAATTTGATAGTGATGTGAGTGTATGTAGCATTCAAGATATAAATTCTACAAAACTAATACCCACAAAAATTTGTTGTTTGAGTTGTACTATATATGTTACTAGTAAGTTTCATGTGAATCAAGGTTCTAGTATATGGAATTTGGTTAATCCATATAAGTTTTTATTTAAAAGGGAAAATCATCTAAAAATGTACTAACTTACCTATTTTTTTAGTTATTTGTAGCCATTTAGTTTATTTTTTTGCTTTTATATACCTTAAACTTTTTTATTTCGATTTTTGTTTATATTTACGCATGTAAAATGAACATTTTACACATCACTTTCAATAGAGTGGTTAGAAGAATATAAGGGTAAACTGGTCATTTTACATGCGCAAATACAAATAAAAGTCGAAATTCAAAAGTATGATGATTTAATAACAAAAAAAAAAGATAGTTACACACAATTAAAAAAATGGTCAAGTTTACTGTAGGTGATTTTCCCTAATTAAAACTATATTTACAGTAGATTTTTATGAGAAAAAAAAAAGTTAGTATTCCAAACATGTTTACAAAACTTATCTTATTTCTAAATAATATTCATTTTTTAACATGAATTCACATCCTCACAGGATGTGAAGAAGTTGGCATAAAAGTGATGTGAACACTGCAATATCACATCACTAATGCATATGTTACAACATCTTATGTGCATAGTTGTGGTGTGCATATCACCTCCCTTGAAGCTTCCCATATTTCACCTCATAAAAACTTTATTCCAACCCTCCACAACCCATGAACACTTTAAAAAGCAATGCTCCACCGTTGCTATTTTGTTTTCACAACGCGGACAAAACATCGAATTTAGGTCCATACCAAGGTGATCAGGCCAAGTAAACACCATAAGTCTTCTTTTGTAGACGTCAAATAAAAATATATATTTTCCTTGCGCTGAGCTTTTTCCACTTCGTCTCTTGTATTACATTTGTCGTGTTTAGTATATTGTCATCAATCATCTCTCTTAGTCTTTTAACCGTAAAGATTCAATCATCGTCATGTATCCACCTTCACAAATCAAGTTCTAACACATTTGGAACAAAAAAGTTAATTAAATCTGTCAATTCATCAAGTTCACCCGCCCTCCCACCTCTTAGATTTCTAGCCCAATCCAAACGCCAACCCCAAGACCCCCTTCTCATTTTTTTTTTCACTGACCGTGATTTGTTGATTAATTTCTAGTCTATATTGTCTAGGAAATCTCTCACTAGGCATAATTCCTTTTCCCACCCAAAACTATCCAACAAAAAAGAGTACCAAATACGTCAATTCGCAAACCATATTTAACCTATAAAAAAATCACACTTACTGGATGTGAAGAAAATAACAAACATGGAAATTCTTATGTAATGCTTGGTAGAGTAAAACACGAAAATGAAAACAAAAAAGAGAAAATCTCTTGTATTACATTTGTTGTGTTTATTATATATTTATATTGTCATCAATCATCCCACTTAGTTTTTTAACCGTAAAGATTCAATCATCGTCATGTATCTACCTTCACAAATCAAGTTTTAACACATTTGGAACAAAAAAGTTAATTAAATTTATCAATTCATCAAGTTCACCCGCCCTCCTACCTCTCAGATTTCTAGCCCAACCCCAACCCCAACCCCAACCCCAACCCCATGACCCCCACCCGTATTTTTTTTCACCGACCGTGATTCGTTGATTAAATTCTAGTCTATATAGTCTAGGAAATCTGTCACTAGACATAATTCCTTTTCCTACCCAACTATGAACTATCCAACAAAAAGAGTACCAAATCTGGTAATTCGCAAACCATATTTAACTTATAAAAAAATCACACTTATTGGATGTGAAGAAAATAACTAACATAGAAATTCTTATGTAATGCTTGGTAGAGTAAAACACGAAAATGAAAACAAAAAACAGAAAAACTCTTGTATTACATTTGTCGTGTTTAGTATATTGTCATCAATCATCTCTCTTAGGGGGTGCTTGGTTGGGGGTAAAGGGGGTGGGTAATGGGAAAAGAAATGAATAATGATGCTTGGTATGGAGGGGGTAATATAATGATTACCCAGTACTGGGTAATCAACCATTATAGAGTAAATTGGGGGGGGGGGTAAGGTAATGATTACCCACCATCACCTATTCCTTTGCATTCCCTTACCCTTTCCCTTTCCCTTTGCATTCCCCTCTACTGAACCAAGCGGGCCCTTAGTCTTTTAACAGTAAAGATTCCATCATCTTCATGTATCCACCTTCACAAATCAAGTTCTAACGCATTTGGAACAAAAAAGTTAATTAAATGTGTCAATTCATCAAGTTCACCCGCCCTCCTACCTCTTAGATTTCTAGCCTGATCCCAACGCCAACCCCATGACCTCCTTCCCATACTTTTTTACCGACCGTGATTCGTTGATTAATTTCTAGTCTATATATTCTAGGAATCTGTCACTAGGCATAATTCATTTTCCCACCCAACTATGAACTATCCAACAAAAAAGAGTACCAAATCCATCAATTCGCAAACCATATTTAACCTATAAAAAATCACACTTATTGGATGTGAAGAAAATAACTAACATGGAAATTCTTATGTAATGCTTGGTTGAGTAAAACACGAAAATGAAAACAAAAAATAGAAAAACTCTTGTATTACATTTGTCGTGTTTAGTATATTGTCACCAATCATCTTTCTTAGTCTTTTAACCGTAAAGATTCCATAATCGTCATGTATCCACCTTCACAAATCAAGTTCTAACACATTTGGAACAAAAAAGTTAATTAAATCTATCAATTCATCAAGTTCACCCGCCCTCCTACCTCTTAGATTTCTAGCCCAATCCCAACACCAACCCCATGACCCCCTTCCCATATTTTTTTTCACCGACCGTGATTCTTTGATTAATTTCTAGTCTATATCGTCTAGATGACGCCCTTCCCATATTTTTTTTTCACTGACCGTGATTCATTAATTAATTTCTAGTCTATATCGTCTAGGAAATCTGTCACTAGGCATAATTCCTTTTCCCACCCAACTATGTACTATCTAACAAAAAAGAGTACTAAATCCGTCAATTCGCAAACCATATTTAACCTATAAAAAATATTGGATGTGAAGAAAATAACTATGGAAATTCTTATATGTAATGCTTGGTAGAGAAACTTGGTATGTGAGTCACATGGGAATACATATAGCATTACTCATTTCTATGACAAATAACACATCCTCTTAATTTTTATGCCTAAATGTTTTCTTAATTGAAAGTGTCATAAGTTGATTGGTATATGACAAATGTGAGTTAACTTCTTCATATCCTGTGAGGCTGGGAATTCATATTCAAAAATGAATATTATTAAGAAATAAGATAAGTTTTGTAAACATGTTTGGAATACTAACTTTTTTATCATAAAAATCTACTGTATATAGTTTTAAACAAATGGATTAACAAAATTCCTTACACTAGAACCTTGATTCACATGAAACTTACAAGTAACATATATAGTACATCTCAACTCAAACAACAAAATTTTGTGGGTATTAATTTAGTACAATCTCTATCTTGAATGCTACATACACTTGCATCACTATTTAAATTCTAATCATGAAAACAAATCTTCTAAGGAGTATATGTTTATCCTAGCAAAAATCAGATTTTTGTAGGCCAGAAGCTAATACAGATTGGAGGTCTGATCCCAGCCAATGCAAGTATTGATGACGGAAGAATCCATAAGCCATCGCCACAAATCAAACCTGAAGCAACTGCAGGAACCAACATGTTCGCCATTTGCTTGTTAATCTTATGCCATATGAACACAACTAAACTTCCCACATACATGTCAATAGCAAAATAGGCCCCAACAAGGAATGGTACAGCCATAGCAATCGGTAAAGGGATCCATTTTCCTATTTTTAAAGGAGACGTGTCTCTTACCAAATTTGCTAGCATGGCAAAAGCAAAAAACCCGTAACAAAGCTCTAAGCAATGTTGTGGCAGTGCAGAGAACCCTTCGACACCTAAAATTTCCATGTTTCGGTAAATAAGAGCATAAGGGGCTTTATATTCACCATCAGGGTTCCCGACATCAAATGCTTTATAAAAAAGGAAGAAACTAAGTAGGGCTACCACACACCCGATGGCTGTCCCAATAGCTTGGCTAACCAGTATTGACCTTGGTGAAGTCATAGTTAGATGACCCGTCTTGAAATCATGCATCAAATCAGAAGATATTGAAATAATTGATTTTAGCAAACCACACCCAACTAGACCCGCAACAACACCATTATCATTTCCTGACATTGCAGCTATCACAAAAAGTGCAACTTTGCCATAGTTATATGCCATGTTGATGTCGGTAAGACCAGCACCGTAAGCATTGCAGAAGCCCAAAGATGGTGCAATTACATAAGCCACAAGAACATAATACCATTTGAGCTCAGGAAACATGATCGGGATGATAATGATGGAAACAATTGAGAACATGACATAACCGGTCGCTGCAACCCAAAATGGAATGCTTTCTCTCAAGAACACCTCGTCCCTTTGGAGGTTATCCTGCGGTTCATTGTTGTCATCCGGGTCTGTAGTAACATACAACATAATCTCATTATATATCATAAAGATTTCATTTTTAAAGGGTTTGAGTATGCTTTTGCGGGTTTTGAGCACTTACTAAGTTTAGGTTTCTTTCTTGACGTGGTATATATGTTTCTAGCAGTGAAAAAAGTAATCTTGAGAAAATTGTATAGACCATCTCCTAATATAAGCACAATCGAAATGAAAAACTGCGTACACAAGAACTGTTTAGACCTCAAATGTTAAAAATTAGAGGTGGCGAGATGGGCAGATCGTGTAGGTTGGGAAACAAGTCAAATGGAGGATATATAGTATTGGTTAAAGAACACAGGGTTCGTTTGACCAGCTACACCTTTTTTTCCACCTTTTTAAAAAAATAAATAAATAAATAAATAATTTAATAAACAATTATTGATAAAGTTTAACATTTTTAGGATGTATATGCTTCAAGAATAGACTTTGGACAACAGTCAACTTGTTTGACCTGTTTGGCCAATTACCCTTCAAGCCAAATTTTTTACTGACCTATTTGACCCGTTCGAGATAAAACACAGCCCCAATCGAATCATATATAAGTAAAAAAGTTATTATAATTACAAAGACGATATTATTAGAGTCAAGACTGAGTTTCGGGAGGTTGTATGCATTAAAATTAGACTTTGGATGCCTTTTAACTTGTTTGACCCAGTCCTTTTTAGCCACTTTTTTTACTGGACCTATATGACCCGTTTGAGATAAGCGGTCCAAATCGATCCATTCAAAAATAAACGGGTTGAAACTGTGACCTTCAGTAAAAAAAATTATTAAGCGTCCATGAAGTCTGACCTTGTAACCATTTAGACTCTTCATGCTGCTTTCAGGTAAACTCGAAGAAAACCAATCGCCTTTACGGTCACCTATCAGTGGCCACATTACTCCATACGATAACAAAGCTCCTGCCAGCAACGACAAGTTCACAAGATGCGAGCATATCATTCCTGCTCCTATGTAAGTCATGCTAAAATCAAAATAAAACCTGCACAAAACCAACATTTCATATCAGCCCAAACTTTTATAAGATAACATTTCTTAAACAAGCTAAAAGGTCTGGAAGTAAAATGCGCACGAGTTTGCATAAGATTTTAATCCGAATGTAGAAAAGTAAGAGAATCCACATTTGCCCGAACCGGAATATAACCACTGAAAAAAAGCCCATGTGAAACTCCCAATGAAGAACCTTGCAAACCCAATTACTTGCTTCCTGAATAAGAACATAAGAATAAGCAAAAAAAAAAAAAAAAAAAAACAGTCAAAGCTATTAAGGGGGTGTTTGGATGTGTAATATTGCTGGTTAAACAAAAGAGTGTTTGGCAATCCTGATTATATAAGGAAATTCATACATATCTGACCAAATAAATACATTCTTGTGAAAGGAGACGCCTCTTAAAAAATACAAAAGGGTGTTTGGATTGCTTATTTTAAAGTGCTGATCTGCTGCTTTCGCGTAACTGCTTATTTAGAGTAAAACAAACGAATACATATTTCATCCAAGCACTCAAAACTTCTGATGTGCTTAAAAATAAAATGATAAGCACTTAAATAAGCAATCCCGAACACTCTCAAGTCACTTAAGTTAGATTAAAAGAAGGGGTAAATGGGTAGATTTTACTAAACGAATGTGGTTTTCCCTGATTAGGTTACCCGGGGAGGGCGAACCTTTTTGACTCAGATATACGCGGCCTCACTGGGTTAATCCCGGACGGTTTGTAATTGGGTAGATTTTACAAAATTCTTTTTATTTCAACTTGTGTCATAGCTCGTATGTAAAATCATTAGTAAAAAACACAAATGAAATGATCAGATGGATGCATACCTGGACATCTTGTCTCCTTTTAGTGAGTGAAAACCATTGATGAGCACAGCTGTAGCTGTTCCACTCGGGTACGTCAATTTATAGTCTATGATCATAATCTAGAAAGGAAAATAAAATTTTCATAACAAAAAACTGTGTATTAAAGGCTTAAGTCAACAAGCTAAAAGGTACAAACCTTTCTAAGAGGAACCAAAGCCAAAAGACCAACAAAGCTACTAACAAACAAAAAACCGGTCATCCAGCCAATCCCGGGTTCTTTATAACTCCCAGGCGAATTCCCTTCGGTATCGACTCCTGCTTGCTCATACGTCTTCTTGTTTAATCCCAACAAATATGACCCAAAACCACCTATACACAAATCCTTAGTTAAGTCAATAAGTTACAACACAAGATTACGAAATGGCTTCCAGGGGCGTTTGGCATTGCATTTTGAAAGTTATTAAGTGATACTAATATTTAGAATCACATAAGCTAAACAAAACATCATATCGTAGATTATAATTTGGACGTCCTCTAATTAACTTGAGTAGTGAGAATTAGACCAGGGGTATCAAAGGGATCAGACCCAAAATTTACAGTATCAATTAAGGACATAGACCTAATATAAGCTTCTAAGTACTCACATAAGTTATTGAATCTACTTCAGAAATGACTAATTCTCAAAACATCGAACGCTAATCAGCCCACATTCCTACCGCAAGTACAATATGTGAATCTTACTCAGTCACCCGCTTAGAAAAATAACTAATTCTTGGATTTTAACAATATTTATGCCTTGTGAAAAATAAAGGGATAATTATTTGAAAATGTATCCAACTTCAATTCGACATAATAATCTTTCGTGTCTAATGAACTATTTTTTTCTTGTACATATTCAAATGATTATCAATAAAACTAATAGTCGAAAGAAAAAAAACTTGTTGTATAGATCACTTGTCCATGAACCAATCAACACTAATAAGTTAGTAAGTTACTCTAGCAAATTCAAACAGCAACTAAAACATCATTAAAAAACCAAAACAAACCTCCAAATGCAATGGTGTAACAAGCAACCGCACATGTCTGAATGATAGTATTCTCCTGTCTAGTAAAAGGTATCGTGGTAAACCCGGCTTTATGCAACAACTTAGTCCATGTTCTTATGAACACAAAGGCCAACAAAGCAGCTGAAACATTAAGGTTTGGAACAAGACCAGTTGTCAAGTTCAGTTTCATTGCTATCACACTGTACATTGTTCCTATTATTAAACTTGCCACTATTCCTCGTACCGTTATATCTTTTCTCCATGGTTGTTGTCTCTTCAAGTTCAACCTATGATCTTCTGGTGTGTCCACGTCATCTATTTCTGTTGACCCATGATCCATACTTGTGTTTTGTTTGATGTTTTTTACTTTTGAAGTTGTAAGATTGGATGGTGTGACTTTTTATACGTTGACTAGAAAGAAATGAGTTGGGCCAATAAGTTGAAACCCAATAAGGAGTGTTTGGACTTTGTAGGAGTATAATAAGGCCACCTCCAACAATAACTCAGCCTTAAATTTTAAGGTACTGTCACATCAGCTTTAACACACCTTAACTTAACTCAGCTTTAACACACCTAACAATAACTCAACTTTAACACACCTTAACTCACCTTTATATCAAATATTTTCAAATTCAACCCCTAACTTATAAATTACTTCATTTTTTAAAAACATAACATTCATTAAAAAACATTACATTACATACTTAATAAAAAAAATTACAACGAAATTAAAAAAAAAATCAACAACGGAATTAAAAAAAAAAAATAACAACGAAATTAAAAATTACAACATAAACATAAAGACAATCATAAATCTACTGAGGAGGTTGTTGGAGGTTGTATTTTTGCTTGATTCGAGCTTTTTCTTGGTTGATCCAATACACCACGTCTGGATCGTTCCCGGCAGTATCAACCATCAAAAATTTCATTTCCTTTAGCCTCGTTATCGTCTCCTCTTTTTCTTTGGTTGCCCGATACGCGGCTTCGGCCACTTCCCTTTTCGAATGATACTCGGATGTCATAGCCTCCACGAATTGCAACGACGAGCTTGTTCCTCCCGTACTCGCTCCCGTGCTCGTTCCTCCCGTACTCTAGGATCGAGCTTTCTTTGCAGCATGCCTTCCCATTGGCCTTGGTTGTTCATCACGACCAAACAACGCCTCATTTGTTTGGCTTAGTTGTTCATCGCCGGTTAAATCAATTCCTTCCAGCGCGTCCCATTTCACATGACCCCGTAAAACCTCCCAAGCCTACTCGTTGCTAAAAGGAGCGGCTTTGTGCTCGTCCTAGTACATTTCTCAGGCACGTTTCAGGATATCCAATTCACTTTCCCCACTTTTTTCTTGGCGTTTCGAACGTTTGTAGTACGCGTTGAACTTTGAGCAATCACGGTTCAACATTTTCCATTTACTTTGGATCATATCCTTGTTTTTCTGTTGATAATTGAGTCTATTAAACTCATATTGCACCCGTTGCCAAAACGTATCCCTGCTTTGATTTCGACCCACTTGTGAATCTTCCGTCGCTGCAACATAACACTGTGCAAGTAATTTTTCCTCTTGTGGGTTCCAACGTTTGATGATGTTGGTGTTTTCTTCATCATCATCGTCCAAAGGTACGGTGTTTTTTCGGTTTTCTAGCCTTTTGTTTGACACGCGAGGACTTGTTTTTCTTTGGAGGAGACGTTGGAGTGTCGGGAACATCATGGGTTGCGGTTTGAGATTGTTGTGAATGTTGGGTGAATTGGAGATTGGAGAAATTTGTGTTTAGGTTCGCTTGTTGTTGTTGTTCGAAAAATAGCGTTGCTTGATATTGTTCGTAAGCTTCTTGGCTCGACACACCAAGTGGGTTCGGGATTGAAGATGAGCCGGCGTTTGGGTTTGAAGATGAGCCGGCGTTTGGGTTATTCCACCCGGAGTTTAAGAGATTAAAGAACGTATCGTTGCCGTCATCGTTTAGGTTGAAGCCGGACATTTTTTTTGGTGCAAGGTTGAAGAAGATAGTGTAAGATGTAGTGTATTGATTTGTGGAAGTGTGAAAAAAAATGTGGTGTGAAATGGGTATTTATAGGAGAGTTAAAATGTATTTGAATTTTTTTTTTTATTTTTTTTTAATATAGCCGTTTGATATGCAACGGTTATAAACACTAGGGGCCTAAATGAATTTTTTTTTGAATTGCAACGGTATGAAAAGGACGGTTCCAGGGGGCGGAAATGAAATTTTTTTTACGCAGTATACCCTTAACGCAGCGTTAAGGGTATAACGCGTCCCTTAACGCTGCGTTAACGCTATCTTCTTCCAACGTTTAACGCACGTTAACGTGCCTTTAAAGTGCTGATTTTGGCTCCTTAACGCAGCAATTGCGTTACCATTGGAACTGGTCTTATATGTTAACATTGGTTTGTTTGGTAGGATAGAATGAGACATGAAATTAATAACGTAATAGGTTAAGTGAAGTAGTTTAACAACTCACTACCCTTTTTAACTATGTTTGATTAGTACATATGAGGCGATTTGGGGTGGTTTTTGGCTAAACCAAACTTCGAGCCAAAAGTTTGGTTTTAAGTTTTTGAAAACCAAATCCTGCATCAAAAGCTCAGTTTGGTTTTTTCGGTTTTTTGTTTTTTTGGGTTCCTTCAGTTTTTTTTATTGGAAGACCATCTTTTCTATAAGTTTAAATCACTTTCGCAAACAGTTACAACATGAATTAAGACAAAGTTATCTAAAAAATAAAGATTTGTCAGAGAAGTAAATATGATTATGATGGTATCAGAGTCGTGTCTTTTTTTTAGGCCAAAAGCAAAAATATGAAATAAAACATTTTCGACAATAATTTTTTGTTGTTAATTTAAATAATTTAAGGAACTTATGAATAACTACTTATATCACAGCTATCCAAAATTTGCGATGTTAGTTTTATGTTGTACTCATTATTTTAGCTAAGTTTTTTCAATTCGGATATCCGAAATTTCAGATAACAATTTTATATATCCGGATATCCAAATATGGCCCGAGCCTTGCAAAACTTTCGGAATCTATATTTAGATCGGCATTTCTGTAAATAAGAAAACTCTTTGAAGATAAAATGAATGCATAATCGTTTCGGAAATTGCAAGTAAGGTAAGAATTAATAGTTTATAATGGAGCTCAAACCATCAATCAAATTACAAATCACATTTCTTACAAAGATGGCTAAAGTTATATTGTTTGTTACCTTCGTTGTATCTCTAACAACCATATCTAGGCACCAAACATGTCCTCCACCACCAACCACCTCAGCCATTCCAGCCACTCAAGTTACTCCAGCTACTCCAGCCAACCTAGATATTTTAGCCACTCAAATGGTTGTAATATTTCCCCTTCCTAATCCGGCGGCTGCTGATCCTAGCAACAGTCACCAGCATAACCCTACTATTATAATTGTATCAGTAATAGGCATCATGGGGTTCACGGGGGTGTTGATCTAGAAGCTCAAGGTCCACTTCCAGGGTAAACACAATACCTTGGATGTTGAGATGGCCATCAAGAACTAATGGAGATAGACGTGGTAGCTTTTATAAGAATTGAGATCCCCTTACTCTACAGATGTAGGGCCATTAATTCCGAAAGTTGTGTGCGCCATTTTTAGTAGGATCAAATCTGCGAATGAACGGAGCATCAAAACGTTTTTATCTTTGCCATATATGATACTTTACCGACAACTTAGGTTACCCATTCATAAGTTTCTGTAAATGCATAGATTTCTCTTGTGATAAATATTTATAGCTCATGTATGAGTCATAAGTACAGGCTTATATAACAACTTCATTAACTGTAACACCTCCATCCGAGAACAGGGAAAATGTCACATTTATGGCGTCAACAGAACATACACAAGCGGAAGACTTTATTAAAATTAAGGTTACATAAGTTCTCAAATAAAACTAAGGGAATAACAAGTCTAAATCATAATGACTTCCAAACTAAATACAAATCCAACCATAACTATATGAAAGATAAATCCAAGTCTAATCCAAAAGCAAATGGGAAACTATCGTCAGGGTGGTCCACTAAGAGCTCATATACACTCTGTTGGGAATTAAACCAACAGTTAGTACTGCTAGGCTTGTAGTTTCAACTGGTGGAAGATAACACAAGCAGTACTAACTGCCAGTACAAACACTTTGTACTGCTTATATTATGAAAACGTGTAATAGGATAAGTATAGAAAATATTTAGTGAATATCTTATTTAATTAGAGTTATAGTTATCTTGTACAGGAATCCTTGTTCTATAAAAGGAGATCCTAGGTTAGATTACACGAAACTTTTGTCGTACGAATAGATTCAAGGTTGTAAACCCTAGTGATAGGAGATCACTCGTATTATTCATTAATAATATTGAATCTTTGGTGTTAAACAATTGTCTTCATTGTTCATACAAATACACTGTTCCATTCATATACAATACATACAATATCTTCTAAGTATTAACTGGTAAATTCCGCGTGCTAGTTAGTATTACTCAAAGTATCTCTAACACAAGGAGTGTGTTTAGATCCGGTCAAGTGGTATTAGAGACAGGTTCTGATACTTTGAATTAGAAGATCCTCTTTTTGCTTAACAAGAACAAATGGACATGGAGACATCTACAACCAATGTTGCTGTAAAGTTACCAATGCTCAAGCCCAATGAGTTCGACATGTGGAGGTTAAGAATTGAACAATTCTTCCAAGTGCAGGATTATGCAATTTGGGAAATCATAGAAGAAGGGAATTCATTCAAGCCTACAACCACAACATCAACTGTGGAAGGTAAAGTTGTGACAACTGTGCAGACAAAGCCAATGACTGCAGAGGAGAGAATCCAGATGAAGAATGACATCAAGGCAAGAAGTATGCTCATGATGACAATACCCAATGATCAACTCTTGAACTTTAGCAAGTTCAATGATGCCAAATCATTGTTTGAGGCCATTGTTGCAAGATTTGGTGGGAATGAAGCCACCAAAAAGACTCAGAAGACACTCCTCAAGCAACAATTTGAGAACTTCTCAGCAAATAGCAATGAATCATTGGACCATATGTTCAACAGGCTTCAGAAACTTGTAAGCCAACTTGCTATTCTTGGAATTGAGATACCTCAGGAAGATCTCAACTCAAAGTTCCTGAGAAGTCTACCATCAGAATGGGCTATGCATGTTGTTGTCTGGAAGAACAAGCCAGACATTGAATCTATGAGTCTGATGGATTTGTATAGCAATTTCAAGATAGTGGAGCAAGATGTGAAGAAGAATGCTGGAACAAGCTCAAGCTCTGGGAATTTGGCCTTTGTGTCAACTCCCAGTACCTCTAGTCCAGTGGAAGAAGTGAAGGTTGGTGCAGCAGTTGGTACTGCTAGCATATCAAGCAGTACTAAAGGCATTCTGGATGAAACAACTTGTTGTGCTTTCTTGACTACTCACCATAATGGATCCATGTTGACATATGAAGATCTTCAAGAGATCAATGATGATGATCTGGAGGAAATGGACATTAAATGGCAAATTTCTCTTCTTAGCTTGAGAGCTAGGAAATTCCATCAGAGGACAAGGAAGAAGATTACCATAAACAGCAATGATACTGCTGGTTATGATAAGTCAAAGATTGAATGTTATAATTGCCATAAGATGGGTCATTATTCAAGAGAGTGCAGAAGGCCAAGACAGCAAGATGGCAAGAACATAAGCTATGGAAGCAAGACCAGGAAAGTGAAGATTACTGACTCAAGCTCAAAGGCTATGGTAGCCATTGATGGTTTAGGATTTGACTGGAGCTTTATGGAAGAGGAGGAAGCAGCACCTACTGAGATGGCTCTCATGGCTTTCTCTGATTCTGAGATACAAGTTTCTAAGTGTTCTAAATCATGTGATGCTTTAAAAGAATTAGAAACTCTTAGGAAACACTATAATGAACAGAGAATATAGTTAAACCAAACTATTTTTAATTTAGCAAATCATAAGAGAGGTCTAGCTGTTTTAGAGGAGCAAATTGTTCATTATAAGAGTAATGAGTCAAAATTTGCTGATGACATAGCTTTGCTTAAAAAGGACATATTCTTTAAAGATGCTGAAATTAAGTTTTTGAGAGAAGAGTTTGCTAAGCTTAAACAGGATAAAGAGAACATTCAATTAAGTGTTGAGACACTAGAGTATGCATCTAAAGGTGTCAGTAAAATAATTGATTGTCAAATAATCAATAAAGCTAAGTCAGGTCTAGGTTATAATTTTGTTCCACCTCCTCACAGAGGAATACCTGCACCTCCAGGTATTGACATAGAACATACAGGTTTGGAAGAATTTCAACTACCTAAGATGGAATATGGTCCAAAACCAAAAGAAAAGGAAGTAGTTGAGAAACATGTAGAAGTAAGTGTAAGCTTTGAGAGTGCAAGTGATAAATAACTCTCTGATGACAAGGTGTCATCTGGTAGAGATTCAGATGCTCCAACCATAGAGGATTGGACTTCTGATGATGATGAGAATGATCAGGTTAAGGCTAAACCTGATAGTGTTAAGGTAAAGGAAACAAAAGTTCCTAAGGTGGTCAAAGTTAATACTGTTAGGCCTAAAACCAATGCTAGACATGTTAGGCAACCAGTAAGATACTGTGAAATGTATAGAGCCACACACAAGCCTGTTATATCTTAATATTGATCCTTTATCATACACATAATATTAGAATAGGAGAAGAGAAAGAGATAGAGAGAGAGAGATGGTCACTTCTTAGAGATTAGATTGAGAAAGAATGAGAGATACAAGATGAATACCCCTAGAAGCAACACCCTCCAAGTGAGGAGGGGATGGGTATTTATAGTTTTCTAGACTTGGGTGGGCTTGGGCTTGAGATGGGCTTATACAAGGATTACATGATCATAACATTTAACTAACAAGCTTAAGCCCAAGCCCGTTGATTAAACTAACTAACTCAAACAACGACACACTTAATTAAACTATTACAATGACAAATGACCATCACTTTAAAATAAATCCTAACAATCTCCCCCTAAGGGATGGTCATTCAAATGATGCTCCATGTGAGATGGTCTTTCGTCTTCAATGTCTTTGATCTTTGAGTGTCGTTGTATAGCAGTTTTTGTTTTTGGTTCCTTCATGCTATGTGATCTTCAAAGTATCGTCTTTGAGGTTGTTCTTGCCTTCGATCAGCATCTTCATGTGATTATGATGTCGTGACCTCCAACATACTCATACATCTTGAACTTTATACTTATGCTAACAATCTCCCCTTTTCTTTCATCATTTGATATATGAACTTGTTCTTGACATCTTGATTAGCCTTTTGACTTTGTCGTTACACTCTGTCTTTAACTTGATCCTTTTGTCTTGAACTTTTACACTTGAGCTTAGTTGGAGATGTTCTTCATAAGTATGAGTATGCTGAGGTGAAGATGATTGATGTATGTGGTGATGGTTAATGGATGTTCGTCAGTTCCTGCATAAAATAGTTAGCAATAATACGTCCAACACTTACAGATTTGAACTTCGAGATTGTCAACTGCATAGTGTGAAGACTTTCTCTAATCCAAACCCAGGCCGTTCTGAACCGGATACCCCGAGAGGGCTTACACGGACACACCGAAGTGCACCCTCGATTCAGTGAGTCGCTGGAGATCACCCCACGACTGTAGACCGTTTGAAGCACGCAACCATCATGATATAAAATGGCAGGATCCTTGGATCTCATTAAGACTCTTACAACTTGTGTCCTTTTTGACGAACACAAGTGTATCATTTTGGAAGTGTTCCTAACGAGATATTTTGATGAATCTCATGGCTCTAGACTCTATTGTGCGTTTTGGTTTTAGTCGTCGGAGGCATGGAGCAGAGTGCCACCTTTTCAATATCAACACATCTCGGAATGAGAGGCCGATAGATTATGTAGTGTTCTCCGTGAGAAATGAAACAAATATCTTTTAAGAGATATCTGAGTGGCTGGGAGGGGTTGTGCAACGCGTCACTGGGTCCATGACGTCTTGTCTTCAATATCAGTATCATTTTTGTGATAACCGATAGCAGATGTATTGACCCGGTTTCTGCCCTAAGTTTTCATGGAGGGCTATTTCTTTTCACCCTTATATTAAACTTTTCTTTTTCATTCTTCAACCCCTTCTTACTTCTTTCTCATTTACTCCTTTTTTCAATCTTACCTAAGGACTTCTAATTCTAATCTATTGGAATTATCCTTGGGTAGATCCCTCCGGCTCTGGCGGATCATAGGACATAACCTAACCATAATCACCTTATAACTTCATGATTATCCTAGATTAGTTGATCACATTCCATAAACCTTTTGAAAATCTCTCAAAGTGTTTATGAATAAAAGCACATTTAGATAACACTTTGAGAGTTTTGCATTTTTGAAATACTCCCCCTTCACATGTGCTCATGAGATTTAAGAAAGAATTGCACATGTTGGGTAGAGTTCGCACATTTGAAATGATCGATTTCATTGAACATGACCTTCGCGAGACACATTTACATCACTAGATGGACTAGCTTGAAATTATTACCCGTCCCGGTCATATTCATTGATTATCTCTCGAATTGGTACATTCTACTCAGACAAGTCCTTTGCGAGACACGCTTACATCACTGGAAAACCAGCTTGAAATTATTACCCGTCCAGGACAAGTCTTTTCGATAACGGACATTTAGATTTCGTCAATTCGAGGGTTAGAACTGAGTCTGTCTGGTGAGCATACTTTGAGATTCCATGAACTTTAAACCTTTTGATCACATTTTAATCACGTCTTCTCCCCCTCAAAAATAGCATTTCGATGGTATTTTTGATACCGTTTGATTGAAATCTTTGAATTTTTGGAAAGCTAATGGGGAGAAACGGTCATGCAAATCCGTTTTGGAACAAAATTGTTTTTAGAATTACTCCCCCTCAAACCTTGCATAGGTTTTGATATTTTTAAACTTTGTAGTAAATGGGGAGTAAAGATTTGAAAATCTTAAGCAAAATTTTTGAAAAGTTTTGAAAAACCTTTTGATAAATTTTGAATAAAATTTTGCTTAAGATTAAGAAGTTTGAATAAACGTTTCATGAAAACTTCTTTTCTTGTTCGGATTGTTGTAATAAAATGTACAACAGGGTCCTTTCTTTGAAAAACGGGTTATGCACTGTTATGTGTGCACAAGCCATAATGGTTAAGCGCGGGTTGTAAGCTGAAATACTTACAAGCCATTGAGATTTTTAGGATAAGTGCTCGAAAATTTTTTGATTAAGCACTTTCCTTTCTTTAAAGCGCGGGTCCTGAACTGATGTGTTCAGAAGCCATTTTGAGAAGAAATTTTGAGAAACGACATGTTTTGAAAACATTTAAATGAACTCTCGCTCAAGCATCTGTACATGCCCGTATCATTGTTGAATGACATTTCTAGGTACGTACAGAATATCGATTATACGAGAGACATGCCGGAGAAGAATATTTTTGAATTTTATATTTTATATTGTTTTTGTCTTTTTGGAAATTTTCTATTTTTATATTTTGCTTTTGTTGGTTTTTCAAATTTTGTATTTTGTTTTTGATTTTTTCTAAAAAAAATGTATTCACAAAGAAGAATTAAGTATGAACAAGTAGAAGTGGAGTTAAGAGAGGAATAAGACCAGGATTTCCAAATGCGATGTTGGCATAGAGTTCTTCTTTTCCACATTGGTTGTATGAACCATCTGCACTTTCACAAGTTCCTGCATTCACAAAATCCACAAAAGAAGAATATGCACAAATAGTAGTGTTAGCAGCACATGAATCATCACTCTGAGGGTGTTCACTATCAATGGTTGTAGTGGTTTCTTCATCCTTATCCTGATGATTTTCACTACTACTTGTTGTGGTGCGACTATCAAGAATCTTTCCTGTGGGAATCCATCTAAGACCGACTGTTTTAAAAACTTTTCCCGTGGGAATCCACCTAAGGCAGGATCTAGGAGTTGTTTTCTTTTCAGATACAGCGGAAGTCTCATTTTGAGAAAAACTACGTCCTGTAGGGATCCACTTAGTAGAATTCTTAGCTTTTTGCTTCTTATCAACGGGTGTGTTTCTATTTGGTGTCTTAGAGGATTGTGCCTTAGCACGCAAATTTGCTTTCTTGATATACTGTGCCACACATGCATCATGATTAGCTGAAAAGACACATTTTTGACATGTAGGACAGACAAATTCAACATTCTTGCTCAAAACAGCAACCTTAACTTTGTCACTATAGTCATTTGAAGCTTGTTTTCTGTTCGAAGAGGAATTCTTAGTGTTGCATTCTACTTGTTTAACATTTTCTTTTTCGCAACTACTCTTAGATGCAGGCCAATCCCTAGTCTTTTGTTGAGAGTTCCTAGGTAGTGGTTTACAACTACTAGCAATGCCTTGTAATGTTGTAGAATTCATCACCGTAGACGGTGTTCCTAAAATTCCATCTTTTCGAATCTGTGCCTTTTTCCTAGCTTTTTCTAGATAGGAATTGTGGACCATGTTATTTGAACCAACAGATTCTTTAACAGTATTTGTGGTCACATTTGGTGATCTATTCCTGGGGGCACACACAGTAGGATTCAACTTGTTGTCCTTTGAATTTGTAGTAGCATTCCTAGACTCTTTTGGATTATCTTTTGCACTTTTGTCTATCGCCCTATGTGTATGAGATGTAGAGGCAGACACAGTAGTGGGACTAATCCTATTAAGGTCAGGTGCTATCACATTTGAGTTTTCGACAACAGCTTTTCCTTTTCCTTTCTCGTTTTCCTTAGGCAAGGGTGTGGAAATGGACATTTTTGGTCTAGCAGACTTATTTTCCTCACCCTTTCCTTTTTGACTATCAAGCTGAGACTTCAAAAGATCAATTTGTTTTGCATGTTTTTGTAAGAACGCTCATACGACAATTTGTCATACTTGCATTCTTCTTTTTTCTAATCAAGTTGTTTAAAATATGTTACATTTTGTTTTTCAAGCTTAATAAGCGCCTTTTCATATTTTGAAACAATTTCGGAAGTCTCAGCTCGAAGTCTTTCATCATCTTCGACAGAATACATTTGATAAATAATGGACATAATATCAGTTGAAAGAGCTTCTTCAGAGAGTGCGTCATTTTGTTTTTCCAAAACACTTCAAGTGCAACACATGTTACTAACATGCAAATTAATATAGAATGATGCAACGTCAGTAGTTCAATATTATAAAAGAGAACAGAATACACGCCTGAGGTTGACCACTTTTTATCTCTTAAGAAACCAAGAACAACTATCAATCAAAATCACAACAAAAAATTATGCAAACTCAACAATGATGCTTCGACTAGAAAAGTTTGTCGACTATTCTGCTTCGACTAATTTGCTATGGTTCGACTAGTGTAAACTTGTTCGATGATGATGAGGATGAAGTTGGTTCGATGATGATGAAGTTGGTTTGATGAAATGAGTGTTGCTTCGTAGGAATGAGTGTTGCTTCGACTATAAAGTTGCTTCAATGAATTTTCTGGTTCGACTACTTGGTTCGACTACTTGGTTTGACTAGAGAGTGGTTCGATCAACTAACTTGTTCGACTAGTCCAGCTCGACTATCGTTCTTGTTCGACTAAGCAGCTCGTTCGACTAGAAAACTTTGGTTCGACTATGAGTAACTTGCTTCGACTAGGTGAACGTTCGACTAAGTGCTCGTTCGACTAAGAGCTCGTTCGACTAAGTGCTCGTTCGACTAAGTAAGTGCTTCGACTATTTTACTTGGTTCGATCAAATAGATCGTTCGACTAGCTTAACTCGTTCGATCAAAGTTAATCGTTCGACTAGATAATCGTTCGATTAAAGTTAATCGTTCGACTAGATAATCGTTCGACTAGATAATCGTTCGACTAGATAATCGTTCGACTAGTTTTGATGGTTCGATCAAAGTTGTTCGTTCGATCAAATTTGATGGTTCGATCAAGTTTGCTCGTTCGATCAAAGATGCTCGTTCGATCAACAAGTTCGTTCGATCAATTGGAAGAGTAAGTCTAACTCGACTACCCTTTTCTTCGTTCGATGAAAGCTCCTTCGATCAAGTTGCTGGTTCGTTCGATCAGTTGGTTCCTTCGATCAGTTGATTCCTTCGATCTGTTGGTTCCTTCGAGAAATATGGTTGTCGTTCGATCACTTGAAGTTGGTTCGACTATATTGAAGCTTTGATGAAAGAAGATTTTTGTGAACAGAAGCATAAACTTGACAAATGCAACAGTAATAAACAAAGATGAAACAGTAACGTGAAAGAAAAAAAAATTCCTAGATCTTTATATTTTGCTCTTGATACCACTTGTTATAGCTTAATATTGATCCTTTATCATACACACAATATTAGAATAGGAGAAGAGAAAGAGATAGAGAGAGAGAGATGGTCACTTCTAGAGATTAGATTGAGAGAGAAAGAATGAGAGATACAAGATGAATACCCTTAGAAGCAACACCCTCCAAGTGAGGAGGGGATGGGTATTTATAGTTTTCTAGACTTGGGTGGGCTTGGGCTTGAGATGGGCTTATACAAGGATTACATGATCATAACATTTAACTAACAAGCTTAAGCCCAAGCCCGTTGATTAAACTAACTAACTCAAACAACGACACACTTAATTAAACTATTACAATGACAAATGACCATCACTTTAAAATAAATCCTAACAAAGCCCAGAGGTAACCAAAGGAATTGGAACAACCTCAAGTCTCACCAACTAGGTGATGACTTTGCCTTTTATAGAAAAACTTGTTTTAGTTGTGGAGAGTTTGACCATCTTGCAGCTTATTGCAACAATAGGGTAACTAGGTATTTGATGTGCCCGGTTCGGTGCAAGTTTTAAATTTATAAGGGGTGAATTACCGAATCTAATGACAACACATACGAGCAAGTATACTCGTCCGTTGTAGCAAGATTTTGATGGTAAGTCGGGATTGTTCGCAGGGATTTGTGTAGTGAATCGAATTGTAAGTTAAAAGCAACTTTCTCAAACAAGTAGTAATGATATTACGAAAATTCAAATGATTAAAAACTACACTTGCTTAGACTAGTGTAATACAATTGACTAATATGATTGTGATAACTTTGGATAACATGTTGGTTGTGATAATTAGTTTTGGCACTAATCTATTGTTTCTACAAATTAAACCTTCGTCAAAATCTTGGTTTATAAAAACAAGCATTACGTTTAACCAATCAATTCAAGATCAATTCAAGGTTCATGAGTTGGTGTTCCTCAAACACAAAAATAATCTTTTGCTTTATCAAACAAGCTTAGGAAATGGTCAATACAAAAGGTAACCGATTATAGACAAAAGGTCACAATTGAAAGTAAACTATTAATCTCTCGACCTTTAAATTGGTTTACAATCAATCCGTTTTGATAGACAAAAGCATTTTCATTACAATCACAATTAAGTTCATTTGTTTAATCAAGAATAGTGGAAAACAACAATCATTCATAGACAAATGATTATAACTAGTGGAATAACAATAGTTCTTTCGACCCTTAAGATTACTAGCACTAGTTAAACTTGATTACCCAAATGTCACTATGAAACTTAATCACAATTGGTTCTTAGAATCAACTTGAAATTGGATTAAAACATGTTATCACAATCATATGCCAATCAATAAATAATACACATCATCTAAGCAAGTGCACAAAGGCACTAGCCGCTCATAGCAAACATAAATGCAAACTCAATACTTTGAACATTAGAAACCATGATTGAAAGTCTTACAATGATTGGAAATAAGATTACAAGTGAAAGACAATGATTCCACAAGCAATGGTAATGGTGTATTTGACTTTCTTCCTTCTCCTGGACCTAAGGACGAATTTCTTGAGTATTTTCTATGAATGGTTCTCTCCTCTAGCATACAAGCACTCTCCTTTTTCTTTAGATTGATTGGTATATATAAATACCCAACAAATGGTTCAATAAATTGCTCTAACCAAGGGTCTAAGTGCATAAATGCTTCTCTTGCTCTCCAAGTAGTATTGAATAGGTTAGAATACTGAAAAGAAGGACCTAGAACCGGATTTGTAAAGTCACAATCCTTAATAAAGAAGTTTTGGGTCAACAGCAACCTCCAACCGATCGGATAGAATGGTCTACCGATCGGTTGGTCTTCTCGGTAAATCCCAATTCTCTCCATCCGATTCGGTTGCGGGCGGCGACCGATCGGATGGCTACTGCTGGTAGACCTTTTTCTTGGACTTTTCCGAATGACTTGTTTCTCGGTCATAGCTCTTGATTCTTTGATCTTTCCCTTCATCCTTAAGCTTATTAACTCGACTACTTGGACTTTAACTCATTGAAATACCTTACGGTGCAGAACTTGACACAAGACTCACATGCAATCATAAATATTTCCTTCTTCCTCATTTTTGCATCTTTTCCATCCATTTTCCTGTCTTTGGCTACAAATGCTTTGCAAACACACTTTGGTACGATTTAGTAACAAAAGCATATAAATATAACCACAAAACATATATAAAACTACCAATAACGCTACTAAAAACATGTTAGATTTAAGCGTTATCAAATCCCCCACACTTGAACTTTGCTTGCCCTCAAGCAAATCTAGAAATAAAAACAATTATCCACATGGTATACACAAATGATTAGGAAAATGTGATGCAAATCTATCAAGCACGAGTACAAGCTAGATTCATCGCTTTAAGCTTTTATGGTTGAATCATCGATATGTTTGACAATACCCAAATGATTTTCTTGCATGATACACATTACTAAACACCTCACGAAAGGAAGATGAAATATAATTCACTCAAACACTCATTTGTATGATTGGTGGAGTATATAAGAGGAATGACACTCATTTGCTCAGTCATGATCTAAATATTACCATAGGCTTGTACAAGAAACAAAACTACACCGAAATGGTGTGAGCGCCAAGTATACATATCAAAGAGGGCTTTTATTCGGGTTTAAGGCTTAAGGGTAATAATGGACTAATGCGCCACTATCTCATGCAAAACATAATAGCTCGCTAACAACGAATTCTTGCATTACCAAATAACGGATGGTCACTAGATTGTACCTTGGTTCGCTAACGACGTTACTTGCATAACGGATGGTCGCCAAAATACGCCCTAGATCGCTAACAACGTTAGTCAATTCCTCAAGAAATCGGATGGTCACTACATGTCCATACACTTAATAATTTCACAAAGTCAAAAAGGTAGGATAAGGCATGGAATATATTTATGAAATTGGTTGAAAATAAAAACAAAATTAGTCAAAGTCTATGAACCAAATGTTACTAGCTATTACAAACCACTATCATGTCATTTTGCGAAAAACCCCATACTTCCTTTATTCATACTTGATTCACTTAGCCCATTGGCTTATTCTTGTCACCTTATAGATGCGATGACTCTTCTTCTTCTTTTTTTTTTTTTTTTTTTTTTTTTTTTACTTGTCATCTTATAGTTGCGATGACCTTACTTGGATAACTACTTTCGGAGCTTACGCTTTCTTTGAACTTTCATGATTTCCACATAACATCCATCTTGCCAAATAGCTAGCAACCAACCAAGACTTGACTATGGATAAGGCTAGGCTAAAAAGGTGTAAAATCTTTTTGAATTTTTCTAGGTTGAATCAAAAGAAAAGATAGGCTCGGCGGGTGTAACTAGGGGTATCTAGCATTAAAGACAAATGCTAACAAATGGGTCCATATGAGTGGTTAACTAGCCAAGGTAGCTAGCTAATATAGCATTATATGAAAATGGAAGGCCATTTGGGATAAATCCTAAGGTTGCCTCTTATTACGCATATACACTTATATCACAAATGAAATGTGATCTCACAACGGTCTCGTAATGATTTACAAGTACAAGTTCTAGAATAAATAAAATCACCGGCACACTCATAGCAAAAGATCTAAGCATAAAAGATGTATGCTATATATAGAACAGGCTCAAATCCTCACAATTTAGTAGGAAGGGCTATAATCTGTGCTTGCTAATGTTATCGATCCCAGAATGGATTGCAATATTAATCGGGACACATCTCGAATTTTCAAAATCACAGATTTCACCAGCGGATAAATCCAGTTATTCTAGAATATGATCTTTAAAATGACAAAAGACTAGATTACAAGGGCAAACAAAATTTAAAATTCAGCTCGAAACTTACAATCTATTCTTATTTTCCTATTCACCCCCCACACTTAAGTTAAGCATTGTCCTCAATGTGATAAACGACAAAGAATGAAATAGGGAAATAAGAGAATAAACCGTATTTTCTGCTCAAGAGGAGTCTTGATCCTAGCGTCCAAGCTTCGAAATCATTACCTGCAGAAATCTGAAAACAAAAGAAACACAAATACGAAATATTTCTTCGCTTATTTAAAGGACAGTGATACACCCCCACACTTAAGTTCAACTAAGCGATTTAGAAAAACTTTGGGATTTAATCACTAGAAAATAAAAATAAAAATAAAAATAGCAAACACACGGGTTGCCTCCCGAGAAGCGCTTGTTTTATTAACGAGTCATCAGCCGGACTCGAACTTCTCTCGCTTCATGTTGGTGCAATTGCTGACTTCTTCTTTGGAAATTTTGGAACGTACAGCACATTTCCAATCACTATTCCTTCTCCAGTTTCATCTATGTATTCCAACTTAACTTTCTCCCACGGTCTTGGAAGAACATCATAGATATAACCAGAATCCTTGGCCCACGGAGTGTTTTTCTTAAAATCGGCTGGGAAAGGTGACATAAATGTTATAGCTTCATATTCTGATTCAGGCGGAATCTCTTGAATAGAAACTTCATTCAATTGCTCCTTGTCATAGTATAACTTAATTCGGTGCCCATTAACAATGAAACTTCCAGCATGTTTGTCATGCAATTCAACATATCCCGATGGAAATCCATGTTTCACTGTATACGGTCCGAACCATTTCGGTTTCAGCTTGGGAGCTTTGAACTTATACTTCATGTTAAAAAGCATAACTTTGTCTACAGCTTTGAATTCTTTTTCTTTTCTTAGCTTTCTGTCATGATAAGCTTTTGTTCTTGCTTTGTAAAGTTTGGAATTCTCATAAGCTTGTAGTCTAAGCTCATCGAGTTCATGCAATTGCAAAAATCTCTTTTCTCCAGCTACTTTGAGGTCTGGGTTACAGCTTCTTAGTGCCTAGTAAGCGCGATGTTCGATTTCGAACGACAAATGACAAGTTTTTCCATACAACAATATGTACGGTGTTGTACCAATTGGTGTTTTGTAAGCCGTGCGAAATGCCCACAGAGCATCATCTAGTTTTCTCGACCAAATGGCTGGATTGTCTTTAACCGTTTTTTCGAGTATCCTTTTTAAGGCTCTGTTGGTATTTTCGACTTGACCACTGGTCTGTGGGTGATAAGCTGTAGCGAAACGATGATGAACTCCGTATCGCTTCATAATTTTCTCCATTTGTTTGTTACAGAAATGGGTTCCACGATCACTTATCAAAGCTTTAGGAATTCAATAACGAGCGAAAAGCTTTTTGAGAAAATTAACAACTACTCGTGCATCATTGGTGGGAAGAACTTCGGCTTCAGCCCATTTGGAAACGTAATCAATAGCAACGAGAATGTATTTGAATTTGTATGATTTAGGAAACGGTCCCATGAAATCAATTCCCCAAATATCGAATAATTCACAGACTTGAATGCTCTTTTGTGGCATTTCATCTCTTCGAGAAAGACTACCAGATTTTTGGCAAGCATCATAATTCTTAACAAGAGTATGGGCTTCTTTAAAAATAGTCGGCCAATAGAATCCAGCATCAAAGACTTTTTTAGCGGTGGTAGAAGGACCATAATGTCCCCCAGTTGGGCCATGATGACATTCATCGAGAATTCTTCTTGTTTCAGAACCATAAACACATCTTCTAATCATCCCATCGGGACACATTTTGAAAAGATAGGGTTCTTCCCAATAATAATGTTTAAGATCCGAAAAGAATTTACTTCGTTGGGCATAAGTTAATCCTTTCTTTAGAATTCCTCCAACGAGATAATTTGCATAATCGGCAAACCATGGAATTTCGTTGTTATCAATTGTATCAACAGTCATGAGTGTTTCATCCGGAAAATAATCGTCAATCTCATCTTTTTTTAACTCTTCCAGATTTGGATTTTCTAAACGAGATAGATGATCAGCGGCTAGATTTTCTGCTCCTTTCTTATCTTTGATTTCAATATCGAATTCTTGGAGTAGTAAAATCCATCGGATGAGACGCGGTTTGGCATCTTGTTTCGCAAACAGATATTTTAACGCTGAATGATCAGTGAACACGATTGTTTTCGAAAGTACAAGGTATGATCTGAATTTATCGAAAGCGAAAACAACGGCTAACAATTCTTTCTCTGTAACTGTATAATTCTGTTGAGCATTGTTGAGTGTTTTACTGGCAAAATATATAGGACGAAAATGTTTCTCTTCTCTTTGTCCTAACACAGCTCCAACAGCAAAATTGCTTGCATCGCACATAAGCTCGAATGGTAGTGACCAATCAGGGGAAACCATAATGGGTGCACTAGTCAGTTGTGTTTTCAATGCTTCGAATGCTTTCATGCAGTCTGCATTAAAATCGAAAACAAAATCTTTTTCAAGAAGTTTCGTCATTGGACGAGATATTTTGGAAAAATCCTTAATGAAACGACGGTAAAAACCTGCATGTCCTAGGAAACTTCTAACGGCTTTAACGTTAGTTGGGGGTGGTAATTTGGTTATGACATCGATCTTTGCTTTGTCAACCTCCATTCCTGCGCTGGAAATTTTGTGTCCTAACACAATTCCTTCAGTTACCATGAAATGACACTTCTCCCAGTTGAGAACAAGATGTGCAGCTTTACATCTTTCAAGCATTTTATCGAGGTTAGAAAGGCAAGCTTCAAATGAGCTTCCGAAAAATGAAAAGTCATCCATGAAAACTTCCATAGACGTTTCAAGCATATCTTGGAATATAGCAATCATACATCTTTGAAAAGTCGCGGGAGCATTACATAATCCAAAAGGCATACGCTTGTAAGCGTAAGTTCCAAAGGGACATGTGAATGTAGTCTTTTCTTAATCAGCCGGATCAATAGGAATTTGAAAATATACTGAAAAACCATCGAGAAAACAAAAGTATTTGTTTCCTACTAATCTCTCAAGCATTTGATCCATGAAAGGCAAAGGAAAATGATCTTTTCTGGTGGCTTTGTTTAATTTTCTGTAATCAATACATACTCGGCATCCGGTGACAGTTCTAGTAGGAACTAATTCGTTTCGTTCGTTGGTCACAACAGTCATTCCTCCTTTTTTTGGAACACAGTGAACAGGACTCACCCAAGGACTATCCTCGATGGGGTAAATTATACCGGCATCAAGAAGTTTGATGATTTCTTTTTTAACAACTTCTTTCATGTTGGGGTTGAGTCGACGTTGTCTTTCTACAACTGGTTTGGCATCTTCTTCGAAATTGATTTTATGTTTGCAAAAATCAGGACTGATTCCTGGAATGTCAGAAGTTTTCCACGCAAAAGCTTCTTTATGCTTCTTAAGAACTGAGATCAGACATTCTTTCTCATAATCATTGAGCAACGAAGATATGACTACTGGAAGGAGCGAGTTGTCTTCCAAGTAAGCATATTCAAGATTTTTGGGAAGTGGTTTCAACTCAAGATCAGTCGGTGGTTCTTGAAGTGATGTTTTGATCCTCATTTGATCATTAAAACTGATTTCCTCAAAATCTTCTTCTATTATCTCTCCTTCTTCAACTTCTTCTTCTTCTTCATCAATCTTTACTTCCATAAAATCAGCGAATTCTTTATCAAAAGTTGTTTCACTAATCTTCTCTGAAATAGTCATGAATGGATCAGAATCTTCAAGTAATGCATCCAATTCTTCCTCAGTGACTTCATCGATTATATCAATGTTAAAGCAAATGTCATCACTGGAATGTGGATATTGCATTGCTTTATCGATTAAAAAGGTGATTCTATCTTCTCCAACTCCAAGATTGAGTTCTTTTCCTTTTACTTTGATGATCGCATCAGCGGTGTTTAGAAAAGGTCTTCCTAAAATAAGGGGTACTCTACTGTCTTCCTCCATTTCTAGGATCACAAAATCCACGGGAAAAATGAATTTACCTACTTGGACAAGCATATTCTCAGCAATTCCAACAGGATATTGCTAAGTATGATTAGCTAGTCGAATACTCATCCTTGTAGGTTTCAAGGTGTTGATGGAAAGTTTTGTATACAGCGAATAGGGCATCAAATTGATACTCGCACCTAAATCGGCTAAAGCATCGCATGTGATGTTGTTTCCTAATATGCATGGAATCAGAAAACTTCCGGGATCTCCGAGTTTTTGTGGAATTTTGTTTTGAACAATAGCTGAACATTCTTCATTGAGAAAGGTAGCGGATATTTGCTCCAACTTGTTCTTGTTGTTAAGAAGTTCTTTCAAAAATTTCCCGTAATTGGGCATTCCGGCTAAAACATCAACGAGAGGTACATTGAGTCTAACTTCGTTGATTATTTCGACAAACTTCTTATAACGCTCCTCCATTCTTTCTTTCTTAAGGCTCTGAGGATATGGAATTTTTGGAGTGTATGCTTTAACTGGTGGTTTGGGTTTGGGTTTGGGTGGTGTTTTTGGTGTATTTTCCTTCTTGGATTCTTCATCTTCATCCTCACTATCGTAATTGATAGTTGTGGTGTTGTTTGGGTTGGGTGGTGGATCATAAGACAGGCCACTTCTTGTGAATACAGCATTGATATGCTCACTTCTGGTTGGTGGTGGATGATAAGTCTTATCATTCGATGATGATGATGGTTTTGGGTTGGTTTGGGTGTTACTAGGCATTGAACCTGATGGTCGGGAAGAAATTTAATCAGAGAGTCTACCGAATTTGTTTTCAAGATCTTGGATAGACGCTTGATGATTTTTCTGACCTTGCTCAACTTTGGTCTTGAGATTGAAGAATTGATTCTTGACGAACTCGTTGGTTGATTTTTGAGCTGTGACGAATTCTCTCATCATTTTTTCAAAATCTGTTTCTTCAGGTTTCTTGTCGGAATTTTGTGATGTTTGGTTCTCTACTTTTGGTTGGGACTCATGGTTGTTATCCCTTTGTCGGCGATCTTGCCAACTAGCAGAGTTTCGTCCGTAATAATTTCCACAATATCTGCCTCCACGGTATCCTCCTTGGATGTAATTAGCTTCTCCTTCTTTTGGTTGATCCATAGGTTGATCATCACATTCTGATGATGGGTGATTACCTCCACAGTTGTTACAACCATCTCGCATTTCTTTCATCTCTCCTCTAAGATCTTTGTATTGCGAATCGATTCTGGAAACCAAAGTTTCCATTTTCTCCATGAGTTTAGATGAATCAGAACTTTCGGCAAAAGCAACGGTTTTTCTTAAGGGTTTTGTCTTGGCATCTTTTGACCAGTCGAGTTTGAGAAGAACTCGGTCTTCAAGCAATTGGTATGCCTGGTTAGGAGTCTTATAAAGAAAAATTCCTCCAGCATCAAGAATTCCTTGAGATGTTTCATCAAGTCCATGGTAAAAGATTTGGATAATGGTTCCTCGTCCTAAACCATGTCCATGACAACTTCGAAGTAAATCCTTCATACGAAGCCAGGCTTCGACGAGTGATTCGTTAGGGTTTTGTGTGAAAGCACGAATTTCTCCCATGAGTCGATCAAACATTGCAGGTGGAAAGAATCGGCTTACAAAAGCTTGCCTCATCTCCTCCCAAGTAGTGATGATTCCTGGTGTTAATTCGTTATACCACACTTTTGCATCTCCAGCAAGTGATGACGGGAAAAGTTTGAGTTTAATGGCATCCACATTTGTATCACCGTATCGGAACATGCCACAAATTTCAATGAATTCGGCAACGTGTTTGTGAGGATCGGCCCTTGAACGGCCATCGAATTGAAGGTCTTTGATCATAGAAAGATGGTGACCTTTCACGGTGAAATTGTCACCTGAGTTGACAGCAACAATAGCAGCTCCAAGAGTGGGTGCTACGGCTCGGTTTGCTTCCCACATGGGTCTATCGTCAGCCATGGGAAAAGGTTGATCAGTGAATGGGATATAAACGACTTTGGCTTCAAAAAGGTTATCAAAAGTTGGGTTTGGTACTCTTGGCATACGATTGGCTAATGGAACAAAGGGTGTTCTTCTTCTTCTTCTAGATTTTGTTCGAATCAAACTTTCAGGATCGAAAAGTGGGGGAATTGGTTCTACTCCAGTTGATCGAGTGTTCATACAATTCCCCAGAGAATCGAGGCAATGTCTAAACAAACGAACGAAGAATGAAAACAATTTGAAAAGATCAGAATCGTCCAACCGATCAGATAGAATTGTCTACCGATCGGATAGATCTCTTGGTAAATTTGGTTTAAAGGATCCGGTCGGATGGAAGTGTCCGCCGATCGGATGGTTCTCTCGGTAAATGAAAATTTTGGAAAAACCGATCGGATGGATGAACAACCGATCGGATGGTCAGCTCGGTAAGACTTTCTTTTTTTTTTTTTTTTTTTTTTTTTTTTTTTTTTTTGTTTTTGTTTTACGAAAGCTAGCTATGTGAGAAATGGACTAAAACTTACAGAAACACGATCAAAATCCCTGGCAACGGCGCCAAAAACTTGATGTGCTCGGTTCGGTGCAAGTTTTAAATCTATAAGGGGTGAATTACCGAATCTAATGACAACACATACGAGCAAGTATACTCGTCCGTTGTAGCAAGATTTTGATGGTAAGTCGGGATCGTTCGCAGGGATTTGTGTAGTGAATCGAATTGTAAGTTAAAAGCAACTTTCTCAAACAAGTAGTAATGATATTATGAAAATTCAAATGATTAAAAACTACACTTGCTTAGACTAGTGTAATACAATTGACTAATATGATTGTGATAACTTTGGATAACATGTTGGTTGTGATAATTAGTTTTGGCACTAGTCTATTGTTTCTAAAAATTAAACCTTCGTCAAGATCTTGGTTTATAAAAACAAGCATTACGTTTAACCAATCAATTCAAGATCAATTCAAGGTTCATGAGTTGGTGTTCCTCAAACACAAAAACAATCTTTTGTTTTATCAAACAAGCTTAGGAAATGGTCAATACAAAAGGTAACCGATTATAGACAAAAGGTCACAATTGAAAGTAAACTATTAATCTCTCGACCTTTAAATTGGTTTACAATCAATCCATTTTGATAGACAAAAGCATTTTCATTACAATCACAATTAAGTTCATTTGTTTAATCAAGAATAGTGGAAAACAACAATCATTCATAGACAAATGATTATAACTAGTGGAATAACAATAGTTCTTTCGACCCTTAAGATTACTAGCACTAGTTAAACTTGATTACCCAAATGTCACTATGAAACTTAATCACAATTGGTTCTTAGAATCAACTTGAAATTGGATTAAAACATGTTATCACAATCATATGCCAATCAATAAATAATACACATCATCTAAGCAAGTGCACAAAGGCACTAGCCGCTCATAGCAAACATAAATGCAAACTCAATACTTTGAACATTAGAAACCATGATTGAAAGTCTTACAATGATTGGAAATAAGATTACAAGTGAAAGACAATGATTCCACAAGCAATGGTAATGGTGTATTCGACTTTCTTCCTTCTCCTGGACCTAAGGACGAATTTCTTGAGTATTTTCTATGAATGGTTCTCTCCTCTAGCATACAAGCACTCTCTTTTTCTTTAGATTGATTGGTATATATAAATACCCAACAAATGGTTCAATAAATTGCTCTAACCAAGGGTCTAAGTGCATAAATGCTTCTCTTGCTCTCCAAGTAGTATTGAATAGGTTAGAATACTGAAAAGAAGGACCTAGAACCGGATTTGTAAAGTCACAATCCTTAATAAAGAAGTTTTGGGTCAACAGCAACCTCCAACCGATCGGATAGAATGGTCTACCGATCGGTTGGTCTTCTCGGTAAATCCCAATTCTCTCCATCCGATTCGGTTGCGGGCGGCGACCGATCGGATGGCTACTGCTGGTAGACCTTTTTCTTGGACTTTTCCGAATGACTTGTTTCTCGGTCATAGCTCTTGATTCTTTGATCTTTCCCTTCATCCTTAAGCTTATTAACTCGACTACTTGGACTTTAACTCATTGAAATACCTTACGGTGCAGAACTTGACACAAGACTCACATGCAATCATAAATATTTCCTTCTTCCTCATTTTTGCATCTTTTCCATCCATTTTCCTGTCTTTGGCTACAAATGCTTTGCAAACACACTTTGGTACGATTTAGTAACAAAAGCATATAAATATAACCACAAAACATATATAAAACTACCAATAACGCTACTAAAAACATGTTAGATTTAAGCGTTATCAAATCCCCCACACTTGAACTTTGCTTGCCCTCAAGCAAATCTAGAAATAAAAACAATTATCCACATGGTATACACAAATGATTAGGAAAATGTGATGCAAATCTATCAAGCACGAGTACAAGCTAGATTCATCGCTTTAAGCTTTTATGGTTGAATCATCGAGATGTTTGACAATACCCAAATGATTTTCTTGCATGATACACATTACTAAACACCTCACGAGAGGAAAATGAAATATAATTCACTCAAACACTCATTTGTATGATTGGTGGAGTATATAAGAGGAATGACACTCATTTGCTCAGTCATGATCTAAATATTACCATAGGCTTGTACAAGAAACAAAACTACACCGAAATGGTGTGAGCGCCAAGTATACATATCAAAGAGGGCTTTTATTCGGGTTTAAGGCTTAAGGGTAATAATGGACTAATGCGCCACTATCTCATGCAAAACATAATAGCTCGCTAACAACGAATTCTTGCATTACCAAATAACGGATGGTCACTAGATTGTACCTTGGTTCGCTAACGACGTTACTTGCATAATGGATGGTCGCCAAAATACGCCCTAGATTGCTAACAACGTTAGTCAATTCCTCAAGAAATCGGATGGTCATTACATGTCCATACACTTAATAATTTCACAAAGTCAAAAAGGTAGGATATGGCACGGAATATATTTATGAAATTGGTTGAAAATAAAAACTAAATTAGTCAAAGTCTATGAACCAAATGTTACTAGCTATTACAAACCACTATCATGCCATTTTGCGAAAAACTCCATACTTCCTTTATTCAAACTTGATTCACTTAGCCCATTGGCTTATTCTTGTCACCTTATAGATGCGATGACTCTTCTTCTTCTTCTTCTTCTTCTTCTTTTTTTTTTTTTTTTTTTTTTTTTTTTTTTTTTTTTTTTTTTTTTACTTGTCATCTTATAGTTGCGATGACCTTACTTGGATAACAACTTTCGGAGCTTACGCTTTCTTTGAACTTTCATGATTTCCACATAACATCCATCTTGCCAAATAGCTAGCAACCAACCAAGACTTGACTATGGATAAGGCTAGGCTAAAAAGGTGTAAAATCTTTTTGAATTTTTCTGGGTTGTATCAAAAGAAAAGATAGGCTCGGCGGGTGTAACTAGGGGTATCTAGCATTAAAGACAAATGCTAACAAATGGGTCCATATGAGTGGTTAACTAGCCAAGGTAGCTAGCTAATATAGCATTATATGAAAATGAAAGGCCATTTGGGTTAAATCCTAAGGTTGCCTCTTATCACGCATATACACTTATATCACAAATGAAATGTGATCTCACAACGGTCTCATAATGATTTACAAGTACAATAACCCGCACAGTCACGAACTATGCCCCGCCACCAAAACCTTAATCCAGCAACGAACCACAGTAAATCAAAGCACGAACCACAGCCTGATCTTATCTCGTACAAGAGAAATATTAATGAGAACCCAAAAATGTGTGGATGGAATAGAATAATAAGGACTAAGATATGTTTTATATGATGGAGCGTTGGCTGGTTTGTCTTGGCTAAGGAATGGGCAAGATATATAAACGAGTGAGATATGTAAAATCTTCACAATACATGTGGAATATAAGGGAACAAGGGAGTAGTTAAAGGGTCAAGGGACAATCGTATCATATGGCTATGTAGGCAAAGTAGTACACGTATGGGATAAGGTCAGGTCTCCACCAAAACGTCTAGATAAAGGAAATATATATGGAACAATCAAATGAAATCGTATCTACACAAAGAAAAAGGAAAACGTGTGATAAATTTTGGATAGGAGGCGGACATAATATCTTTTATTTTGACAATAATATATGTTAGTTCTTATCACATAAAATCTTATATATGAAAAAGGTGTGTACCGAATTTAGGATTAGGAAAAATAAACAATTTGTATGACTCCTTAATATAGAAAGCGTCTTAAATGGTTAGGCAAGATAGTTATGTCGTGTGCATAGATTAGGTTAGGGCTAGGATTTGATTAAATGTGTATTTTATTTTTATAACACAAGGTTTTAATATCACTCACATATTAATTAGCTTAGGTTATAATTAAAGTAAACAAAGAAAAATGAATTCCATATTTTAGGGTATTACAATTATTCCCCTCTGAAAAGAAAATTTTGTCCTCGAAATTGATGTCGCAAAACTTAGACGGATACATACCAAGTCACGAAAAGAAATGAGGATAACTAGCCTCACGTTCGAAATGATTCTTCCAACGGATTTAATGAACGGAAAAGTTTTGTTTCTCATGACTCGATCCAGACATACTAGGATAGCCCCAGGCTCTCCCACAAAACAAATCATAATGAATCTGATCCAACGGATACGAATCAAACATGTAACAGATGATAGTTGAAATCTCTCAAAGTGATACATGAAACATGATATAAATACGAGGCACATACAGAGGTAATGATAAACGGTAAAAAACTTCATCAATTCTATCTAAGATTCCGAACGGACCAAGGAAACGTACTAACGAACAACGAAGCACATATCGAAATATCAAATGTATCAAAATGCCTAACGAGGAAGGTAGAATATTCGTACAAATAAGAATGAACCTAAGGACTAGCGAATTGCGGATTAAATCTCCCTTATGTGCCAAACGTCTAACACTTCTGTACGGAGACACCCTAAGAAACAAACAATCTCTGGGTTTAAATTCTAACGCTCCTCTTTCACAATGATAACCTCCCATTTGACTCCCCAATCAACTCTGGGCCTCCAATAAATAGTTCTCCGACTTCATTCCAACAGATAGGTATTCTACACCTTCGCTCAAACAAAAATTCAAAAGGAATCCCTTTGATACTGGCATGCCGATTATTATAGTAAGCAACTCATCCAGACACAAATCCTCGTACCAATTCCCCGTCCATGCATGATCTCAACATACATCTAAGTTTGAATAGTTCGTTCTGTCTGTCCATCAATCTGAGGGTGAATAGCTTCACTAAATTCCCAAAGCCTTCTGTAATTCATCCTTGAAACGTGAAGTAGAACGCAAATCTCTGACACGATCTCTATAGGTGCATCATGTAACCGAATAATCTTCAGCCGAAAGATTTCTGGCACCTTACTAACTGAATACCCTTTCTAACAAGGCAAAAGTGAGCTGACTTAGTCAAACGATCCACTACAACTCAAATTATATCATTCTTCATAAGTGTGCGGGGAAATCCCATTACAAAGTCCATGGAAAGTCGGATCCTACTTCTAAGTCAGAAAGTCCAATGGCTGAAGAAAACCACTTGCACGTTGATGTTCAATCTTAACTTGTCAACACGTTAAACACTTCGCCACAGATGTAGCCACAACTAGCTTCATGCCAATTCGCCAGAATTTCTGCTTCAGGTCTCTATACATCCTAGTACAACTAAGATGAATAGAGAGAATAGAACTATGTGCCTCAGTCAAACAACTTCTTTCAAGTCTTCTAACACAAATCCTAATGCGCCATCTTGCTCTTGAGCTTCTTTAATCTGTAATAGGATATTAGATTCAACCTTCATGTTCGCCGCTCCCAAGTCATGTGTCGGATGATTCGCCTCATATGGTTTTAGTTGTCTTGATGCATAAACAATAACCTTCCCATGCTGCATAAGGACACATCCCAGGCGTTTCTTTGAAGTATCATTGTAAATCTGATAACCACCAGTTCCAGACGGAAGAGTAAGTACAGGTGCAGAGACTAATCTTTTCTTCCACTCCTCAAATCCTTTCTCCCTTTCCTCATCCCAAACAAACTGTTGTTCCCTTTACACAATTAGAATTAACTACAAAGTTAAGCTAATCATGTTCCATGAATAAGTAATGTATTGATTAACTAAGCAAAATAAGTAAAACGTAAATGACAAAAACAAGAGTTTTTCAACGTTTAAATTCTTATTAGAAGTTAATCAAAAGAATCTATACCCAAGTGTTCGCGGAAAAAAAACTTGGGATTGAAATGACAAGTATGGTGTTGTCTCCTCACAAAACTTAAGCTAAGCTTAAGTGGCAACTATAAGGAACCACTGAGCTATCTCAGGGACTAGGTTGCTCTTTGGGGGAGAATAGTAGTTTGTGAATGTCTAAGCATTAATTGCACAAACTTGTCCATTTTTCTCCCGTATAATCCTATTTATAGACAAGTATAAAAGAGCACCCGTGACTTAAAAGATAAAAGAATGACCTAAGCTAATCAGGACAAAATACTGATATATTTTGTCCCTGTTACAAGAACCTATTTTGGGTATAAGACAATTGTGCTTTCTGAGTAACAGTGATGACACTGTTCTTGTTCTCAAGCCTTTCAGGGAAATTTTGACTTTGGCCTGATAAGGACTTCTCCTTATCTCTTTAAATCTTTCCCGCCTTGTCCCTCCTTTCTTTCAGTCTTCAGGTTCTTCAGTCTTGGTCTTCAGTCTTCAAACTTCATTCTTCATAGTTGTTGAGGAGACTGGGGTTCAGTGAGTTATTGTCATCACTCACTGAACCCATTATCTTCTTTTTTTGGCTTAGGTGCTGCTCAGGGAGTTCCGCCTCACTGAATGGTGAATCCTTCTTCTTAGACTCGTCCTAAGCATCCTGAAGATAACTCACTGAGTGACTGTTCACTCAGTGACCTGAGAGCGTTTAAGGTTGTTTGACACTTAGATAATTTGTATTCAAATCCTTGTTTCAGGACGCTTGGGTACTGAATGGACCCAACACAAACTTCTCACCTTTCCTTATACGCTTCGTCAACGGTAAAGCCAAACGCGAAAATCCTTCCACAAATCTCTTGTAGTACCCGGCAAGATCCAAGAAGCTTCTGACTTCGGTCACTGTCGTTAGTCTTGGTCATTTGGTGATAGTTTGAACCTTCGTAGGATCCATAGTAATACCATCCGCTAAAAACCACACTTTGAGAGTATGCATAAAGCTTCTTCTGACGTAAAAAATTCCAACACAATACGAAGATGATTCACATGCTTCTTTTTCATCTCTGAATACAATAAGATGTCATACTATGACAAATTTGTCCAAGTACTCATGAAAGACACGATTCCTCAAGTCCATAAAACAGCCGGAGCATTAGCCAATACAATTGTCATTACTAGATACTCATAGTGATCATAACGAGTATGAAAAGCAGTTTTAAGAACATCATGCTCATTTACACATAACTGAAGATAACCAGACCGTAAATCAAACTCTGAGAAAACTTCGCATCAAATTGTCGATTCGAGGTAAAGGATAACGGTTCTAACTGTGATACGATTCAGCTCCCGGTAATCAATACACAACCTCATGCTACCATCCTTCTTCTTCGTGAATAAAACTGAAGCACTCTACGGAGATACACTCGGACGAGTGAAATCACTTCCTAGAAGTTCTTGTAGCTGGTCTTTCAATTCTTTCCATTCAACTAGTGTCATTCGATACGGAGTTTCAGAATTGGGCAAAACGTCATACTATTTAGATAGAACGCTCACTTATTCAACTTACTGTTCTTAGGCACTTCTCTAAGACATCCTATGATCCCAATAAGTTCAAGTTATATGATGTAACTATTAGCACGTTGGCCAGACTTCATAATACTTGCATCATATAAACATGCCTTTATTGATATCGTATTCTATCCCGAGTTGTGACTAAAAAATCTCTCAACACCATATCAGATCAACTTCTCACTCAGGTGGTAATCTTGGTAGTTCATCAAAGGATACATCAAGAAATTTCAGATTAACAGGTGTTAAGAACCTTCATAATCGTGAGAAATTAACGTAGGGTTTCCAGAGTAGAAATGATTGGCTTACCAGGTTGGGAACCATGGTAATCGAATTCAGGATTATTCAAATCGCCAAATATAATACCTCAAGTATGATAGTCAATATCAGCTCGACGTTCAGTCAATTAAATTATTCCCCAAATAATATCGAAATCAAACATTTCTAAGGGAAGCATACAAGCAGAATGAATCTTATCATCAAAAAGTAATGGAAAATTCTTATACTCGTGATTAATAATCACAAGATTTCTCATAAGAATAGGAGTGGGTGAGGCAACATTTAATAGTGAAGGGGAACCTTAATATGTTCAGCAAAAGCAAAAGAAATCACAGAATGTGTCAAACACATCATGATCATACTTATAAGGATTCTCAGAACGAACGAAGGGGCATCTAAACGATTAACAAACGAATCGGAGATTCAGATCGGAATTCAAAAGAATGTGATTATATCAAAAATGAAACCTATAAATGAAGGCATTATTGCAAAATTCTCAAGGCATTCTAAACTTATATGATCACTATGCTTATGTTGTGCACTATGATAGGTTTTCTAAAGTTCCAGAAAGACTGATCTTAAAAGGGCTTAACTAAAAGCAGAGGCACGAATCAGAGTGACGCGGAAGCAAGATATCTAACAAATGTCTTATCATATAATCTACCCAATCCTCACCGTTCATAACTTAAGTTTCTACAAGGGAAACCTAAAGCAATTTCTCAAGGTGATTTCATAAGCTCCTACAGTGCAAACCTAAGGGCCAAATCTTCACAGGTCATAACTTATGTACTACAAGTCGAAACCTGGCTCTGATACCACAACTGTAACACCCCCACCCGAGAACAGGTAAAATGTCACGAACCAAAGCTTAACCCCCACACGAACAAAACCTGAATTCTATTCACGTATAGCAACCCGCACAATCATGAACTATGCCCCGCCACCAAAACCTTAATCCAGCCACGAACAACAGTAAATCAAAGCACGAACCACAACCTGATCTTATCTCGTACAAGAGAAATATTAATGCGAACCCAAAAACGTGTGGATGGAATAGAATAATAAGGACTGAGATATGTTTTATATGATGGAGCATTGGTTGGTTTATCTTGGTTATGGAATGGGAAAGATATATAAACGAGTGAGATATGTACAAATCTTCACAATACGTGTGGAATATAAGGGAGTAAGGGAGTAGTTAAAGGGTCAAGGACAATTGTATCACATGGCTATGTAGGCAAAGTAGTACACGTATGGGATAAGGTCAAGTCTCCACCAGAACGTGTAGAATAAAGGAAATATATATGGAGCAATCAAATGAAATCGTATCTTCACAAAGTAAAAGGAAAACATGTGATAAATTTTGGATAGGAGGGGGACATAATATCTTTTATTTTGACAATAATATATGTTAGTTCTTATCACATAAAATCGTATATATGAAAAAGGTGTGTACCGAATTTAGGATTAGGAAAAATAAACAATTTGTATAACTCCTTAATATAGAAAGAGTGAAATGGTTAGGCAAGATAGTTATGTCGTGTGCATTGATTAGGTAAGGCTAGGATTTGATTAAATGTGTAGTTTATTTTTATAACACAAGGTTTTAATATCACTCACATATTAATTAACTTAGGTTATAATTAAAGTAAAAAAATAATGTATTCCAGATTTTAGGGTATTACAATTATTTCCCTCGAAAAAGAAAATTTTTTGTCCTCGAAATTGATGTCACAAAAGTTAGACGGATACGTACCAAGTCATGAAAAGAAATGAGGATAACTAGCCTCACGCTCGAAATGATTCTTCTAACGGATTTAATGAACGGAAAAGTTTTGTTTCCTATGACTCGATCCAGACAAACTAGGATAGCCCCAGGCTCTCCCACAAATCAAATCATAACGAATCTGATCCAACGGATACAAATCAAACATGTTACAGATGATAGTTGAAATCTCTCAAAGAGATACATGAAACAAGATATAAATATGAGGCACATACGGAGGTAATGATAAACGGTAGAAAACTTAATCAATTCTATTTAAGATTCTGAACGGACCAAGGATACGTACTAACGAACAACGAAGCACATATCGAAATATCAAACGTATCAAAATGCCTAACGAGGAAGGTAGAATATTCGTACAAATAAGAATGAACCTAAGGACTAGCGAATCGCGGATTAAATCTCCCTTATGTGCCAAACATCTAACACTTCTGTACGGAGACACCCTAAAAAACACACAATCTCTTGGTTTAAATTCTAACGCTCCTCTTTCACAATGATAACCTCCCATTTGACTCCCCAATCAACTCCGGGCCTTCAATAAATAGTTCTCCGACTTCATTCCAACAGATAGGTATTTTACACCTTCGCTCAAACAAAAGTTCAAAAGGAATCCCTTTGATACCGGCATGCCGATTATTATAGTAAGCAACTCATCCAGACACAAATCCTCGTACCAATTCCCCGTCCATGCATGATCTCAACATACCTCCAGAGTTTGAATAGTTCGTTCTGTCTGTCCATCAATCTGAGGGTGAATAGCAACACTATATTCCCCAAGCCTTCTGTAATTCTTCCTAGAAACGTCATGTAACCGAATAATCTTCTCCCGAAAGATTTCTGCACCTTACTAACTGAATACCCTTTCTAACAAGGAAAAAGTGAGCTGACTTAGTCAAACGATCCACTATAACTCAAATTATATCATTCTTCTTAAATGTGCGGGGAAATCCCGTTACAAAGTCCATGGAAAGTCGGATCCTACTTCTAAGTCGGAAAGTCCAAAGGCTGAAGAAAGCCACTTGCATGTTGATGTTCAATCTTAACTTGTCAATACGTTAAACACTTCGCCACAGATGTAGCCACAACTAGCTTCATTCCAATCCTTCAGAATTTCTGCTTCAGGTCCCTATACATCCTAGTACAACTAAGATGAATAGAGAGAATAGAACTATGTGCCTCAGTCAAACGGCTTCTTTCAAGTCTTCTAACACTGATCCTAATTCGCCATCTTGCTCCTGAGCTTCTTTAATCTGTAATAGGATATTAGATTCAACCTTCATGTTCGCCGCTCCCAAGTCATGTGTCAGATGATTCGCCTCATATGGTTTTAGTTGTCTTGATGGACAAACAATAACCTTCCCATGCTGCATAAGGACACATCCCAAGCCTTTCTTTGAAGCATCATTGTAAATCTGATAACCACCAGTTCTAGATGGAAGAGTAAGTACAGGTGCAGAGACTAATCTCTTCTTCCACTCCTCAAATCTTTTCTCCCATTCCTAATCCCAAACTAACTTCTCATATTTCCTTATACGCTTCGTCAACGGTAAAGCCAAACGCGAAAATCCTTCCATAAATCTCCTGTAGTACTCTGCAAGACCCAAGAAGCTTCTGACTTCGGTCACTGTCGTTAGTCTTGGTCATTTGGTGATAGTTTGAACCTTCGTAGGATCCATAGTAATACCATCCGCTAAAAACCACACTTTGAGAGTATGCAAAAAGCTTCTTCTGACGTAAAAATTTCCAACACAATACGAAAATGATTCCCGTGTTTCTTTTTCGTCTCTGAATACACTAAGATGTCATACTATGACAAATTTGTCCAAGTACTCATGAAAGACATGATTCCTCAAGTCCATAAAACAGCCGGAGCATTAGCCAATATAATTGTCATTACTAGATACTCATAGTGATCATTACGAGTACGAAAAGCAGTTTTAAGAACATCATGCTCATTTACACATAACTGAAGATAACCAGACCGTAAATCAAACTCTGAGAAAACTTCGCATCAAATTGTCGATTCGAGGTAAAGGATAACGGTTCTAACTGTGATACGATTCAGCTTCCGGTAATAAATACACAACCTCATGCTACCATCCTTCTTCTTCGTGAATAAAACTGAAGCACTCCACGAAGCTGCACTCGGACGAGTGAAATCACTTCCAAGAAGTTCTTGTAGCTGGTCTTTCAATTCTTTCCATTCAACTGGTGTCATTGGATACGGAGTTTCAGAATTAGGCAAAACGTCATACTATTCAGATAGAACGCTAACTTATTCAACTTACTGTTCTCAGACACTTCTCTAAGACATCCTATGATCCCAATAAGTTCAAGTTATATGATGTAACTATTATCACGTTGGCCAGGCGTCATAATACTTGCATCATATAAACATGCCTTTATTGATATCGTATTCTATCCCGAGTTGTGACTAAAAAATCTCTCAGCACCAGAGCAGATCAACTTTTCACTCAGGTGGTAATCTTGGTGGTTCATCAAAGGATACATCAAGAAATTTTAGATTAATAGGTGTTAAGAACCTTCATAATCGTGAGAAATTAACGTAGGGTTTCCAGATTAGAAATAATTGGCTTACCAGGTTGGGGACCATGGTTACCGAATTCAGGATTATTCAAATCGCCAAATATAATACCTCTGGTATGATAGTCAATATCAGCTCGACGTTCAGTCAATTAAATTATTCGTCAAACAATATCGAAATCAAACATTTCTAAGGGAAGCATATCAGCAGAATGAATCATATCATTGAAACACAAAGGAAAATTCTTATACTTGTGATTATTAATAACAAGATTTATCATAAGAATAGGAATGGGTGAGGCAACATTTAATAGTGTAGGGGAACCTTAATATGTTCAGCAAGAGTAAAAGAAACCACAGAATGTGTCAAACACATCATGATCATACTTATAAGGATTCTCAGAATGAACGAAGAGGCATCTAAATGATTAACAAAAATGAATCGGTGATTCAGATCGGAATTCAAAAGAATGTGATTATATGAAAAGTGAAACCTATAAATAAAGGCATTATCGCAAAATTCTCAAGGTATTCTAAACTTATATGATCACTATGCTTATGTTGTGCACTATGATAGGTTTTCTAAAGTTCTAGAAAGACTGATCTTAAAAGGGCTTAACTAAAAGCAGAGGCACGAATCAGAGTGATGCGGAAGCAAGATATCTAACAAATGTCTTATCATATAATCTACCCGATTCTCACCGTTCATAACTTAAGTTTCTACAGGGGAACCTAATGCAATTTCTCAAGGTTATTTCATAAGCTCCTACAGTGCAAACCTAAGTGCCAAATCTTCACAGGTCATAACTTATGTACTACAAGTCGAAACTTGGCTTTGATACCATAATTGTAACACCCCCATCCAAGAATGGGTAAAATGTCACATTTATGGTGTCAATAGAACATACGCAAGCGGAAGACTTTATTAAAATTCATGTTACATAAGTTCTCAAAAAAAACTAAGGGAATCACAAGTCTAAATCATAATGACATCCAAACTAAATACAAATCCAACCAAAACTATATGAAACATAAATCCAAGGCTAATCCAAAAGCAAATGGGAAACTATCGTCAGGGTGGTCTACTAAGAGCTCCTATGCACTCTTCACTCATATCTCAGCTTCCCTCTTATAACCTGCTGCAGAGAAAAGAAATGCGGCTGAGCTTAAAAGGCCAAGTGAACAGATATAACAAACGAATAACTAAATATGAAATGTATACGAAATGGAACCAAAAGAATCTGCTGAACAAAGATGTCATATATCATAAGAGTCAAACGAATAGTGAGTCATAAGTATCATAAGGAAATCAAAGAGTCATACGGAATCAAAACATATGTCTAAGGCATGATACATGCCCTAAACCAAATAATCATATGCCACAAGAGTCAACCGAATAAGGAATAAAAAAAATTTACGAAAATGCCTACGAGCTTAAAAAGCATGCCACACGCTTAACCACATAATCATACATATATCATAATCCTGTCATAGCAAAGTGTACATGGAGTAGCTAGCTCACTATGTACCAAAAGTGAAATGGGGTGTATGGCACAGACAAGCCATTCACTAAATCATATATGAACTGAACAAAATACCTAGGATGCATCCATAAGCTCCCTGCAAAACAAAAAATATATATACAAGTACTAGACAAAGCATATATACATATCATACACGGGCCAAGTGCACTATATATAGCAATATAAAACAAAAGGGAATGCCGTGGACCGATCACACCGCCACAGATAGTGACATGCCATTGGTGCCTCAATGACATGGCCATGGTACCCCCATGGCTAGTTAGCTCGGGCAACAGAACAAACAAAGCTATCCAAATCATAAAGAATCAATCATAATATGTCCAAACAAAGATATATCCAACTGAACTGAATCTCATATCAAACGGGATAGCAAACGAATATCATATCAAATGGGATAGCAAACGAATATCATATCAAATAGGATAGGAAACGGATATCATATCAAATGGGATAGCAAACGGATATCATAACAAATGAACAAAAGTCAAGGATCGAGAAGTCATGAGAAATCCTTACTTACAAAGGATAGAATATATGTACAATAACGAAGAATGTTTAAAAGGAGATACTAAATATCCGTACCTCAAGAAATCAAATGTACACTCGATATGACCAACTTAGTTATTGCTCCTTTGAATAATCTACACGTGTTATGAAACCAATATTTACAATAGTTTCTTTAAGTATATATCTCTAAATGTGTTATGCTTTCTTTTAATGCCTCATCGTTTATATCTTGAATTCAATGTTTAATCGCTTAAAATGGTATATTATTAGAAAATCAACATACTAATGGTCAAAACATAGATACATCTGTATTTTGCAAAACTTTTAAACATTAAAAGTGCTAGATTTATATGACTAAAACATTTACAAAATATATCTCAAACTTATAAAAAAAAAGTCTTAGTATAGTTTAAGGACTAATTTACAACATAATAAAAATAATTTATGACATCAACTAGACAACCAAAACTAGTATATTTCCTTTGTTTATATACACATGCATGCATGCTATATATGAATGTATAGTTCTTTTCATATCAGCATATAAAAAAAATAACATAACCTTGCTGCATATTAATAACAGGTGGTTCAAGTTTTACCTCGAAGCCATGCAAAAGCCAAAACGAGAATATAATAAGCACAAACATCGACTAGGGAACGAATGTGAGTCTAATGAATTCTGATCGAAACTCAAACCCAAACATGAATGAAAGGAAACCATTGACCCGATCCCGAACCGAACTTTACTGTAACAACCCGTAATTTTCCATGTCAAAATTTATTTCCAAACTCTAATTTATTACTTTGAAATTTTACAATAACACTTTTATGAAAAACTTTTTAGTTGAATAAACGTAAAACTAGGAATAACCCCCTTGTGCACTAGGACTTAGGCTATATTTAGTCCACAATATTCCAACACCTTGCTACTACTCCGGTTCAAAATTTTAAACCCTAAAACTATTTCCATTTCTTTATTTACTTACGATTGTCAATTTAACAAACGCTATTCGCAATTAAAAATTTAACACCCGATATACCCAATTCTCTTAACAATTATTACTAACGCATTTTTATACTTCCTAAATTATTACTAAAGTTCCAAAAATATTTCCTTACGCCTAGGGTAATTTCTTTATTTCTTACGTTTAATTACGTATAACTTACGTTAATTACCAAACCAACAACCAATACCTATTTCTAATACCCAATACAATATTGATGCGTGGTTTTGCGACCTTACAACAGGTTTTACCTCTCGAAGGATCTCAATAGGCTTGCAATCCCCACCAGGCAGTGTACCTGACCGATGTAGTATAGTGTAGTGGCAAGTACCGGGGGATTGATCGTTCTTAAGGGGAATAGTGTCGTTAGGATTGAAAAACTACTCTAACAGGTCTAAGGGCGAGGGAAGATTCTTTTTTGTATTTTTATATTTTTTATAAAAGCAAGTAAAATCTCGGGTTTGAAGGAGTGGGCGGAATTAGTTGCTAGCCAACTAATGATGAACTCAAATAAGTACATTTTATTACTATCATTTATCCTATTAATTTGACTTGTTTCATTATATTATGTATAAGAATTGATACTTAATCGTTTACTTTTGTAATTCTCAGTTAAAAACAAGCATTTGGTGAAACTTGGCGATTTTGGACTAATTATGGGGCAAAACAAGCAAGAAGTTAAGAGTCTACTGAAATGTACAAGATCAAGACTATTCTGCTCCAGATGCGCCGCATCTCGCTTATTACATACGGCGCATCGCTATCAAGATTTCACAAGATATTATCCAAGACGGCAAAGGACATGCGCCGCATCCAAGAATGAAGATACGCCGCATCTTCTGGCGGTGTACGAATATTCCTGAATATATTAATCTTGGACCCCACGCGAAGTTAAGTCAATGCGCCGCATCTTACCCTCAGACAGAAACTATAAATACCCCAAAGACCAGACGAATTAAGAGTTCTGAAGTTCGACAGTTTTAGAAGACCGAAGACCACAGAAACCTAAGGCCGAATTCAGACGAATAGGCAGCACAAGACACACCCGAACAAAGATACAAGAGCTGTAAGAAGGTCCTGCATGTATTTAATTCATTAAGTAGTTTTGTTTTATTGTGTTAGTAAACTTTAATTCATCAGGATTGGTGGCTTGTGTAATGTGAGGAGAAAGATTGCACTCCCTTAAAACTGCTTTCCCATCAATTAAAGTTTATATGTTGATGTCTTTGGTTACTACTTATTAGTGCATTGATAACCTCTGTGTTTATTAGTGGCCTGCGCATTTGACTACGGAAGAGAATGTGGCTCCCACGGTTGTTACTAAATTGATCACTTAGGAATAACTTTTAGACATAAGTAATCATTAAAGGATTTCTCGCCGATAAGATTAGGACCAACGAGAAAGGGTTAACTACATACACTTCATATAAAACTATCAATAAAACAAGTGACAATCTACTTAATCATCAGGACAGGTCTTCTTATTGTCTCGAGTATTTATCTGTGTACGTGCATGTCTATCGCTGATTCGTGCTAATTAGTTTAGTTCATTATATAATTGCAACCAAAACGTGCCAGTCTCTCAGGCTGAACCCCCTTGCGTTAGATTAGGTTGTATAGCTAACTTAAATATTAAAATACTGATTAGAATAACTAGATAATACGTTCCACTCTTAGTGATCGACACTCTACTTACCATTATATTCATACTGACCGGGTAAACTGCTCGTTAAGTGTGTGTGTTATTGATAAGTCGGCTAAATATAAATTTAAAACTTGAGTAGGCATTAATACTGCTAAACTGCAACGACACATCGTACGCATCAAGTTTTTGGCGCCGTTGCCGGGGATCGAATTGTTATTATCTGTTAATTTGATTAGTATTTTAATTAGGTTTTTATTTTTAATCTAACCGCTAACTGTGTTATATATTAGGTTAATTTGCATTCATTGTATTATTTTGCATATTTTCTGTTTTGTGTGTTATTTGTTTGCTTTTATTTGTGTTTATTTTCGTTTGTTTTTATTTGTTTTTATCTTTCGTATTTTTTGTATTCTGCTATCGTTGTACTGAGCTAAATCGAACGATACGGCGCATCTATTTTCATAGATACGGCGTATTGCGTTTAATTCTTATAAAATACAACGCGTTTAATTAATTCGATACGACACATCTTTTCCCCAAGATACGGCGTATCTGTTTTTAAGGAAAATGTTTTTCTAAACATTAACGCGATACGACGCATCTGCCTTAGCAGATACGGCGTATCTATTATTTTAATTAAAAACAGTTTTCGAATTATTAAACAGATACGGCGCATCGATCTCTGTCGATACGGCGTATCTTCTGAATCAAAAATCTTATACTTTGAAACGTAACGAAAATACGGCGTATTAACTTTTGTTAATACGACGCATTTAATTCTAAATAAATATCGATTTTTGATAATTAAAACAGATACGGCGCATTCTAATTTATAAGCGGCGTATCTATTTTTTGAATAAAAGTCTGATTAAATTTTAACGATTATTAGATACGGCGTATCCAACTTTTTGGATACGGCGCATCGTCTGCAGATATCAGCTATTTGTATTCTTATATCCGTTTCTATATTCATTAATTTCTCTTCTAGCGAACAAATCCTACTGATGATTTTACCTATGATGACAGGCTTTGCTATGGAAGACATTTCAGTGAACGGATATCTTGCTAAGGAACTCTTGCTTTCGGATTCATTCGATGTGAAAGTTTTTGATGATGTCAACTTCAATGTGCTCATGATTGATGCAGATTTATTTTCTTGGGAAACCCCTCTTGAAGCTACTTATAAGGAATTTAAACGCTTATGCAATATTGAAGATGGAATATTCTCGTATGATTTACTAATGAGCTACACTGAAGATGAATTGGTACTCTTATGGCCCATCATTGAATCTAAAGGATTGACTTGGACTACTATCAAAGAGAAAGATGGGAAATTCAAAATTGAATTCGTGAACTCAAGCAATAAAAGCTGTGGTGGAGGCAATACCCAACCTATGCAAATTTCTTACATGCCTTATTCCGAACAGTACTGGGGATTAAATGAGAATTATCTGGACGATGAAAGACTTTATGCTGTGGCGGAGTTACTATTTCGTGGCAGGTTGGTAAGATTGATGGACCTCTCCCTCGAAGAATGGCTTGAACTTAAATACGGTAGTCCGAAATTTGCCCCTGCAAATGAAGTCAAGCGGATTATGACTTCATGGTTGACACGGAGTTTTAGGGAGCAATTTAACGAGTTCATGGAGATAAGGAGGAAAATGATTGGTAAAGCTTTCTTTGACGTTGACCACGATCCTAACAATGTTGATTTTACAGATTGGTTGGCTAGTAAGTTCAATAACCATAAGAGCATGGATCGAGCTACTAAAGATGCGTTATGGGTATACTGGACGAGAGGAGAAGACAAAGAAGTAGAGAGCGACTATGGGTCGTCACTTCATGATTCAACAGTCAATGAGGGCATTGAAGAATTATTCAGAATTGACATTGATGTGTTTGATTATGAGACACCCTTGTGCAAGCAATTCAAGGAATTTAACTACCTTCTTCAAGTCGACGATGATGTGCTTACTGGAGATTTACCAGGATTCAAGACTTATGACGACTTCAAAAACACCTGGTACTATGAATGGAATGACCAAATACCATGGGTTTGGGATAAACCATGGGAATTTGAGCACATTAATCACACCTGTACACCTTTTGTTTTCAAGGATGGGAGTAGTGTTTGGCCGACCTGTGATTATAAGAGTGACGGAACCTGTAATGGGGGAAGTATAATTGGGATGAAACGGGTTGGAAACGATGTAACCTTTGAAGACTATGAGTGGTATGATAATGTTGAAGACTGCCCACAAAAAACGGAAGCTTTGCAAGAAAAGGGTAGAATTGAATATTTGAAAGGACTAAAGGGAACATCGAATACTACTTTCTGGGAATGGGTGCATGAACAATTTGATGATTACACTAAGCTTAGTCGACGGTTACAATGGGAATTGGAAAGAGAGTGGGAGGCAATTCAAGATGATAAGTCATTAATTGATGAACTAGATGACTATTTGATTAAGGATCCTTATTTTAAGTTTGTTGATAAAGACGAAGAAGAATTCACCAAAAGAAAGTGTCAACTACTTGGGATCCCTTATAATGAGCCACCCATGATTATTTCTGAAAAATTTAAAATCATCAAATATTCTTTGGGACCAGATGAAGAATATGTTGCGACGAAGACCAAGAGTTATACTAGATTAAGTCGAACGGAAGAAAACGTCGCAAAGCTATACGGGAACATCTTTCGGATGAAGGAAGAAGGATGGACCGTGACAAGGACTAAATGAAGAGCTGAACGTGAGTCTAACTTGAAGACTCTGGAATAAAGACAAGTGCTGGCCGGGAGACAACCCGGAGAAAATTTTTATTATTCTGCTTTTGTGTCGAGTCAGTCAGGCCGCAGAGGATACGGCGCATCTCAATCCTGAGATGCGACGCATCTCCTGCACTGGTCATATCTTACTTTATTTTTCCGCATATTTATATTTATACTTTAAAACTTTTTATCAGTTTATTTTAATGCGGCGCATCCCTGGTTAAGGATGCGGCGCATCTTCTATTCTGATCCGTAATTATTCCAGGCTCGATACGGCGTATCTTCTTCCATAAGATACGGCGCATCGACTGACCTGATGATTTTCATTTTAATTTTTATGTTTTATTTTTTTCTAACTACTAATGTATTATGCAAGTTGAACCTTTCTTAACTTAGGTGTGTTTAAAGTCTTGGTGGTATTATAGATTCCTGCATTTCCTGTGGATACATTGATTATGAAGCTTAAACGTTCTCATCCACAAGAAAGATGATTTTTGCTCTTATACAAATGGAGGATCATACCGAGCAAATCTCAGGGGAGTTTTTTCTGTTCTAATTCTTTTATTTTCCAGTTTTTAACCTTTGATACAAACAACGAGGACGTTGTTTAACTTAAGTGGGGGGATTGGAGAATTAGAACACTTAACACTTACTTGTCCTAAACTTTTCAAAATATGCTTAAAATGTTCTTAATATATCAAAATTTAAAATTTTTTAGCATGTTTTTGTTTAAGATCTAAGTTGCATAGCTGCACACATGACGTTATTTTCAAAAATTGTGATTTTTCCAAAATTCACAAATCTATGAGTGTACCGGTGACTTGTAAACTTTAGAACTTGGCTTGTATACTATTCGAGACCACCATAATAAGTATTATTTTATATAATTGGAATGACTTGTCTAAATTGGTAAAATTTCTAGGATTACACCCAAATAGCCTTTATATGTTATGTGATATTAGCTAACTACACTGGTTAGTTAACCCCCGTATAAACCCTTTTGTTACTCTCATTTTTAGAGTAAGATACCCCTAGAAAAACACTCAGAGCCATTCCTTTCTTTTCTTACACCTTTGTTAAAATGTTTCGTTACACCCTTACACCTTAGCCTACCCTCTAGATTAAAATCCGTGGTTGGTTAATTGCTTTAGGCAAAGTGTGTTTCCTTACATTACCTGTGTTCGCGTGCGTAATTCATTATCTATGGTTAGGTCGGGAAATTGCACAATGCAATTGGAGTGAAAGTAAATATTGTATATCTTTGAGTTTATTTTTCGTGTGTTTACTACTTTCACTATTACCGTTATTTCTGAAGTCATGAAAAGTATGGAAAAATTATCCAGAATTATCATTATAGTGATGTGGTGAAATTTTACACATCTTTGTTTATGTTAAAAAAAAATAGAAAAGAAAAAGAAAAAGAAGAGTTGGATGTTTGTTTTAACCAACTTATGTAAAGTTTTGTATTAAGTGGTCGATATCACCACTATTTGTTGTATATTATATCTATGGATTGAATGGGAGTTGGCAGTTATGGGAACGCCAACTAAGGTTTATTCTTTGATTGAGATCTTGTTGAGTATAATTCGTGTCTACCTAAAGCGTGTGTTTCAAGTGTTAAAGCGTGAGTTATTCTATGATATGAGTCTTATTCATGGGATGGTTGGGATAGTGATTAACCACACTTAGGATTTTAATTTATTTGTTTTGTTTATTTTTCATTTTTACACCAATTTATATCCCAAATATTATCCATACCCTTTATTATTCTTTATCCAACCAAACATTTGATTTATTGAGATTAGGGATTTGAGCAATCTTAAGTATCGTAGTCGTGGATTCGACTATGTATTTATGATTTTGTCGCCCTTTTTGATATAATATTATTGGTAAAGTTTGGACCTATCTTTAGCCTATTCGAGTTAAGGATTTGAGCAATTGCAAGTATCGTGTTCGTGGATTCGATCATGTATTTGTGATTTTGTCGCCTTTTCTGGAATTTGAGATCGATAGAGATTAAGGAGAATGATTAACCCTTAAACCTCAAAACCCTTTTACCGCTTTAGACTTGTTATTCCTTGGCTTTAGTGGGGGAGATGTGTATACTTGCCAAGCTTATGATAGAATATTCGTCACGACTGGACAGTTAAACGATTAGATTTGCTTTTATCAAATTATTTTATTTTACTTCTAATTCGTTAAGTGTTTGGTTGTGTGATTATGACAAAAATGAATACATGCTTAAATATAAAAATAAATCCTAATATCTTTTAGGATACATTTTCATAAGATTAATTCTAAGGTTTACTTGGGGACAAGTAAAGTTCAAGTGGGGGGATATTTGATGAACTCAAATAAGAACATTTTATTACTATCATTTATCCTATAATTTGACTTGTTTCATTATATTATGTATGAGAATTGATACTTAATCGTTTACTTTTGTAATTCTCAGTTAAAAACAAGCATTTGGTGAAACTTGGCGATTTTGGACTAATTATGGGGCAAAACAAGCAAGAAGTTAAGAGTCTACTGAAATGTACAAGATCAAGACTATTCTGCTCCAGATGCGCCGCATCTTGCTTATTACATACGGCGCATCACTATCAAGACTTCACAAGATATTATTCAAGACGGCAAAGGACATGCGTCGCATCCAAGAATGAAGATACGCCGCATCTTCTGGCGGTGTACGAATATTCCTGAATATATTAATCTTGGACCCCACGCGAAGTTAAGTCAATGCGCCGCATCTACTTACTAGATGCGCCGCATCTTACCCTCAGACAGAAACTATAAATACCCCAAAGACCAGACGAATTAAGAGTTCCGAAGTTCGACAGTTTTAGAAGACCGAAGACCACAGAAACCTAAGGCCGAATTCAGACGAATAGGCAGCACAAGACACACCCGAACAAAGATACAAGAGCTGTAAGAAGGTCCTGCATGTATTTAATTCATTAAGTAGTTTTGTTTTATTGTGTTAGTAAACTTTAATTCATCAGGATTGGTGGCTTGTGTAATGTGAGGAGAAAGATTGCACTCCCTTAAAACTGCTTTCCCATCAATTAAAGTTTATATGTTGATGTCTTTGGTTACTACTTATTAGTGCATTGATAACCTCTGTGTTTATTAGTGACCTGCGCATTTGACTACGGAAGAGAATGTGGCTCCCACGGTTGTTACTAAATTGATCACTTAGGAATAACTTTTAGACATAAGTAATCATTAAGGGATTTCTCGCCGATAAGATTAGGTCCAACGAGAAAGGGTTAACTACATACACTTCATATAAAACTATCAATAAAACAAGTGACAATCTACTACATGATAAGAGGCATTAGGATTAACCCATTGTTTACACCTCACTTAAATGTAAACAAAAACACAGGAGTTATTTGGGGGTGGAAAATTTTTTAGTGGTACGGTTTTGTGCTAGTCATATAACTCCTATCCGTGAGACGCTCATTAAGACCAAAGTTTCACTCCTATATGTTGTAAAAAATTTTAAATTTGGCACTAAAATTGCCTTAACAGGTATTTCTCTCAGTTTTATTACACATCTACCATTAAACAAGCGAAAAAATCAAGCGTAATTGCATTCTCTAAAGTATCGTACTTTACCCCCCCTTACACTTAAGATGAACATTGTCCCCAATGTTCAAATAACAAGATGTAAAAGTAAATAAGGTAAAAGAATGAAATCAAATACTCCCCTGATTCGCTCGGTGGATAAAGAGGTAACATGGTTAGATCTTCTTCCAAGGTAATGTTGAAGCTTCAAGATTAAAGCAGCGCCAAAAGCTAGATTCCACATACATCTCCTTGTCCAAAATAACCTGTTATACCTGAGAAAACAAACACGAAAACCTGCATAACATCGGCGGGATAAATCTGTATAAGGATATAATGCTTGTGGAATGATTATTTTGCAGATTCCTGGAGTTTATAAGTTAGAGATTTAATAAAGCATTTTATGATTCCGGAAGAAAAACAAAACTTTCAAAAAAAAAAATTCCAGAAAACTGTTCCTGACGCCGTCAGAAGTGATCTGACAGATTTTTCATGTTAAGTTTCCGGAAAATTTCTGGAAAAACTCAATCCTTATTTCCTGGAAATCCTGAAAAATATCATTATGACTCGATACAAGCATTTGACTCAAACAATTACTAATATGTATGTTAATTTAATATTGTTATGATTCATGTTCATTTGTTCTAATAAACCGATTTGGATTTCCCTTACACTTATCTTTTGCAAAATACCTTTATATGTAGTTAAGACGAAGTTAAAAACAAGATAAAGCATTTTCACAATTTAGTTTCGAACATGAATCAATAATAATAAAAATTAAACATACATACAGAAGCAAATAAAATCAAACAAACAAATAAATAAACACACAAAGCAAATAAAGCTTGGGTTGCCTCCCAAGAAGCGCTTGTTTTTGTTCGAGTCACGAGCCTGACTCTACCCTTATTTAACGGATAAAGGAGAGGTTTTTCCTACACTTAGGATTAAGTGCGGGTGATAGTAGCGATACACACCATCTTGGTGGAAGTATGCCGCGTGAGGAAAGAGTGGTGGATGAATTATATACTCAAAGGGGTGTGCTCCTTTCATCATAACCTTACCTAGTTCACTTTGGTCAATGGGTGAATTAAAGTTTTCTCCTAAAAAGGGATCATCTTCTATCAACTTCGAGAGATTCCTAGTTGGGAATCCATCTTGACCTAATAAACCCAGTTTAAACCCATAGTGTTTCTTGTAATTAATCATGAATGGGTGATGTAAGTATGTAAGGTCATGGTTCACTCCTATATTAGCTTCCTCTCTACAAGGCTTAGAGTCTAATACCTTCAGCGTAACACTACCCGGACTATATGGTTTGATGGGTGGATTGGGACCTTTTTCAATTCCCAAATTCACATCAAAGGATGGAAGATTAGGTAACGGTTTTGGTTGAGGCTCCGGTTCATTAAAACTAGGAAATTCCCTAGAACTAAGAGTAAGGTCGTGATCACTAAAAGCATTCAAACCTATTTCTTCTAGTTGTGTTTGGTCCAAGGGCTCTACCTCTATTGGGGTTCCTATAGTCTCCTCAACTTCTTCTGGGTAAGTCACGGGCGGTGTGTGTGCCTCAAATGATGGTAGGACTTGTGGGGTACTTAGTGGGCTTATGGTGTTTACCTCATCATTCCACGTGTCAAGATCACCTATATCCCCATCAATTGTTTTCTTAGGTAGTGATGATAACAAACCTAGCGCTTCATCCAACTTATGGTTTATTGCTTCGGCTCTATCCACAATTCCTTGGCAAACTAGGTCGCTTTTCCTATTGGCCTCACTAAGATGAGATCCTAAACATGGAGGTTGTTCATAAGAATCTATCCTAGGTGAAGGCTCATATGATTCATAGGTGTCTCTAAATGAGGTATTTTGAACTCCTTGGTGTTCTAGCCACTCAACCATATCTTGCAATCTTAGAAGTCTAAGTGAAAAGTCCATTTGAAGCAAATTACAAACAAAATCACAAAGAAAAGATAGACTACGAGAAAGCTACAAAATAAAAAGAAAAAATCTCACTTGATAGGAATCTTGTGAGTAGACCTAATAAAAATAAAATTTCAACCTAAGCAATAACTAATCCCCGGCAGCGGCGCCAAAAACTTGATGCGTGGTTTTGCGACCTTACAACAGGTTTTACCTCTCGAGGGATCTCAAGAGGCTTGCAATCCCCACCAGGCAGTGTACCTGACCGATGTAGTATAGTGTAGTGGCAAGTACCGGGGGATTGATCGTTCTCTAGGGGAATAGTGTCGTTAGGATTGAAAAACTACTCTAATAGGTCTAAGGGTGAGGGAAGATTCTTTTTTGTATTTTTATATTTTTTATAAAAGCAAGTAAAATCTCGGGTTTGAAGGAGTGGGCGGGATTAGTTGCTAGTCAACTAACCCAAATAACTACAATTGCAAATAAAATAAAATAACTGAAAATGAAAAGGTTGTGGAACTTATATGGAGAGAAATGTGTTTACTTAGATTTCCTTACTCCCTAACTATCTTTTACCGGTTGATTAGTGTGTATTAATTGTCTGGATGACGGGTGTATTCCTTAATACCAATCGTGGGGTGGCGTACGTACTTCCCCAACTCTATAAGCTCCTACTTCACTCCTATGTCGAGCCGGCTAAGAAGCTCCTAACATGGGATCACTAGAATTCGCTCATGCATTAAATACAACCATAAAAACCTTAGTACGCATTGGTTCATGTTTCTTAAGACGTTCAAGCAAGTTACCGTATAGGAGGTTGGCCAGTTTTCTTAAGCCTAACATCGATAAAGAATCATCCAATATAATTAATAACACACCAACAACCAATAATCAATAGTTAGGTTTCATTAGATCTAAGCAAACACAAGATAAATCTAGCCTAGCATGTTAATTAAAAGACAAGAACAAGATATAATCAAACAACACATAGACATATTGAATGATTAATTGATTACTTATCTTCAATTAAACATGGGAGATCCAAGGGTATAAAACCCTTAAAAATGGCAGAAAATTCGTCTTAGGGTTTCTCCTCACAAAGTTGCACACTAATGACTAAAAATTGCAAAACTATATATAGAATTTAGGGGCTCACGGCATCACGTTGTAGGAGGTGACGCCGTCACCTCGCCGCGGCTAGGGTTCCCGGATGGTCTTCCTGACGCCGTCCCTCTTTAATCCTCCAAAATCCACTCTGGCGCGTCAAGGGTTGACGCCGTCACAATTGTGCTTGACGCCGTCTCTCTTTAACTTAAACCGTGACAGCCTTGATCACCTTAAAGGGTGACGCCGTCAGACTTCCATAGTAAAACTTTCTGGCGCGTCACGTGTAATTGTCATATCCACCTCTTTTGCCAAGCCGTGACGCCGTCAGGAGCAATCCTTGACGCCGTCACATGTACTTTTCTAGCAGCTTTGGAGACTTTGTCGTTTTCTTCACTTTTATGCTCCAAAAACGTCCAAAATGCTTCCTTTTCCAGATTTCTTCTCCAAAGTACCTAAAATGACAAAAGGAACGATTTAGGGCAATATTTGATCAAATAAATACGATTTAGGGCTTAAATGACCCCCTAAAAGCGGTACACTTTTCGCTTCATCAAATATATATACACTCTTGTACCAAAACAACTCTTCTACTCCAAATATTTTACATGTGCCCCCCCCCCCCCATTTCCTATAATAAATACTAGACCAATATTACTTGACATTAATTGTCCAACACAACCCTTAAAACTTTGAAACTTTCTAGCATATATATATGTACAAGTATCATTTCTCATGCACTAGTTAGAAGAAGAAGAAAAAAAGTATCACCTCTCATCTTATACATACAATTCAACACCCATAAGGGAGCAAGGAAGAAGAGAGTTTGATTGTGGTTAAGTTCAAGCATCATTATAGTATTCTAGTAAGGGTTTTGGAACACTAACCTTGGGTCAATCAAGTGTATTGCATTCTCATCACACTAATCCCCCCTAAGTAAGTAATCTTGATCTTGCTAAATTTCATACTCTTCATATCATGTGTTGTTCAAGTTACATATACTTAGTTTATCACTTTGTACATGTTAATAAAGCTTTATATCCACAATAATCTCTAAACTAATGGCTATGTTTTAAACAAGTTTTTACCATAAGTAAACTAGTTGGTATAAATTTCAACAAGAAAGTAAGGATAAAAACATCACATATATATATACTAGTGAACTTGTAATCTTAACTACCCTTGATGATCATTTACATTCATGAAAAATGGACTCTTTAATATTGCTAAGTTTAGTGTTAGATCACTATTGATATGTTGAGAAATTGGTGGATGAACTAGGATTAGTTTTGGAGTTGTTGTTAAGTGGTTTTGATAACTAGAAGGCTAGGAAAAATGTTTTGACACTTTTAGAAAGTAATCTGTCCCATTCGACCTTCCACAGAAAACTCAGTAGCTTGGTGACAAGTTTAGGCTAGAAATATAGAAAATAGACTTTATAACGAAAACGTATCCGCTTGAATGAGTTAAAACGGGCTTATAACGAAAAAGATACGTTAGTTTTAAAATATGCGACGGAAATGAATTTTCTGAAAAATGTTGATGCTGTTGGGGAATTTTTGAGTGATAAAAACTGATGTTAAAAGTTAACTGGGATAGCCGAGACACTAAAAACATGTTAGTATACTTAAACACGAACCCGGGGATATATAAAACTTAAGAAACGGAGCTACGACGAGAAAGTTATGGCCTAAAGAAGTTACGACGACAAATAAGTTGACAGCTTATTATTTTGCTGTTAGAAATATATAAAATGGATTTTTGGACACTTTAGCGTGTATTTTGGCTAAAATGACATAAACGAAAATAGTAGAACATAATGTATACTTATTAGGCGCGTTAGAAGTTTTCAAAAATACTCATTAACAAGACGACTATAGATTAACTAGTTACGTTTTCTTAAAAGGAATACCTTGCTAAATAAAAGAACACATTGACGCAACTACATTTTTGACGATAAATATTACAACAAACATGTACAAGTGATAAAACAGCGTATGAACTTGCATGCACGACCTTGTTTTCGAACCTAAGACATATGAATTATTTAGGTCGCGTTTAGAATTATCGGACTTTATTCACCGTTTACCAATTTACCAATCGGGATTTGCTTTACTAAGGTGAGTTTCATAGCCCCACTTTTTACTGTTTTACTATTCGATTTGAAATACTTGGGGTGGGAATACATTGCTTATTTTTATATATGGACACAAGTGTATTAAACATTTATTGATTGCCTAATTATTGTCGTTTGCCATAAATTCCCCACTATCATGAACCGTTAGTTACTTTGTAAGCGCGAATGTTGTGAATAGATCTATTGGGGGTAAACTCTCCCATCCGGGTTGGTCGCTCCAACTTGTCAAACGGACGCATTTCATTTGATGTCGTACAGGTGTTTGGCAAAGCACCTGTTTGGGGTGATAATATAACCTAACTGTTAAGGCTTCGGTGTCATGAGCTTAGTGAAACAGTAATCTTTTTCATGAACATGTTTTAATATATTGTCTTTGAAATCTTGTAGTCTATGCATAACTTGTTTACTTAAACCTATGAACTCACCAGCTTTATGCTGACCCTTTTAGCGTGTATTCTCATGTGTAGATCTTTACTACAACACAATCTTTTTTTGGAGGCGCTTGGCAAGGGCACAGTCATAGACTACTCTGATATATTTGGGACCAATGGTTTATTTATATGGGCCTTATTTCTGCATCAGATTAAATGTTGTAAACTTGTTTACTATGATAATGTAACTAATTTTTCTAAATGTATAAGGAAAATCCGTTCTCTTTACTTTGTGTTGTGATCCAATTTCGTAGCACCCCAGCGACATGTATGCTTCCACTGGACCCGTTTTGGGGGTGTTACAGATTGGTACCAGAGCCTTGGTTATAGAGAACTGGGTATATTTTTAAAACCTAGACTATAACCACTTTTTACAAAAACAAAACCCTATGACCGCCACGTGCTCGCCTGCCAAGCCTTCTGCCTCACTACTGTTTGCTTGTCATAACTATGCATTACAACTTATTATTTGGTGATTTATTTGACTTCCACTATATACTATAAGTATTTTATGTATACTTATAAATGCATACCGTACCTGTCACAAAGTTACGCCTTTTTCCCTACGTAATATCACTATTTGACTTCGAGTTAGGGCACCTATCTAGGTCTTTCAAAATAACTTTTAAAAGCTAAAGACGTATTACTAGTATAACTGAACTAACATACACACTCGTACTTTTTGAAGGTCCTCTAAACCTTCCGAGATATTATAATTAATACAAATGGTCTCTAAAAATTTTTCCCAATCATATATGACATCGTTTTACGTAACGTTAAAACCCGTTATAGTCTGCCAATTTCCCTAAATCTTCCGTTTTAGTCTGCGAATTTCCCTCATCATCTTATTAACCATTTCTGAAGACTAGTTTGAACGCTCGTCCCATACTTTAGAACATCTACATCACCTTGTAAACCACCGCCCAGAAGTACGCCAGTTAATCATAACACGACCTCAAGCTTTCATCTTATGACATGCCATCTTAGAGCACCTACTTTTAGGAAACATCTTTATTACGTCTCACTCTTCTTTTCTTGTTTTGAAGAAGATGCCACCAAAGAAGCAAAGCATGAGTGCAGCTAATATCGATCGACTTGTTGCTCGACAAGTCACTGCATAAGTTGCTGCTGCTATGGCTGAATACGAGACCCACCGCAACAGTGGTAACGGTGGGGAAGCTAGTGGAACGGCAACCAAGGTTGAACCCGCGGCTCGTGGGTTTACTTACAAGGAATTTTCAGGTTGCAAGCCGCATACTTTCAGTGGCGTAGAAGGAGCTGTTGGTTTGGTACGATGGTTCGAGAAGTTGGAATCGGTTTTCCGCATGTGCAACTGTGCGGAGGACTGTAAGGTGAAATATGCTACGGGTACCTTGTTGGATGGTGCCTTATCATGGTGGAATGCTTATGCTCAGTCAGTGGGAATTGATACTACTTTCGAAACACAATGGGTTGATTTCAAGGAAATGGTAATATCGGAGTATTGTCCAAGAAATGAGGTTCAAAAGATGGAAGTCGAGTTTTTTAACTTAACCCTGAAGGGAGTCAACATTGCAGCTTATACTAAACGATACCATGAACTGGCTACTCTCTGTCATGAGATGGTTTCTACTACACGAAAAAGGATTGAGAGGTACATCTGGGGACTTCCGCCTAGTATTCAAGGAAATGTCACATCTTCTAAGCCAAGTACTCTGGATGAGACAATTCGAATGTCTCACAATCTGATGGACCAAGTTGTTCGAGCAAGGGCTGCTTGAGATGTCAACGACAACAATAGCAAAAAAAGGAAGAGGCATGATGACCAGGGAGACAAGCATACTCTGCAACATGATAAGAAACAAGAAGTGGTGAAAGCCTATGCTATCGGGCCAGGTGATAAGAAAAGGTATGCTGGAACCCTACCTGAGTGCAATGAATATAAGTATCACCACACTGGACCTTGCCCCGCTACACGTTGGAATTGCAAAAGGGCCGGTCATCAAGCTAAAAATTGTAGGGTCCCTACCCCGATAACTTGCTTTGAATGAGGTGAAAAAGGACACCTTAGGAGTGATTGCCCAAAGCTGAGGAATCAAAATAGAGGAAGAATTCGTGGGGAGCATACGCATTAATAGGAGGAGAAGCTTGCTAGGATCCTGTCGATGTTACAAGCGAAGATGATGTTTAAGGAAAAGTTTCTGCTTGTATAATAAAACCGAAGTCTAAACCCTCTAGGGTTGTATTTCTTTTGCGTTTTACATTAAGTACTTTTGTCTAAGTTTCATGTATTATTGCGAATTTCTGTCTAATGAATGTTCTATCTTTTATTATCGCCGCGATACGACAACTCTCATCCAGTACACTCTTAATTTCCCTACCTTTCTCAATTGTTTTACAAGAATACGATACTACTCTGTTATAAACTAACTTATTTACATCCTGTAAATTTTCTGAACTTTATTCTATAGACTCTTGCCGCCTTATAAAATGTATTGCTAATTACCGTATAAATCTGTTTTGTTACCATTTTACAATCTACTTTACAACTATCCTATAAACCACTTTTGCTATCGCCCTACAAACTGTATTACCCCTTTGAAAACTATCTTGACCGTCATTTTATAAACAAAACGATTAATACTATTAAACTTTAAGAAACATAATGTTATTTTGACTAAACCGAGCATTACATCATTAGTCCTCAATTATACATAGCCTGGCCACCTATTTCTAATTCGGGAAGAATCATGTTATGATTGGAATAGTCACCCTTAAACCTTACCTAAAAATAAACTTTTGATGGGCAAAACTTATAAGCCATTCATTGGCACTCGCATCAAAAAGCACCGTAACCGAGGAAACTTTTAACTCAACCCTGTCTTGTAAAACTAGCCCCATTTCATACCATGTTCCAATCCAACAAATTTGAATTCCAATCGTCAAAGTTCGATGGAATTCTCAATGAGGTTCCGAGTTCCCTTGGGAACGAGAAGACCAGATCCGTCAAAAGTATCTGCACCTCACACTGACACCACTCCAATGACCAACACTGACTGAATATCGCGGACGAGATTCCTTTAAGGGTGGCAGACTGTAACAACCCGTAATTTTCCATGTCAACATTTATTTCCAAACTCTAATTTATTGCTTTGAAATTTTACAATAACACTTTTATGAAAAACTTTTTTGTCAAATAAACGTAAAACTAGGAATAACCCCCTTGTGCACTAGGACTTAGGCTATATTTAGTCCACAACATTCCAACACCTTGCTCCTACTCCGGTTCAAAATTTTAAACCCTAAAACTATTTCCTTTTCTTTATTTACTTACGATTGTTAATTTAACAAACGCTATTCGCAATTAAAAATTTAACACCCGATATACCCAATACTCCTAACGATTATTTCTAACACATTTTTATACTTCCTAAATTATTACCAAAGTTCCAAAAATATTTCCTTACGCCTAAGGTAATTTCTTTATTTCTTACGTTTAATTACGTATAACTTACGTTAATCACCAAACCAACAACCAATACCTATTTCTAATACCCAATACACAATATATATATACACACTCTTGTACCAAAACAACTCTTCTACTCCAAATATTTTACATGTGCCGCCCCCCCCCTCATGTCCTATAATAAATACTAGACCAATATTACTTGACATTAATTGTCAAACACAACCCTTAAAACATGGGGTTGCCAAGACTTAGTCTTGGTGGCTTGACCACCAAAATGTCCCCCCTAGCCCCCCCAATCGGCCCAACCTCATCAACCAAGCCAATGATAGTTTTTGACCCAACTATTCTAACTTTGAAACTTTCTAGCATATATATATATACAAGTATCATTTCTCATGCACTAGTTAGAAGGAAAAAAAAAGTATCACCTCTCATCTTATACATACAATTCAACACCCATAAGGGAGCAAGGAAGAAGAGAGTTTGATTGTGGTTAAGTTCAAGCATCATTATAGTATTCTAGTAAGGGTTTTGGAACACTAACCTTGGGTCAATCAAGTTTATTGCATTCTCATCACACTAATCCCCCCTAAGTAAGTAATCTTGATCTTGCTAAATTTCATACTCTTCATATCATGTGTTGTTCAAGTTACATATACTTAGTTTATCACTTTGTACATGTTAATAAAGCTTTATATCCACAATAATCTCTAAACTAATGGCTATGTTTTAAACAAGTTTTTACCATAAGTAAACTAGTTGGTATAAATTTCAACAAGAAAGTAAGGATAAAAACATCACATATATATATATATATATATATATATATATATATATATATATATATATATATATATATATATATATATATATATATATATATATATATATATATATATATATATATATATACTAGTGAACTTATAATCTTAATTACCCTTGATGATCATTTACATTCATGAAAAATGGACTCTTTAATATTGCTAAGTTTAGTGTTAGATCACTATTGATATGTTGAGAAATTAGTGGATGAACTAGGATTAGTTTTAGAGTTGTTGTTAAGTGGAAGGCTAGGAAAAATGTTTTGACACTTTTAGAAAGTAATCTGTCCCATTTGACCTTCCACAGAAAACTCAGTAGCTTGGTGACAAGTTTAGGCTAGAAATATAGAAAATAGACTTTATAACGAAAACGTAGCCACTTGAATGAGTTAAACGGGCTTATAACGAAAAAGATACGTTAGTTTTAAAATATGCGACGGAAATGAATTTTCTAAAAAATTTTGATACTGTTGGGGAATTTTTGTGTGATAAAAACTGATGTTAAAAGTTAACTAGGATAGCCGAGACACTAAAAGCATGTTAGTATACTTAAACACGAACCCGGGGATATATAAAACTTAAGAAACGGAGCTACGACGAGAAAGTTATGGCCTAAAGAAGTTACGACGACAAATAAATTTTGACAGCTTATTATTTGGCTATTAGAAAAGCTGTTAGAAATATATAAAATGGATTTTTGGACACTTTAGAGTGTATTTTGGCTAAAATGACGTAAACGAAAATGGTAGAACATAATGTATACTTATTAGGCGCGTTAGAAGTTTTCAAAAATACTCATTAACAAGACGACTATAGATTAACTAGTTACGTTTTCTTAAAAGGAATACCTTGCTAAATAAAAGAACACATTGACGCAACTACATTTTTGACGATAAATATTACAACAAACATGTACAAGTGATAAAACAGCGTATGAACTTGCATGCACGACCTTGTTTTCGAACCTAAGACATATGAATTATTTAGGTCGCGTTTAGAATTATCGAACTTTATTCACCGTTTACCAATTTACCAATCGGGATTTGCTTTACTAAGGTGAGTTTCTTAGCCCCACTTTTTATTGTTTTACTATTCGATTTGAAATACTTGGAGTGGGAATACATTGCTTGTTTTTATATACGGACACATGTGTATTAAACGTTTATTGATTGCCTAAGTTGTTGTCGTTTGGCATAAATTCCCCACTATAATGAACCGTTAGTCACTTTGTAAGCGCGAATATTGTGAATAGATCTATTGGGGGTAAACTCCCCCGTCCGAGTTGGTCGCTCTAACTTGTCAAACGGACGCATTTCATTTGATGCCGTACAGGTGTTTGGCAAAGCACCTGTTTGGGGTGATAATATAACCTAACTGTTAAGGCTTCGGTGTCATGAGCTTAGTGCAACAGTAATTTTTTTCATGAACATGTTTTTATATATTGTCTTTGAAATCTTGTGGTCCATGCATAACTTGTTTACTTATACCTATGAAATCACTAGCTTTATGCTGACCCTTTTAGCTTGTATTCTCAGGTGTAGATCTTTACTACAGCACAATCTTTTGTTGGAGGCGCTTGGCAAGGGCACAGTCATAGACTACTCTAATATATTTGGGACCAATGGTTTATTTATATAGGCCTTATTTCCACATCAAATTAAATGTTGTAAACTGGTTTACTATGATAATGTAACTAATTTTTCTAAATGTATAAGGTAAATCCGTTCTCTTTACTTTGTGTTGTGATCCAATTTCGTAGCACCCCAGCGACATGTATGCTTCCGCTGGACCCGTTTTGGGGGTGTTACATTTACCCCAAACACGCACCAAAACTTCACTCGATCACCATGATACAATGACATATGATTTAAGCCGAAACAAGAACACGAACACGAGGGTACAACTGGACATGATCGAGCCTACAACCGAGACTCACACGAACAACTATCCATTGTACCAATCTCGAGCCATAAACTCCAAGCTATCGAATCAAACCTAGACGTACACAACCGCTATTCGTACGAATCACGAACCAAAACTTAGCTCCCACACGGACAAACCTAAATTCTATTCACGTACAACAACCCGCACAATCACGAACTATGCCCCACCACCAAAACCTTAATCCAGCCACAAACCACAGTAAATCAAAGCATGAACCACAACCCGATCTTATCTTGTACAAGAGAAATATTAATGCGAACCCAAAAACGTGTGGATGGAATAGAATAATAAGGACTGAGATATGTTTTATATGATGGAGCGTTGGCTGGTTTGTCTTGGTTAAGGGATGGGCAAGATATATAAACGATTGAGATATGTACAAATATGTTGATGCAAATAATGTTCTAAAAACGTTATTTATATCTTTCGATTAACTCACGTTTTGAGGATGACAAAATGTGAACTCACGTTACGTTAAAATTAACGTTAACAAGTTTTTAATCGGAAGATCCCGTTTCTACGCAAATCACTCTTGAACAAAGTTACAACTTGAACTAGTGATCAAAGACGTGAATTCATGTTTTGAAAATTCACATTTTAAATGGGACAAAACATTTTTTCAAAAATACACATGACAAATTATTTTTGAAATATTAAGAAATGTTTTAATGGAAAAATAAGTTTGAAAATCACAACAGCTATTTTCCCCCCCAAAATCAGCTCCAACCTTCCCCAAATAAGTTTTCACCAGAAAAGATAAAATTTGGAGCGTCCTAGTCTACCACGGCTCCACGGTACCGTTAAATTTAACGGAGCCGTGGGTCATTTAGTGGAGCCGTCCGTACCATTTTGAATTGTAACGTTCAGATTTTCTTTGCCTATAAATACCCACCTCTTTCACAGTTTTAGGCACCCTTCACACACAGAAAAATACCTTAGTTAAACCCTCTCACACCTTTCACTTCTAAGGGTCATTTAGATTAGTTTTTCTTTGTTTCAAGAGTGATCCAATCATCCTTCAAGTGATCCTCTTCATACCTCTTCACTAGCAAGAGAAGAACACAAGTATCCAAGTTGATACAAGGTGTTGTCATCCCTCTTCATTGGCAAGAGAAGAACTCAAGTAATCAAGAAGATACTAGAGTTATAGTTGATAGGTTCTTGTAACATTTGTTACAACCTTGTTGTGTCTTAGCATACATCAAGTTTATTTTCTTTTTGTGAGTGAGAGTGAAGATCAAGTGTGATCTATAAAGATAGTGAACATCTCTTGAAGCCATTGGGCTTGTGTGATTGATCAAGAAGATCAAGGGTCATTAGGTTAGTGTTAGTTGAGTAGAGTGAAGTGAGTGTTGATCGTTGTGATCGTGTTGAGATCTTGGTGATCTCTTGAAGCCATTGGGCTTGTGTGTTTGGTCACGTGGACCTTGGTAGATTGGTACTTGCTAAGATTAGCACTCGACATCTAGCTTAGTGTCGGAAATAGGATAAGCGACGTGTACGGTTTTCTCCGCCTTAAGGGAGGTTGTTGACATAGTGCTTGAAACTCTCGAGTGTGGTGCTCGGGGAGTGGAGTAGGGCGAAGAAGAGCTTCGTAGCCGAACCACTATAAATCCTCTGTCTCGGTTTGATCTTTCCAACTCTACTCTTTACTTTTATTTGTTATTATTACGTAGCTTAGTTTGTAGTTCATATTGGTGTTGTTTGATTACACATAGAGTTTGAATCAAAGTTTCCAATAGCATACTTTTAAAACAAGATTTTTAAAAAGAAGCTTTTTAAACCGGTAAACTATTCAACCCCCCCTTCTAGTTTCCCACAATTGGTATCAGGAGCCACGTCAGTCAAGTTTTTAAAGTATATTGTATTTTAAAGCTTGAACCGATCAATGGATTCCGACAAATATCTAGAAGGGCAATCTATGCAAAGACCACCACTTTTCGAAACCGATTGTTTTATTTATTGGAAAACAAGATTCGAAACGTATGTGAAATCAAAAGACATTGATCTTTGGCATGTTATTACCGAGGGTGACTTTCAACCTATTCAAAAGAATCCAGAAACTAAAAAGGATGAAATAGTTTCTTATGATAAACAAAGTGATGAACTTAAAAGGAAATTAGCCAAAAATAATGAGGCTAAAATGATGATTTATAATGCTTTGCCTAAAAAGGAATTTGAAAGAATTTTTATGTGTAATACGGCAAAAGACATTTGGAAAACTTTGTTAGTCACTCACCAAGGTAATAACCAAGTCAAAGAGAACATGATAGATCTTCTTGTTCAACAATATGAACAATTCTCCATTTCGGAGAATGAGTCAATAGATAATGCTTTTGCTAGATTTAATACTATTATCACTAGTCTTAAAGCTCTTGATGAAGGTTACTCTAGTAAGAACTATGTTAGGAAGTTTCTTAGAGCTCTACATCCTAAATGGAGAGCAAAGGTCACCGCCATAGAAGAGTCAAAGGACTTGGCGGCATTGTCACTCGATGAACTTATAGGAAACTTGAAAGTTCATGAGATGATAATTAAGAAAGACTCCGAATTAGTCAAAGGCAAAGGCGAGAGAGTTAGATCTCTAGCATTTAAAGCCAAGAAGGAGTCTAGTGATGAGGAATGTTCGAGTTCCGATAGTGAAGATGAGGAATATGCACTAGCGGTTAGGGATTTTAAAAAGTTCTTTAGGAGAAGAGGTAGGTTCGTTAGGCAACCTCGTGATGAGAAGAAGACATCACAAAAGAACCATGTTGAAAAGAAAGGGACAAGTGATATGAAATGCTTTAGATGCGGAGATCCTAATCATCTCATAGGAGAGTGTCCCAAGCCACCGATAGTCAACAACCAGTGAGCTCTCATAGGAGGCGCCTGGAGTGATAGCGGTGATGATGAAGAAAAGAAGCCCAAGGACGAAACGTGTCTAATGGCTCATGCTTCAAATGAGGTACGTTACAACTACCCTGATTTCATAGATGATAATTCGTCAATAGATGATAACAAACTAAATGACGAACATAATAATCTATGCAAAATTGTCTAAAAAATGTTAAGTAGAAACAAATTACTAAAATCAAAATTGCATGAACTAGAAGTGAAAATGTTAGAGCTAAAGAGTCAAGTCAAAGGACTTGAAAGATATAAAGAATTAGACATAGAATATGAGTCATGCATAAATCTTAAAGTAGAAAATGAAAAACTCAAGGAAAACATAATTAGAATTACTAGCCTTGAAAAGGAAACAGAAAATGCTTTGACAGATAAAACTAATCAAGCAGAATCTGTTAAAATCTCAAACTCTGTCAAAAGTCCAGACGGCACCACTAAAGGTACCGACGGCTCCATTAAAGTTAATGGAACCGTGGTACCGTCCGACTCTGGAGACAGAACTGAGTCAAATTTTAAAAATAAATCAAGTCCTAAACCAACTCACATTGTTGTTAGTGGTACAAAAGTCTCTATTGCTAGTATAGAGGAAGTTAAACGATTCTACAAACCTATGTCAAAACCCAAACCTAGATTTGTAAAATCCGATGCTAGGTCTAAGACTCCTCCACCTAGAAAAACAAACACTCCCAAACCTCGGTCAAGAACTCCTCTACCGAGACATAACTTTAGAAGACAAAGCTTTCCAAGTGACTATCCCGTAACTTGGAATGACCGTCAACTACAAAGTTACTTGCCATGGGAAATTTGCCCACCATTCCAACATCCTAACCACATGCAAATGATGCATGGGATGTTTAATGCTAACCACTTTGGACCCATGAGATATTGGGGACCAAATGTTTGAATGTTTATCTTATGCAATAGATGTGCTTGGGAATCGACTTGGAGCCTGACGAATGGGTCAAGGATAGTGGATGCACCAACCACATGACGGGCAACCGAAGTCTATTCTCATCATACAAGGCATACAACGGAGGTAATGTCACTTTCGGTAGCAAAATTAAGGGCAACATTATTGGCAAAGGTACAATTACTCATAACTCCCTCACTATTAGAAATGTTGAGCATGTAGATAACTTAGGATTTAATTTGCTTAGCATTAGTCAAATGGTAGATAATAAGTGTAGAGTTATATTCTCTGAAGAGGGTAGTGAGATCATTAAGGATGGTAAAACCATAGGCAAAGGAGTTAGGAGAAATGGCCTATTCGTCATGAAAATAGGAAATAAGCCTCAGGATAGGATATGCTTAGCAACCATAGATGATAACTCCACTCTATGGCATAGGAGATTAGGTCATGCCAATATGCGTTTAATACAATCATTGGCATCTAAGGAACTAGTTAGAGATCTACCTAAGATTAAGTTTGATCAACACTTTTGTGACGCTTGTAAAGTTGGAAAACAAGCCCATTCTAGTCACAAAGCTAAGAATATAGTCTCAACCTCTAGATGCCTAGAACTCCTTCATATGGACCTATTCGGTCCATCCGCCGTACGAAGCTACGGAGGAAACTACTACACCTTAGTAATAGTTGATGACTACTCTAGGTACACTTGGACTAGATTTCTTAAGAATAAGACTCAAGCCTTTGAGGAATTCGAGGTTTTTAGTAAGAAAGTCCAAAATCAACTAGGATGTACAATAGTTTCCATTAGGACGGATCATGGTCGGGAATTTGATAATGAAGTGCATTTTGGAGTATATTGTGATGCTAATGGTATTACTCACAATTTCTCAGCTCCACGCACTCCACAATCAAATGGGGTAGTAGAGCGGAAAAATCGTACTCTACAAGAAATGAGTAGAACGATGTTGAATGAACAATCAATTCCGCAAAAGTTTTGGTGTAATGCGGTGGACACCTCAACTTACATACTTAATAGGATTTTAATTAGGCCTATCTTAGGAAAAACCCCATATGAAATCATGAAAGGTAGAAAACCTACTCTTGATTACTTTAGAGTGTTTGGAAGCAAGTGCTTCATACTAAACACTAAAGATTACCTCACCAAGTTTGACCCAAAGTCTTACGAAGGTGTCTTCCTAGGATACTCCCAAAATAGTAAAGCTTATATTGTCCTAAATAAGGAAACAATGAAAGTCGAAGAGTCACTCAACGTGACATTCGATGAAAGCCCTCCTCCAACTAAGACATCACCCTTGGTGGATGATGACTTAGATGAGGAACAAGCAATTGAGGTTAATGGCAAGAAAACCTTAGATGATGACATTGAGGATGAAATAGTTGAAGTTGACGAAATTGTCAATGTTAAGGAATCCAAGAACCATCCTATTGAAAATGTCATAGGAAACCTAAACCAAAGAACCCTTAGGTCACAAGCACAAAACAAAAGTAATTTCTTTTGTTTTATATCTACTGTAGAACCTAAGAATGTTGGTGAAGCAATTAAGGATGAAAGTTGGACACTTGCCTTGCAAGAAGAACTTAATCAATTCACCGCCAACCAAGTTTGGGAGTTAGTACCTCCTCCTAGGAATCAAACCATCATAGGAACTAAGTGGGTGTTTAGGAATAAACTCAACGAAAATGGCATCGTGACTAGGAATAAGGCAAGGTTGGTAGCACAAGGCTATAACCAACAAGAAGGAATAGATTATGATGAAACCTATGCACCTGTAGCTAGATTAGAATCCATTAGAATACTCCTTGCCTATGCGTGTGCCTTAGACTTTAAATTGTACCAAATGGACGTGAAAAGTGCATTCCTTAATGGTTATATCAACGAAGAGGTATATGTTGCTCAACCTCCGGGATTCGTTGATTTCGAATATCCGAATCATGTTTATAAACTCAAGAAAGCACTCTATGGTCTTAAGCAAGCTCCCAAAGCTTGGTATGATAGACTGAAAGCATTCTTGATTGAACATGAATATACCATGGGAGTGGTAGACAACACGCTTTTCACAAAGAAACGAGATTCACATCTCATCATTGTTCAAATATATGTTGATGACATTATATTTGGCTCAACTTGTCCAGAACTGTGCAATGATTTCTCTAAAATCATGCATGACGAGTTTGAGATGAGCATGATGGGCGAATTAAATTTCTTCCTTGGTCTACAAATTAAGCAAATGGAAGATGGTATCTTCTTTAATCAATCTAAGTATAGTAAGGAGATGCTTAAGAAGTTTAGTTTAGAAGATTCTAAGCCCATGAAAACTCCCATGTCCACAGAAATAAAACTCACGAAGGATGAAGAAGGTGAGTTCGTGGATAACACTAAGTATAGAGGTATGATAGGTAGTTTACTATACCTCACGGCAAGTAGGCCTGACATCATGTTTAGTATCTGCCTTTGTGCTCGCTTCCAAGAGGATCCCAAAACCTCTCACCTTGAAGCGGTTAAGCGTATCTTCCGATACATTAAAGGCACTATACACTTGGGATTATTTTATCCCAAGGGGACCGGTATAGAAACTGTTGTCTATGCCGACTCTGATCATGCGGGAGATTACGTGGATCGAAAAAGCACGAGTGGCGTTTGTACCTTCTTGGGTTGTTGTCTAACTTCTTGGTTCTCCAAGAAACAAACGGCTCTTGCTATCTCCACTACCGAAGCCGAGTACGTAAGCGCCGGAAAGGCATGTCAGCAAGCACTATGGATGAAACAAGCCCTTAACGATTATAGGATATACTTAGATGATGTTCCCATTATGTGCGACAATAAAGGTGCTATTGACTTGAGCAAAAACCCTGTCCAACACTCTCGTACTAAACACATTGAAATTCGCCACCACTTCCTTCGCGATAATGTTCAGAAAGGAAACATTTCCATTGAGAAAGTTCCTTCTCAAGACAACATCGCTGACATACTAACCAAACCTCTCAAACGAGAATCCTTTAACTACCTCCGTCTAGGTCTAGGAATGATGGAACATATTCCATAAATCTCATGACTCTTGAAGTCATCCCGTGTATCTCGTCTAGTCAAGTTTAGGAACCCCTAGTCATAAGAATTTGTTAGGTACAAATTCTTTCCTTGTGTCATAAGATCTCACTAAAACAGCGAGACTTAGTCGTCAAAAATCAAAATGGGACAGAAAACAGTCCCAGCAGATCACGGCTCCACTAAATGTGGCACGGCACCGTTAAATTTAACGGTACCGTGGAACCGTGCCTCTGGAACATTTCGTATTTCAGTCCCCTTTTCCCACATTACTCATTCAAAACCCTCACAACCTCAGCAATTGCTGTCATAACCTAACCTCACAACCCAAAACTTAATTACACCTCTTCAAGATCATATTCAAGACATTGATTTCAAGATCCTCAATCATTTTACCCTTTTCAACATAATTTGTAAGTTTTTCTCATTCTAATTTATTTCTAATTTTGAGTCTAGGGTTTTTTCATTGATGAAAATTGAATTGGGGATTTTCACCTTTTTATAGGAATGTTTCAAAATTAGAAGTCATCAACACTAAAACACCCCAATTCCATCAATTTTAAAATCTCACAAAATTAGGATCATGAAATTATTCCTTTTCATGCATTGTTGATGCAAACTAAAAACACTTTCTCATGCATTCATGATCTCACAAATATTATTCGAATTACATAATCAATATGTACTCTTCGACATATTTGTTTGAGCTAAAGTGAAATCAGGAGTGTTTGGGTAATCTCATTATTTTTCTTTTGAGTCGAGATTACCGCACCTCCACATAGTCTGCATATAGGCACACACTAGGCACGTGTTGTATGCAACTAGTTTTTATTCTATTTTTTTTTTAATTTTCTTATAGGACACAAAAATGTCTCATGAATATGATTTTGATCATCTCCTAACCGATACCTATACACCCGAAATCTCACATGAACCCACTATACCCGGTAACCACATTCGTGCCTATGTCAATCTTGAAACCCGTCGGTTTCATGAAGGTCGTGTCGTTGATCCATCCCTAGTTTACCACCGGGATATCAACACTTCCTTTAGAGCTATAGGATTCGATTGTCTACTCCACATTAACGAGTACATTTGTCCTCGCTTTGTGTTGGAGTTTATCCGACAAGTTGAACTCGTACGTAACGAGGATCAATCCTTGTCACTTTGGTTTTGGGTCAAAAACTTCAAATACGTTCTAACTCTTGAGCAATTTGCTCAAATCCTTAGTATACCCAATCATGGGCAATGCACCTATACTGAAGATTGGTGTCTTGAGTCTCTCTTTCACTATCGTGAGGAGAATAGTCCGTACTGTTCGTACATACCCTCTCCAACCGAACTAACCAAAATCATCCGTACTCACCCTCACCCACATCCAACGAAAATTCGTCTGGAAGAAGTGCGTCATGAACTACTTTCTTGGGCAGTCATCCTGCGAGAAAATGTTCTAAGTCTCACAGGAAATCGTGAGCAACTCCCGGCGTGTTGTGCTCATATGATTTACTGTCTCTTAACCCAACAACCTTACAATCTTGCTTACTTCTTCGCTAAGCGAATTGTACATCTCAATGGTAACAAGAATAAATTGATACCTTATGGGATGTTCCTAACCCGTCTCTATCATCACCTCATAACCTTTCACCCTTACCTTCATGGTCCTCAATACTCCCTATTCACACCTGTCATGAAACCCATAACCGAGTCATATGTCTCAACCATCCTCACTTCCGAACTCACCACCCACTATGCACCCTTTGATGATCCTATTCATGAGAATGAGACAAATACTCAAGACGAGAGTGTGACAAGAAAGGGGAATGCTCAAGTCATAAGTAGTTAGGAAGAGATTTATATCTCTCACTAGGGTTTATTACTAATAGATAATATTAGGAATTAATGCTCAAATTATCTAGCATGATTACATAAATGTTTTATTTGACATTTGGATGATACCTTATCTTGTTCTTTATGCTTGCATGCTTATGATTCTTTATGTATAATGCATGATCCATCTTTATGTGCTAGATGTAGCATTGTATGGATATATTAGGAAAATAAGTACCTAGTGAGTTGAGGCACTCTCATTTCCAGGAATTAGTTCCCCTAGAAAATTCCCCCTAGCTGCCCAAAACTAGCCTGCAAGGAAAAGTTCGTGCCAACAGTGTCACGGCACCACTAAATAGGGACGGCACCGTTAAATTTAACGGTACCGTAGGGTATTTAACGGAGCCGTGACCCTGTATAACGGATTTTTCCTAATGCTCCTATTTCCCTATCACCCTAACCTCAAACCTGCAAACCTTGCACCCTCACATTCACCCTAGGATTCCCCTCTTACACCATAGGATCAACTTTAATTCAAATTTCACCCAACTTCCCTATATAAGGCATCACCCTTGCAAGCTTATCTTGCACTTCACCTTCAACCTCACATCACACAAACACCATGTCCTCCACACATGGTTCAACCTCTCAAATCTCCAAGAAACCTAGGATAACCGTAAAACCACCCTCAAAACCACTCTTTCTGGATCTCACAAGAGATGATGAAGCTATGACACCACCTTCCCAAGCCACTCCATACTCACCATCACCACCTTATGCACCATCTAAAACATCTTCTACCTACACAACATCTTCATCATCCTATTACACCACATCATCAATGGAATACACACCATCTCCCTTCACCCCATTGGACAATGCCATGCCAATTTCACCTCCAACAACCCTACCACAATCACCATCTCCTATCATGACACAACCCAACCAACCACATCCCTTGGAGTTACATAATGCTAATTGCCTATGTTGTCTCCACAACCGTAATCTCATCTACTTCTTAAGAGACGAGATTCATTTCATGTTCTACTTTATAGAACATCTCTTGACACCTCCACCACCTCAAATGGGGCCCCAATCTCCACCACCTCCTAACCAAAACAACTAAACACTTGCTTGTTTAGTCCTCCACAATAAACTCTTAGGACCCCTCTTGGAAATGAAGCTTGTCTCTAGTCATTAGGAATTTAGGCTTCTTGTTATCTTTCTTAGTGCTTTCTATGTAGTCATACATTACTATGACACTTATTTGTTTTATGAATGAATGCTTCTATGTAGAGGTTTTTCTTTTTAAGGGATTGGTTATTTGTCACAAATGTGCTACTTGTTAGATATTGTATATTTTTCGTCTAACTTTGTTTTGTAGCACGATCCATTGCTCGATTCCTTTGTGTTCTCCAAATGAGGGGGAGTACACATCAAGGGGGAGCCTTAACCACCTTTTTGATTTGACAAAAAGGGGGAGAAATGGGAGTAAACTCATTAAAAACTTGTTAAAAATAATTTTAACCTAAAATGAGTTTATATTTTGTCATCATCAAAAAGGGGGAGATTGTTGATGCAAATAATGTTCTAAAAACGTTATTTATATCTTTCGATTAACTCACGTTTTGAGGATGACAAAATGTGAACTCACGTTACGTTAAAATTAACGTTAACAAGTTTTTAATTGGAAGATCCCGTTTCTACGCAAATCACTCTTGAACAAAGTTACAACTTGAACTAGTGATCAAAGAAGTGAATTCATGTTTTGAAAATTCACATTTTAAATGGGACAAAACATTTTTTCAAAAATACACATGACAAATTATTTTTGAAATATTAAGAAAAGTTTTAATGGAAAAATAAGTTTGAAAATCACAACAGCTATTTTCCCCCCCAAAATCAGCTCCAACCTTCCCCAAATAAGTTTTCACCAGAAAAGACAAAATTTGGAGCGTCCTAGTCTACCACGGCTCCACGGTACCGTTAAATTTAACGGAGCCGTGGGTCATTTAGTGGAGCCGTCCGTACCATTTTGAATTGTAACGTTCAGATTTTCTTTGCCTATAAATACCCACCTCTTTCACAGTTTTAGGCACCCTTCACACACACAAAAATCCCTTAGTTAAACCCTCTCACACCATTCACTTCTAAGGGTCATTAGATTAGTTTTTCTTTGTTTCAAGAGTGATCCAATCATCCTTCAAGTGATCCTCTTCATACCTCTTCACTAGCAAGAGAAGAACACAAGTATCCAAGTTGATACAAGGTGTTGTCATCCCTCTTCATTGGCAAGAGAAGAACTCAAGTAATCAAGAAGATACTAGAGTTATAGTTGATAGTTTCTTGTAACATTTGTTACAACCTTATTGTGTCTTAGCATACATCAAGTTTATTTTCTTTTGTGAGTGAGAGTGAAGATCAAGTGTGATCTATAGAGATAGTGAACATCTCTTGAAGCCATTGGGCTTGTGTGATTGATCAAGAAGATCAAGGGTCATTAGGTTAGTGTTAGTTGAGTAGAGTGAAGTGAGTGTTGATCATTGTGATCGTGTTGAGATCTTGGTGATCTCTTGAAGCCATTGGGCTTGTGTGTTTGGTCACATGGACCTTGGTAGATTGGTGCTAGCTAAGATTAGCACTCGACATCTAGCTTAGTGTCGGAAATAGGATAAGCGACGTGTACGGTTTTCTCCACCTTAAGGGAGGTTGTTGACATAGTGCTTGAAACTCTCGAGTGTGGTGCTCGGGGAGTGGAGTAGGGCGAAGAAGAGCTTCGTAGCCGAACCACTATAAATCCTCTGTCTCGGTTTGATCTTTCCAACTCTACTCTTTACTTTTATTTGTTATTATTACGTAGCTTAGTTTGTAGTTCATATTGGTGTTGTTTGATTACACATAGAGTTCGAATCAAAGTTTCCAATAGCATACTTTTAAAACAAGATTTTTAAAAAGAAGCTTTTTAAACCGGTAAACTATTCAACCCCCCCTTCTAGTTTCTCACAAAATCTTCACAATACGTGTGGAATATAAGGAAGCAAGGGAGTAGTTAAAGGGTCAAGGGACAATCGTATCACATGGCTATGTAGGCAAAGTAGTACACGTATGGGATAAGGTCAAGTCTTCTACCAAAACGTGTAGAATAAAGGAAATATATATGGAGCAATAAAATGAAATCATATCTTCACAAAGAAAAAGGAAAACGTGTGATAAATTTTGGATAGGAGGGGGACATAATATATTTTATTTTGACAATAATATATGTTTGTTCTTATCACATAAAATCGTATATATGAAAAGGTTTGTACCGAATTTAGGATTAGGAAAAATAAACAATTTGTATAACTCCTTAGTATAGAAAGCGTGTGAAATGGTTAGGCAAGATATTTATGTTGTGTGCATAGATTAGGTTAGGGCTAGGATTTGATTAAATGTGTAGTTTATTTTAATAACACAAGGTCTTAATATCACTCACATATTAATTAACTTAGGTTATAATTAAAGTAAATAGATAAAAATGTATTCCAGATTTTAGGGTATTACATTAACAACATACACATTTAGTTGGATATAATCCTTAAGAAAGAGAAGGGTGAACATCGATCAATTTTATGTTATTTTGTAAGGAAAACAAAAAGACAAACTTGGATAGTCGTTAAAACAAGCATATTGTATCAATCAAAATTATAGTAACAACTAAATATAAAGAAGATTTATGTAATCCTATCGCAAAACATCATTAATCAACCAAACCAAACAAAACAAACCTCCAAATGCAATGGTGTAACAAGCAACAACACATGTTTGAATACAATATTCTCTTGTCCAGTAAAAGGTGTTGTTGTAAACCCAGCTTTATGCAACAACTTAGTCCATGTTCTTATGAACACAAAAGCCAACAAAGTAGCTGAAACTTTAAGGTTTGGAACAAGACCAATTGTCAAGTTCGGTTTCATTGCTATCACAGTGTACATTATTCCTATCATTAACCTTGCAACTATTCCTCGTGCTGTTATATCTTTTCTCCACGGTTGTTTTCTTTTCAAACCATGATCTTCTGGTGTGTCCAGGTCATCTATCTCTGTTGACCCATGATCTTTTGGAATTAGAGTCATGTCATGTTTTTTTAGGCCAAAAGCAAAAAAATGAAATGAAACATTTTCGACAATAATTTTTTGTTGTTAATTAAAATAATTTACGGAACTTATGAATAACTACTTATATCACATATATCCTATGTCGGACTCATTATTTTAGCTAAGTTTTTTTAATTCGGATATCCAAAATTTCAGATAACAATTTTATATATCCGAATATCCAAATATGGCCCGAGCCTTGCAAAACTTTCGGAATCTTTATTTAGGTTGGCATTTCTGTAAATAAGAAAATTCTTTCAAGATAAAATGAATCCATAATCATTACGAATATTGCAAGTAATGTGAGAGTTAATAGTTTATAATGGAGCTCAAACCATCAATCAAATTACAAATTACATTTCTTAAAAATATGGATAAAGTTCTCTTGCTTGTTACCTCCGTTGTATCTCTAACAACCATATTTGGGCACCAAATATGTCCTCCACCACCAGCCACCCCAGCCATTCCAACCACACAAGTTACTCCAGCTACCCCAGTCATTACAGCCACCCCAGTTATTCTAGCCACTCCAATGGTTGTAATATTTCCCCTTCCTAATACGGCAGCTGCTAATCCTAGCAGCAGTCGCCAACATAACCCTACTATTATAATTGCATCAGTAGTAGGCGCCATGGGGTTCACGGGAGTGTTGATCTGGAAGCTCAAGGTCCACTTCCAGAGTAAACACAATACCCTGGATGTTAAGATGGACAACAAGAACTAATGGAGATAGACGTGGTAGCTTTTATAAGAATTGAGATCCCCTTACTTTGCAGATGCAGGGCCACTAATTCCGAAAGTTGCGTGTGCTATTTTTAGTAGGATCAAATCTGGGAATGAACGGAGCATCAAAACGTTTTTATATTTTCCATATATGATACTTTACCAAGAACTGAGGTGACCCATTCATAAGTTTATATAAATGCATAGATTTCTCTTGTGATAAATATTTATAGCTCATGTATGAGTCATATGTACAGGTTTATATAACAACTTTGTTAACAACTTACACATTTAGTTGCATATAATCTTCAAGAAAGAGAAGGGTGAACATCGATCAATTTTGTGTTATTTTGTATGGAAAACAAAACACAAACTTGGATAGTGGTTAAAACAAGCATATTGTATCAATCAAAATTATAGTAACAACTAAATATAAAAAGGATTTACGTAATCTTATCTCAAAACATCATTAATAATGTAATCTTATCTCAAAATATCATTAATAAACCAAACCAAACAAAACAAACCTCCAAATGCAATGGTATAACAGTGTTCTCTTGTCTAGTAAAAGGTGTTGTTGTAAACCTGGCTTTATGCAATAACTTAGTCCATGTTCTTATGAACACAAAACCCAACAAAGTAGCTAAAACTTTAAGGTTTGGAACAAGATCAGTTTTCAAGTTCAGTTCCATTGCGATCACACTGTACATTATTCCTATCATTAAACTTGCAAATATTCCTCGTACTCTAAGGTGCTGTTTGGTTGGCCTAATTTGGAAGGGTTTGGGTGGTTTTAATTTTAAAATCCAACAACAATTGTGTTTGGTATGTTGAAATGAGGGGTTAATATGGTGGCACCCAAAAAGTAAAGGGTTTAAAATACACCGAGTGAGGGATGAAATGATATATCGGTGATAGCCTGGTAGGTGGGTCTATATTGGTTTTCAGTAGAACAAAGTGCCCTTCAAACGATACAAGTATAATTTTACTTTTTTTTCTTCCTTTTTTCTTCTTTCTTTTCTTTCTTCCTTCTTTTTGATCTATTCTTTAAACTTCATTTATCTACAAGTTTAATTCAACAGCTTTTAGGGGTAATATCTTTGACTTATTTATTCGATTGTTGATTTCTTTGATTTTTTTGATAATGCTTCTACATATAGATCTCAACTTTGTTTATTTGATTGCATACTTTTTTCTTTCTACTTCGCTTGATTGTGCGTGTTCATCATGGTTTGTTTGATTTTAAAGTTTTTCAAATATTTTCAATTTGGTGTTTTGTCAGATTCAAAAAAGCTTAAACGTAGATAATTGTTTTATGTGCAAAGCCACTATTTCATCTTTAACTAAATTCATTCTTAATGAGTATAATTCAAGAATGAATCTATTGGTTACTTTATTGATCGAGAAGATGGGAGTTTTTTTTATTATCTATGATGAAAATAATGTTGAGATAAATGTAGGAACTGGTATAAAAAAGATGATGCAAAAAATGATAATTTAATCTTTCACTATTAATGACATTGCAAATATGTTTTACTTTTATGTGAACAAAACACATTGAATGATATGAAATTCGAATGTTTTAAATACTATAGAGTTTAAAATTTCACATAATTTGTAATATCATGTTTTTTAGTTCATGAACCAAACGCACCCTTATATCTTTTCTCCATGGTGGTTGTCTTTTCAAACCATGATCTTCTGGTGTGTCCAGGTCATCTATCTCAGCTGACCCATGATCTTCTGGTATCAGAGTCGTGTCATATTTTTTTGAGGCCAAAAGCTAAATTACGAAATGTAACATTTTCGACAATAATTTTTTCCGTTGTCAATTTAAATAATTTAAGGAACTTATAAATAACTACTTATATCACAAATATCCAAAATTTGCGATGATGGGTTTATGTTGGACTCATTATTTAGCTAAAGTTTTTTCAATTCGGATATCCTAAATTTCGGATGACAATTTTATACATCTGAATATCGAAATATGGCCCGAGCCTTGCAAAATTTTCGAAATCTATATTGAGGTTGACATTTCTATAAATAAGAAAATTCTTTAAAGATAAAATGAATGCATAATTGTTAAGAAAATTGCAAGTAAGGTAAGAATTAATAGTTTATAATGGAGCTCTAAATTACAAATCACATTTCTTACAAAGATGGCTAAAGTTCTCTTGTTTGTTACCTTCTTTGTATCTCTACCAACCATATCTATGGACCAACATGTCCTCCAGCACCTGCCACCCCAGCCATTCCAGCCACCCTAGTTACTCCAGCCACCCTAGTTTTTCTAGCCACTCCAATGGTTGTAATATTTCCCTTTCCTAATCCGGCGGCTGTTGATCCTAGCAGCAGTTGCCAGCATAACCCTATTATTATAATTGTATCAGTAATAGGCACCATGGGGTTCACAGGGGTGTTGATTTGGAAGCTCAAGGTCCACTTCCATGGTAAACACAATACCAGATGTTGATATGGCCATCAGGAACTAAGGGAGATAGACGGGGTAGCTTTTATAAGAATTCAGATCCCCTTACTCTGCAGATGCGGGCCACTAATCCCGAAAGTTGTGTGTGCCATTTTTAGTGGGATCAAGTCTGGGAATGAACGGAGCATCAAAACGTTTTTATCTTTTCCATATATGATACTTTACCAACAACCGAGGTGACCCATTCATAAGTTTCTATAAATGCATAGATTTCTCTTGTGATAAATATTTATATCTCATGTATGAGTTGTAAGCACATGTTTATATAAAAACTTTGTTAACAACTTACTCATTTAGTTGTATATAATCCTTAAAAAAGAGAAAGGTAAACATCGATCAATTTTGTGTTATTTTTTATGGAAAACAAAACACAAACTTGGATAGTGGTTAAAAAAAACATATTGAATCAATCAAAATTATAGTAACAACTAAATTGATAACATCAAATAGTTCTAATATTTTAGTGTCAATTTCCCCTTTATATGCTCATCATTTGTATCAATTTACTTGAATATATACTCTTATTCGTTTATATTTCATTTTCAGGTTACTAATGAGCATTAGAACAAAGAGACGCTGATTTGGAAGGTTTTAATCCAAATACACAAGAGTGTGCTGACCAGACAAAGGTTACGGCGTAAATCCATACTCTACTTACGCCGTAACATGGATTTATACTAGAAAACCAAAGTCAACGCTGACCAAGGTTACGCCATATATATGCTTCCAAGACTTATAAGATTTTCGTAGTCCAAAGAAGTTACGACATAACCAATTACATGGTTACGGTGTAAAACCGTTAATGAGGGTTCTACATTCGTAACCTATCTTTAGGTTACACAGTAATATTATCACTGTGGATAAGATCGTCCTAGATCCAAAGGTTATGGCGTAACTAACACTAGTGGTTACGCCGTAACTTAGTCGAGGCTATAAATACAAGCCCTAATTCCGCATTTTTACATATCCTCTCAACACACAACAACCAGAGACGATTAAGGGCTTTAAGGAGGATGATTTCCAGCAGCATACAAGTCATTTCCAAGGGAGAATTCACGCTAATCACTACATAAGTTTTAGTATTTCATATTACATTTTTGTATTTAATTCAATGTCTTAATTCATGATGTTAAACATTGAATTTTCTGCATGCTTTAATATGAGAGGCTAAACACCTTCGGTGTTAGCCTAGTTATGAAATTGTTATTGTTATGATGTAGTTTTCTCATTCTTTATTGCTTTATATATATACTTTCTTTGCTTATTTAGGGACACCCTTGTTTTGGTAGCTTGGAAGTTTGGGTAGTATCTAGGAAGCTTGGAGAATTAACCGTAGGACCCTAGTGAATCAGGTTGCGAGTAGTGGTAAGAATTGACCATAGGACGATCACTACCTTGCATGCGAATTATACTAAACGAGCACCTTCCAAACAGAAAAGCTTAAGAAGTTACTAACGTGATTTCAGGAATTTGGAGTTTGCTCATTAGGCAAAGTGAAGGCACGTTTTCTTAAACATGATCCTTCTTCCATTTTCAAGAGCAAATTTCAGGGGAGTTCTCGTTCTAATTCTTCTTTTTCTCCTTTATTATTTCATGATTACGTAAAAAAGGGAGTTTGTACATTTCAAGGGGGGGGGGGGGGCGGGAATAGAATTATAACTTGAACTTTATTTTGCCCATTTTTCAAGTTTATTTTGAAAAATTATGCCAATTTTAAAATTTTGACATGTTTTTCTTAACCTAACTAGAATAGACCTTAGCCGAGCGCACTATACCCTTTGATTTCCTTGGTGAGGTTTAGCCTTTCAGTTTCCCCATTTTACTCAAATCCACCAAATATTGAGTGTGCCGGTAATTTGTAAACTTTAGAACTTGGATTTTACATCATTTCGAGACCATAGACGAGTAGTGTGTCAAGTTAGCTTGCTACCTTTGGGAGGGACATTTGAGAAGGCAATGTTTAGGATTTATACCAAATAGCCCATATGTGTTTAATTTTGTGAGTTTATCGATTAGTCACCTCGACTTTTTGACCCCCTTGTTAAACCCTTTTGTTGCACTCACCTTTAGTGCAAGATACCCCTAGTTACACCCTTTCGAGCCATTCTTTTCGTTTCTTCACCCATATATTGTATTGTTCGTTACTCCTATTCGCCTTAGCCTACTGTGTAGTCTTAGTTTGTGATTGGGAAGTCGCCGTTTGCCTAAGTTTGAGGTTTAGGCGGAGAGATTCGGGAATCACGCCTACACTGAAGATCATTGAAGACCCCCCGTATTCCTCATATATGATTCATCTCAAGTGGGGGGATGTCTATTTATAGTTTGTAGTTGAAAAAAAATAGTAGTTTATTTATTTAATGTTGTAAAAAGGATAGTGTATATATCATTAGCACTAATCCTTAAGTATTGGAGCTTATTGGACGAAGAATCGAAGAGCCTACCTCGATCATATTGAATTGAAGATTGAAGTTGATGCCTAATCTACATAAACTATTTTTGAAGACTAAGTTAGTGTGCACCTCACCATATGACATCCACATTGGCAAACTAATTTATTACATCATGATCCATTTTTCGCGTCTTGAAGCTTGGACTTTGGATGGACGGTGGGCGGTGGCAACTTGGTTATAGGCTAAGACTATTTGCTTGTTTATTTTTATTTTTCACCATTTATGTGCATCCCATGTCTTATCTTACCCTTTAGTCACGAACCATGCTTAGGTGAGGGAGTGAGCAGTCATTGGTGACTTGGCCATGGATTTGGTCATGTATTGATGGTCTTTGTCACCTTCGCCGTAGTATGCTAGTAATGACAAATCACCAGCCTTATATTTATTCACCCAACATTGCCTTCAAAGAGTGTCTTGACCTTAGCTCCAGTGGTGGAGATTTGTGTAACTGCCAAGCCTATGATAGAATACATGCTACGACCGTGTAATGACTGACCACCCCGAAATTGACACTTAGAATATAGAGAGTATGAGTGTTTTGTTCCTATTTCGTGAGGTGTTCGGCTTTGATATATTCTAGCATAGAAGGTTTTTAAACTCATATTTTCCAAGTCTCTTGGGAGATATCTTTTTAAGAATTATTCTAATAAGGTCTACTTGAGGGCAAGTAGAGTTCAAGTGGGGGGATATTTGATAACATCAAATAGTCCTGACATTTTAGTGTCAATTTCCCCTAATATGCTCATCATTTGTATCAATTTACTTGACTATATACTCTTATTCGTTTATATTTCATTTTCAGGTAACTAATGAGCATTGGAACGAAGAGACACGGATTTGGAAGGTTTTTAATGCAAATACAGAAGAGTATGCTGACCAGACAAAGGTTACGGCGTAAATCCATACTCTACTTACGCCGTAACATGGATTTATACTAGAAGACCAAAGTCAAAGTTGACCAAGATTACTGCGTAACTCCTTCAGAGGTTACGCCGTATAAATGTTTCCAAGACTTAGAATATTTTTGTGGTCCAAAGAAGAAACGATGTAACCAATTACAAGGTTATGGCGTAAAACTGTTAACGAGGGTTCTACGTTTGTAACCTATCTTTAGGTTACGCCGTAATATTATCACTGTGGATAAGATCGTCCTAGATCCAAAGGTTACGGTGTAACTAACCCTAGTAGTTACGCCGTAACTTAGTCGAGGCTATAAATACAAGCCCTAATTCCGCATTTTTACATATCCTCTCAACACACAACAACCAGAGACGATTAAGGGCTTCAAGGAGGACGATTCCAGCAGCATACAAGTCATTTTCAAAGGAGAATTCATGCTAATCACTACATAAGTTTTAGTATTTCATATTACATTTTTGTATTTAATTCCATGTCTTCATTCATGATGTTAAACATTGAAATTTCTGCATGCTTTACTATGAGATGCTAAACACCTTCGGTGTCAGCCTAGTTATGAAATTGTAATTGTTATGATGTAGTTTTCTCGTTCTTTATCGCTTTATATATATATATATATATATATACTTTCTTTGCTTATTTCTGGACACCCTGGTTTTGGTAGCTTGGAAGTTTAGGTAGTATCTAGGAAGCTAGGAGAATTAACCATAGGACCCTAGTGAATCAGGTTGTGAGTATTGGTAAGAATTGATCATAGGACGGTCACTACCTTGCATGCGAATTTTACTAAACGAGTACCTTCCAAACGGAAAAGCTTAAGAAGTTACTAACGTGATTTCAAGGATTTGGAGTTTGCTCATTAGGCAAAGCGAAGACACATTTTCTTAAACATGATCCTTCTTCCATTTTCTAGAGCAAATTTCAGGGGAGTACTCATTCTAATTCTTCTTTTTCTCTTTTATTATTTCATGATTACGTACAAAAGGGAGTTTGTACATTTCAAGTTGGGGGGGGGGGGGGCGGGAGTAGAATTATAACTTGAACTTTATTTTGCCCATTTTTCAAGTTTATTTTGAAAAATTATGCCAATTTTAAAATTTTGACATGTTTTTCATAACCTAACTAGAATAGACCTTAGCCGAGCACACTATACCCTTTGATTTTGTTAGCCTTAAAAGTAATGTTATATTTGGAATTGCATAGTTATTAAGTTTAAGGGCTAGTCTTGCCAATAGGTCAAAGATTAGTTTGTAAACTAGTATAAATACCCTCCTAGTTGAGACTAGGAGGTTAGGGAATTCATTGTAACATTGAGGGTGTGTGTGGTTTCTCTCCTCCCTCTCTCTAGAAAACACACACACCTTCCCCCATTCTTAATCTAATAATACCATGTCTAATCTTTATTTTGAATTCCCCCGACCTCCTGAACACGAATCTTGATCGTTACAATTGGCATCAGAGTTAACCAGGGGCGAATCGTGGGGTTTTGAGGTGAAAAAGTGATTTTTGGGGCGGTACTGTTCATCAGTGTTGGTTAATCGAACGACTTGATCGAACGAGAAAATTTGATCGAACGACCACATTGATCGAACGACTTCTGTGATCGAACGAGCTTCATTGATCGAACGACCAACATTGATCGAACGAGGTTTGTCATCGAAGGAGCATTCATCGAACGAGACAAGGGTAGTCGAGTCAAACTTACTCTTCCAAATTAATCGAACGACTTAGTCGAACGACATAGTCGAACGACTTAGTCGAACGACTTAGTCGAACGACATAGTTAGTCGAACGACATAGTCGAACGACATAGTTAGTCGAACGACATAGTCGAACGACTTAGTCGAACGACATAGTCGAACGACTTAGTCGAACGACATAGTCGAACGAATTTGTCGAACGAGCAGAATGATCGAAGGAGCTAGGGTATGATCGAAGGAGTATTTAGTCGAAGGAGCTTCTGTGCTCGAAGGAACTAGGTTGATCGAACGAAGACTAGGTTGATCGAACGAGCTATCAGTCGAACGAGCAGATTAGTCGAACGAGCAGATTAGTCGAACGAGCTGATTAGTCGAACGAGTTTAAGCTGATCGAACCAAGTGACTAGTCGAACAAACCTAGTCTAGTCGAAAAGTTGAGTAAAATTTAATTTCAATGAGAGACTAAACGGTCCATTTTTACGCTAAATTCAAATTATGGTGTAACGATGAAAATTTTTGCCCAAAAAATTCAAATTTTTAGGTCAAAATTCGGGTTTTTTCGGCAAAATTTGGCGTAAAAATTTCTTAAACTCAAATTTTCCTAGCATGTTTAGAATTGAAAATAAGGCATATTTCATACTCGCACCACACCAAAATCACAAAAATATTATTGGCCTACATCCTCAAAACACCACGTATCGCTTAAACGATCCTGATCAAGATTCAATATCAAATGACAATGGCTAATTATTGATTGTTATCAACTGTGACTACAAGGATGATGATTCGTTATTACTTATTTGAAGTTGAAGTGGAATATCTCGGGTACGTGTACTTAGTATCTTGAAGATATCGGGGTTGGTTGGATGCATGATTCTTCGAGATCCTTGTTTGAGAACTCATGGGAAAAGTGATTAAGTCTTAGGTTATCTAGTTTTCATAGGTCAAGGGGTGGATGGACGAAGACCTAGTTAACTATCACTTAAAGGAGATACGTTGTAGTACTCAGTGTCACACAAAGATGTGGATAATTCAAGAGAGGTTCATATACATTTAAGGAAGGATGGATGGGTATATGAAACGACCTATATGCTTTAAGGAGTTACGTTGTAGTGCTCAGTATAGGTTCTTAGTCACACGTTCGTGCAAGTTTAAGTCACAAGTCTGGGTTATTTTACTTCAGTCTCAAGTTCGTCATATTGGGCTATCTTCTCATGTGGTTACTACAAAAAGCCGTTGTTTTTTATACAGGAGGTTGATAAAGAGTTAGACATCTTAAATGGTATTGTTAGTAGATTGGGTTTATCGACATCTTCTCATAGGCTGATCGGGTTAATGATAAAGTGCTTCCAGTTAATACTTCACGTACACATCATTATGCTGATTCCGATTAATCGTAACCAGCAGGGGAGAGAAATGTGTACATCGAGGACGCACAACAAGTTCATGTGATCGGGCTTAATGATTTATGAAACGATTTGTGTTGGAGATTGGTTGATTCTATGTCTTATCTTCTACTCATCTTATTCTACGCACTTCTACCTTATCCACCTTCACCAATTTCGGGCAACAAGATCAAGATGATCAGTGGTTCAACTTGTTACTTTGGTGTTATCATTTCATGTGTACGTTATGGGCTGATTTATCATATGAAAGATAACTGGGATGCATTTAGTGAGATGAAGATGTTGATACTCGATTTCCCCCGAATGGATAATCTTGAAGAAGGTTGAGTCTACAGTCTGTTCTACATTTTCCGTTGCGTATTAGAAGACAAAAGACGAGATGTAGTTAACTATCAAAAGACTTCTTCAGGATCACGGCAGTAATCAGAAAGGTTGTCAGTTTGGGGGAGAGCACTAATTAGGGGAGAGCACTCAGGGCACCCAGAATTAAACCCTAATTAGATTTTCTCACGTTCTTCTGCAAGTAAAGAAATGAAAGCTGAGAAGATTCTGCAAGCTGAACAAAGTGATGAAGTTTGAAGACCATTCTCTGTGCTTATGGTTTATATTTTACTTGTAGGGAACTTTGTAAGCAATTCCCGTATAACATCACTTTGGGGAGAGATTGTTAGCCTTAAAAGTAATGTTATATTTGGAATTGCATTGTTATTAAGTTTAAGGGCTAGTCTTGCCAATAGGTCAAAGATTAGTTTGTAAACTAGTATAAATACCCTCCTAGTTGAGACTAGGAGGTTAGGGAATTCATTGTAACATTGAGGGTGTGTGTGGTTTCTCTCAAATATTAGCTTCATATAAATCACACACTTAAAACAATGATACAAACCCTAAATGACTACAATACCTTGAGAGCACCTTAAGAACACTAACCTCTCAAGTGAGGATGGGAGGTTCTATTTATAGTTTTTGTGATGGATGGGCTTGGACTTGGGTGGGCTATTACATGGGCCTTTTTAATACAATACATAACAATAAAAGCTTAAGTCCAAGCCCTATTGACTAAATAAACTAATTACACAACGACACTTTTAATACAATAAATAACGACAATGACCATCGCTTTTTATAAATCCTAACATATTTCCTTGGTGAGATTTAGCCTTTCAGTTTCTCCATCTTACTCAAATCCACCAAATATTGAGTGTGCCGGTAGTTTGTAAACTTTAGAACTTGGCTTTTACATCACTTCGAGACCATAGACGAGTAGTGTGTCAAGTTAGCTTGCTACCTTTGGGAGGGACATTTTGAGAAGGCAATGTTTAGGATTTACACCAAATAGCCCATATGTGTTTAATTGTGTGAGTTTATCGATTAGTCACCTCGACTTTTCGACCCCCTTGTTAAACCCTTTTGTTGCACTCACCTTTAGTGCAAGATACCCCTAGTTACACCCTTTCGAGCCATTCTTTTCGTTTCTTCACCCATATATTGTAATGTTCGTTACACCTATTCGCCTTAGCCTACCGTGTAGTCTTAGTTTATGATTGGGAAGTCGCCGTTTGCCTAAGTTTGAGGTTTAGGCAGAGAGATTCGGGAATCACGCCTACATTGAAGATCATTGAAGACCCCACGTATTCCTCATATATGATTCATCTCAAGTGGGGAGATGTCTATTTATTGTTTGTAGTTGAAAAAAAAAATAGTAGTTTATTTATTTAATGTTGTAAAAAGGATAGTGTATGTATCATTAGCACTAATCCTTAAGTTTTGGAGCTTATTGGACGAAGAATTGAGAAGCCTACCTCGATCACATTGAATTGAAGATTAAAGTTGATGGCTAATCTACATCAATTATTTTTGAAGACTAAGTTAGTGTGCACCTCACCATATGCCATCTACATTGGCACACTAACTTATTACATCATGATCCGGTTTTCGCGTCTTGAAGCTTGGACTTTGGATGGACGGTGGGCGGTGGCAACTTGGTTATAGGCTAAGACTATTTGCTTGTTTATTTTTATTTTTCACCATTTATGTGCATCCCATGTCTTATCCTACCCTTTAGTCATGAACCATACTTAGGTGAGGGAGTAAGCAGTCATTGGTGTCTTGGCCATGGATTTGGTCATGTATCGATGGTCTTTGTCACCTTCGCCGTAGTATGCTAGTAATGACAAATCACCCCTAGCCTTATATTTATTCACCCAACATTGCCTTTAAAGAGTGTCTTGACCTTAGCTCTAGTGGTGGAGATTTGTGTAACTGCCAAGCCTATGATAGAATACATGCTACGACCATGCAATGAGTAACCACCCCGAAATTGACACTTAGAATAGAGAGAGTATGAGTGTTTTGTTCCTATTTCGTGAGGTGTTCGGCTTTGATATATTCTAGCATAGGAAGTTTTTAAACTCATATTTTCCAAGTCTCTTGGGAGATATCTTTTTAAGAATTATTCTAATAAGGTCTACTTGAGGGCAAGTAGAGTTCAAGTAGGGGGATATTTGATAACATCAAATAGTCCTGATATTTTAGTGTCAATTTTCCCCTAATATGCTCATCATTTGTATCAATTTACTTGAATATATACTCTTATTCGTTTATATTTCATTTTCAGGTTACTAATGAGCATTGGAATGAAGAGATGCGGATTTGGAAGGTTTTTAATGCAAATACACAAGAGTATGCTGACCAAACAAAGGTTACGGCGTAAATCCATACTCTACTTACGTCGTAACATGGATTTATACTAGAAGACCAAAGTTAAAGCTGACCAAGGTTACAGCGTAACTCCTTCAGAGGTTACGCCGTATATATGTTTCCAAGACTTAGATGATTTTTGTGGTCCAAAGAAGTAGCGACGTAACCAATTACAAGGTTACGGGGTAAAACTATTAACGAGGGTTCTACGTTCGTTACCTATCTTTAGGTTACGCCGTAATATTATCGCTGTGGATAAGATCGTCCTAGATCTAAAGGTTACGGCGTAACTAACCCTAGTAGTTACGCAGTAACTTAGTCGAGGCTATAAATACAAGCCCTAATTCCGCATTTTTACATATCCTCTCAACACACAACAACCAGAGACGATTAAGGGATTCAAGGAGGACGATTCCAGCAGCATACAAGTCATTTCCAAGGGAGAATTCACGCTAATCACTACATAAGTTTTAGTATTTGATATTACATTTTTGTATTTAATTCCATGTCTTCATTCATGATGTTAAACATTGAATTTTCTGCATGCTTTAATATGAGAGGCTAAACACCTTTGGTGTTAGCCTAGTTATGAAATTGTTATTGTTATGATGTAGTTTTCTCGTTCTTTATCGCTTTATATGTATACTTTCTTTGCTTATTTCAGGACACCCTTGTTTTGGTAGCTTGGAAGTTTGGGTAGTATCTAGGAAGCTAGGAGAATTGACCATAGGACCCTAGTGAATCAGGTTGCGAGTAGTGGTAAGAATTGACCATAGGATGATCACTACCTTGCGTGCGAATTATACTAAACGAGCACCTTCCAAACGGAAAAGCTTAAGAAGTTAGGGGGAACCTAAGATCCGAAAGGTCGGGTTCCGTTGAATAAGTCTTAGATCGTAGCGGCACTTAATGACTCTTCCATTTCGTAAACCCACGAAGTCTTGTAATCATTAGGTTATAGAATAGGACGTTATGGGAGATAGGACTAGACGAATTGAACAACTGAGTCTAGTGACTTAAACCCGCATGTGGAGCGATAGAAAACATTAATTAGAAAACGTAATTATAGTTTTTCACAAGATTAGTAAATACGCTAGCACATTTCTCCCTATTGATATCTTTCCACGTTTTAATTACTTTTATTTTATTTCATTTCTTTAGTTTAATTAATCAATCTACAAAAACCCCTTTAAAACCAGTGACACTAGAACTTAAATTAGATCCACACGCATAGCTCTTGGGACGACCTCGGTTTTACTGAATACTACACTACACGCGATCGGGTACACTTCCCGTTAGTGCATTAGGTAGACCATAGGTAGACGAGAACTTATAAATTTTAAAACCTGGTTAGAAATCCTGCATCAAGTTTTTGGCGCCGCTGCCGGGGATCTATTTTAGAATTTTGTTTATTTTTTAATCATCTCACGATCTCTTTTCAAGTTTCAGGTACCATGGGTGAAGTTGACATTGATACACTTACCCTCGAGGAATACCTCGCATTGACGCGAGAAGAGCAAGGGCCTGGTGTGGTTAGGCCAGTTATTGGAGCGGATGTTCACTTCGAGATCAAGAATCAATTCATATGGGAATTGAGAAAAGACCCTTTTTATGGAAACAAGACCGAAGATGCTCACGAGCATATTGAAAATGTCTTATACATAGCGAGCTTTTTCAACATTCTCGGAGTTTCTCACGATGCAGTTATGCTCCGAATGTTTCCTATGACAATTACAGGAGTAGCAAAAAGATGGATTGATCGGTTGCCCGCAGGAACCGTTAGCACATGGGATCTCCTCAAGAGAGCATTCATTCAACGTTATTGCCCTCCTTCAAAGACGGCAAAACAGCTTGAAGATATTCACAACTTCAAGCAAGACGATGAGGAGACATTGTACCTAGCTTGGGAAAGGTACAATGATCTCCTTTACAGGTGCCCAACTCATGACCTCAACAAACAACAAATGGTCAACATCTTCTACAAGGGAATCAACGTTGCCACAAGGCAAATGATTGACTCTCAGGGGCCGATCCCTGGGATGACTCCAATTCAAGCCCTTGCAGCTATTCAAGACATGGCAAACCATTCGTAAAAATAGCATGATGGAGGAAGTAGTAGGAGCATTGGTGGTAACATGGATGGTATTGTGGTTATCACTAACAAACTTGAAAGTCTTGGCAGGGATATTGATGATATCAAATAAGTACATTTTATTGGCATCATTTATCCTATGTTATTCGCTTGTTTTATGTTATTTTATATGAGAATCGATACTTAATTGCTTACTTTTGTAATTCTCAGTTATAAACAAGAATTTGGTGAAAGTTAGCTATTTTGGACTTAAATTGGAGCAAAATGGATCAAGTTGGAAAAGTCTACTAAACTGAAGGAAGATACGCCGTATCATTCTAGACTGATACGCCGTACATAAAGACTTGGACGAATATGAAGACCATTGCCTGACTTTGAAGCATGCGCGTATGAATTTATCTCATACACCGTATATGAAACCTTGGTCAACGAGAAGATTTGACTTGTTTTACTCCAGATACGCCGTATGACATTCCAGATATGAGGCATATCAATCTCAAGACTTCACCAAGATAATCCAAGATACTGAAGAACATGCACCGCATGAAGACTGAAGGTACGCCGTATCTTATGGCGGTGTACGAAACTCCTGAATATTATAATCTTGGACCCCATGCGAAGTTACCTAGATACGCCGTATCTTATGGTGGTGTAAGCGTACGGAGGGTGTAAGGCAATACAAAGTAAAGTAGTTAAAATATAAAGTGCGGTTATAGTCTAGGTAAAAAAAATGCGACCTGGTTCTTTATAACCATGGCTCTAGTACGAATCTGTAACACCCTAAAAATATTACAGCGGAATGTAATATCATTGGGGTGCTACTTATTAATACAACAGTCATAATCATAGAAAACGACTGTAAATGAGACGTTTTTAAAAGTTTATCATTCAATCAAATAAAACATCAGAGTTACAAGAGGTACCAAGTAGTTTTAGAATACATAATACGTAAACATAAAAGTTTTTAAGAGTTTATCGAATGATAACAAAATGCAAGCCATCAAAACATTCTCCATGTGACTTCGTGCTTGCCAAATACCTTAAGGAACTGAGTTAAAACATGCCAAAAAAAAAAAAAAAAAAAAAAAAAAAAAAAAAAAAAAAGTTGAGTGAAACAATAGAGTTTATATAACCAGTTGATCACAATATATATTAGTTTGTAAAAAGGTGACATTGCAACAAATACAAAGTCATAACAATTATTATTGCCCTAAGCTCATAACACCGAACTTTAACGCATCAATGGATATTCAAAAAGAATATAAATATGCCCTTTGTCAATAGGTAATAGCCAATTTACCTAGAATTTACAAATACAGTGCACATGGTAGCCGCACTCAGCATACCAATAAGGGGGATGTCAGTCTAAAATAGATCTAGTCACAGCATTCGTGTTTACACGCATGTAACTAATGGTTCACGATTAAAGGGTCTTTCAGGCTATAGGGAAACACTTAGGCAATAATAGTATCAGGAAAGGATATAGTTTCAAGAGATTGTGATCGTAAGTAACATAGCATGTATCTCCCCCACGGAGTTTGTAAAACAATTAAAGTAAAAATTGGGGCTATGAACTCACCAACGATGATGTAGTAACAGGAACCAGAGAAGTGTGCACGACGAGGAAAACCGCAAAGATTACAAATGACCTATAAAAAGTACAACGCGACTTAGGCTCGGGGAAATATGTGAAGCTTATACTTAAGTGTTTATACAGTAAATAAACTTGTAATACCCTATGGTAATTTAGTTAAGATTTTTATAGCAAGTCGCGGTTCGAAAAGATACTTATTTATGTTTATATGGATTAAAATTACAAAGCTGTTAGAATTTTAGTAAAATTTCCGCACAAATTGGGTCGCCATTTCTAAACCGTAAAGGGTAAAATTATGGACTTTATATGCTTGGAAAGGTATGAATCTTTATATTTCAAAAATCAATTCCTCACCTAACTGGGAACTTCATAAAAAGGGTAAAATTACCAATTTACCCCTGTGTCACTATGCAGTAAATTCCAGTATCTAGTTAGGCTTACCAAAATGAGTACAAATTTTTATCTACAGGTCTAATGGACATGAGGACAGTGGGACACGCTTTCTACATGTCTTAGCTAAACCTTTCATGCTTTGACAAACATAAGGTTCTGGGTAAAATTTTAGAGCAATTGGCCTTTCAAAACTGACATACATTTCTGGACTACTTTTAGTGTAGATTTTCTCAAAAATTCATCGGGATGAATTAGGATGTAAGGTTTTTGGGGAAATGACCCTGAGTCATGTGGCTAACTCAACATATTTTTATTTTTTTTCAAAACACAATGAGGAAAAAACGGCATGCTCGTTCTTCCGCATGAAAAATCTAGACAGATTCACTTTTCAAAGTTATGTCATCCTAAGGCTCCTAAGCTAGGTTTTGTGTATAAATTGTAAAGACCAACCATGAAAAACTCTTTATATAAATAATTAATCATTATGTCCAGAAATATATGAGTTTATATATAAAATTTTGAGTACACACATGCAAATAAAATGATGAAAAGTCATGATCTAGATTAACAACTCTTGCATTTCTAGTATAATCAAACTTAACTATCTATCTAAACCCTAAATTCCTATGAAAACTTGAATCAATTCTTCCAAAACACACATGCAAGAGTTGCTAGATCTACCCTAACAATCTTGTACATAAGTCAAAATAAAATAAATTTGAAGGAAAGAAAAGAGTTAGAAACCTACTAGCACTCTAGGATCTTCAAGTATAGCACCTGTGTAGCTAAGAAAATCAAACACCAAGGGTCTCTTTGGTCTTCTAGGCCACGACGAAAACAGCAAGTAGTGAGGAATATGCATATTTTTGAGTGAAATATTAAGTGGTGATGCCACTCTGTGTTGGTTTAGGATTATATATGAGGCAAGGTTAATGGAGATACACTTGTCCTCAATTGAGACAAGTGTATGAGTCCTCATCCCTTTGGACGCCACATGAGGGGGGGGGGGGTGAGGGAGTTAGTGGATTTTTTGATGCATCATTTAGGTTATAGTGTGTATTATGGTGTAGTTTTTGCTTTTGCGGAGTAGTTTTGATCCCGATAATTTAAAGCATGTAGTTTTTAAGACACGAAAGTTAAATAAATATCAAAACATAGTATATTGTAAAAATGATTACATTTAGTTTAAAATGAGAAATTTTGTTGTTTCATGCATTTCCAAAGCCTTTCGGAGTGTCATAACGTAGTTAAAGCTTAAAACGCGAGCCGAAAACGCGTAAAATGTAAGAAGTGCATAGTCTGGGCATAGAAATGGAAAAATTCAAATATTCCACATGAAAACAAGTATGTGGGGGAAATAAATCATATAAAAAGGTAGACTGGGCATAGTCTGAAGTAATTTAAAAGTTTAAATATACGCGTTACGACGTACACGGGTAACTTTCCCGGCAAAAGCTAATTTACTTAAAATAGAATAATTAAGTAATTAAAATAGTAAAAATAATGACCTCGAAATTGAGAATTGTTACAGTACCTAATCCTTAAAGGGAATCCCGAGTTCGATCTAGATGTCGATGTTGTGTTGGTGAAGAGATGTAGATATTTTCGACGCATCTGGTCTTCTCTTTCCCAAGTGTATTCCGGTCCTCATCGAGAGTTCCAACGAACCTTGACAATAGGGATGCGGCTTTGCTTCAGCTGCTTGGCCTCTCGGTCCATGATTTCTACAGGTTCTTCTATAAAGTGAAGTTTGTCATCAATTCGTAGCTCATCCAACGGAATGACAGGACTCTCATCTGACAAACACTTCTTCAGATTTGAAACGTGAAAAGTGTTGTGAATTCCTTGAAGTTCTTCTGGTAGTTCTAACTTGTACGCTACTGGGCCAACCCTAGCTAGGATCTTGAATGGCACGACGTAACGTGGACTTAGCTTCCCACGTTTTCAAAAACGAATCACGCCCTTCCATGACGAAACTTTGAGCATAAATCTGTCACCCACATTAAACTCCAAAGGTCTACGTCTTACATCTGCATAGCTTTTCTGGCGGCTACGAGAAGCTAGCAAACGGTTTTTGATTTGTACTATCTTTTATGTTGTTTCTCGAATCATCTTTGGACCTGTGAGTTGGCTATCCCTAACCTCATTCCAGCAGACCGGTGATCTACACTTCCGTCCATAAAGAGCTTAAAAAGGTGCAGCCTTAATGCTTGCGTGGTAGCTATTGTTGTAGGAGAATTCGACTAATGGCAAATGTCGATCCCAACTACTTCCAAAGTCAATCACACACGCCCGTAACATGTCTTCGAGAGTTTGTATTATCCTCTCACTTTGACCATCCATCTGTGGGTGGTAAGCCGTACTCGTATCCAGATTTGTATCCAAGGCTTTCTAGAGTGACTTCTAGAACCCAGAGGTAAATCGGCTATCTCTGTCTGATATGATCGATATTGGCACACCATGTCTACAGATAATCTCTTTTAAGTATAGTTGAGTAAGCTTCTCCATACTGTCGGTTTCTTTCATCGGTAGGAAATGAGCAGATTTGGTCAAACGATCTACAATGACCCAAATCGAATAATATCCACTTGGAGTTCTAGGAAGCTTGGTGATGAAATCCATGGTGATTCTTTCCCATTTCCAAATAGGAATATCAGGTTGTTGAAGTAACCCGATTGGCTTTTGATGCTCTGCTTTTACCTTTGCACATGTTAGACACTTGTAACACCCCCAAAATATCGCAGCGGAAGATTGTGTCACTGGGGTGCTACTTCATAATACAAAGTACAAGTTATAGAAAACGACATCTAAATGAGACGTTTTGAAAAGTTACCATTCAATTAATGAATTCAGAGTTACAAACATGAGATCCCAAAGTATGATACATAAATGTATACAAAATGTTTCAAATGGTAAATGATAAAAGAATAAGTCTTCAAAATATGCCGTGCGACTCTATACTTCAAGATCTAGCTATCATCTAATGTACTTGAGATAAACATGCTAAAGTGTCAACACAAAGGTTGGTGAGTTCATAGAGTTTGTTTAACATGTAAAGTATTTGAATAAAGATTTTCCCAGCAAAGGCCTTGCAAATCCACTCAGTCCCAAGCCCCGCCCATACAAGACTTGCAACCTGTGTGTTTACAACCCACTGCTCATAGATTTAGATTTCAGGATTATATTCACCCATGGTCGTGTGTCTTGGACCCATAGGCGGGGAACCACAATCCCAAATAGTACGTGTCACCCAACGTCTTGAATCTTGGACAAGGGTGGGGGTATTGTCCCATACTAGTACTATTAATACCTCTCCTATGACTTTGAATTTAAATCCACAAGAATATATTTACACATAACAGTGTACCACATAATAAGACTACTCATCACATATAAATAGCATAAAAGAATAAAAGTATCATATAGATTTGAATCATTGAATAATTGCATCATAAAGTTAAACATGTATTTGATAAACGAGTAAAGTAATTTAAGAATGTATCTCCCCCAGAGAGTATAAAATAAGCATTTAAAAGAGTAGGGGCTACGAAACTCACCGTGAGTTATGTAGTGAGTAAGGAAATTGTAGTCGAGTTGCGTAAGTCTCAAAGAGCAACCTATAATAGAATGTTGCGACTTAGGTTGGAATAATGTCTAAGAATACAAAGACGTACATGCATATGTCTTGCATATGGTTTATGAAACATGTTTTGTTTGTATATCTTGTACTACCATTCGGGCCATCATGATTCAGAGGTCATGTAGCAAACATTCGAGGAGCCAGGACACTTTAACTCGTAAATCCACAACTCGTCGATCCGTTTACCCAAATAACCCCTCACATAAAGCTCCCTAGTGTTGTAGTATTCGATAGAAAATATATTTTGCTTACTTGATTATATGATATATTAAGAGTTTATAAAACACTAAATAATCAAATAAAAGTTCATAAGTATTTAAAGTATATAAATACTTACCTTAATATAGAATGCTTGAGTATTATAGAAAAAGGGAATATAAGCGGAGCTTCGACGTGAAGTTTGAAATCTTCGTAAACCCGAGGCTACTTGAAGATTATAACAACGCCTTCTTGAAAACCCGAAGCTATTTGAAGATAATAACAAAGTCTTTTTGGAGACTTGAAGTTATTTGAAGATTATAACGACTCTTTCTTGAAAACTCGGAGAAAATAAGATCAAATGCTAGCTTTTCTCAAGAACACATGAACTTTCTTACAAAATATAAGAGAAGTGCCTTTGGTTTGAGGACTTTAAGGTTATAAGAAGGTGTGGTGCAAGTTTTCTATGTGTTTTAGCTTGGTATTTATAGGAAAAATTTAGGATAGTTTTGTAAATATAATTTTACACTTGTAAACATCTTAGGAATCAATGGCTAGGATCAAGCCAAGTGCCCTTGGAGGCTTCCTTGACAAGCTTCATGAAGCTTTCATGAGAAGCTTGATAAGTTTCATGCATTATCTTGCTTTTACGGAGTCAGTTTTGTTCCGGTAATTGCTAACTGTAAGTGGTTAAGTCACGAAATGTAAAACCGGGTATCGTAAAAATACGAAACTTGTAGGAATGATTTAACTTATCATTATAATCCATATAAAAATATAAAATGAGTGATAAGTTCCATCGGGTTGCTTAAACCCTGCTAAAACTGAAAACGCGGGTCTAAAACGCGAAATACGTAAAACGTACGAAAGTTGCGTAAAACTGAGAAAAGTAAAATGTAACTTTTCTAATAGGATTATAATGAACTTAATAGGCTTAAAATGTCTAGGCTAGGCTTAGCCTAGTGTCGGTTGGTGTTAAACGTTCTTTAAACCTAAAACCGTAAGTGTTTAAAAATTAAGGAATGATTTATATAATCAAGGAATGATTTTAAAGTCAAAGGAGGAGGGAAAATATGTTGACTTTTCTAATAATATAAAACCTTCTAATCGTCTTAGAAAATATGGTGCAGGTGAAGGCTAAGGTTGCGGATAAGTAAAAGTGCTTAAAACGCAATTCTAGTTCTGTAAGGCACGAGGCTTGTTTTGTAATATTTTGACTTAATATCAAAAATTCCCTAATTGATTGTGAGTGTTCTAAACATTAATCTGATGCGAGGAAAATTGGCGCAGTTGGTTTTCGTTATGCGCAGGATGTTTAAACGGCGTTTAACCCTAAACGTATAATTTCTTAATAACTTTTGCGAAAATGACCCGACAAGCGTCAAACTTTTATTTTGTCATAGAAATAATTTATCTCACGAGAATATGAAATAAAAATTTTGATATGAAATAAAAATTTCGGAAATGAATAGTGCCAGTGAATAGTAAAAAAATGAATAGTAAAAATTTCAAGAATAGAAATTAACCTGAAATGTGAATTGTTACAGTCTCTACCCCTTAAGGAAATTCTGTCCCAGAATTTAATGTGTCTAGGTCTCTTATCTTAACAGAGGCACGAATAAAACTTGATTTTTGTACTAGAATAGAATAATATGGTAGGATAAGGCACGTACGCATGATTACATATGTCCACGTGAGTCGTGATGCACTTATAGTTATGTTGGCCACCATAATTATACTTGCCTCCTTTCACACGTGTACATATCACCAAGCACACACCTATGTATCTCATACATATAGTATACATAAGTTTAAAGGGATACTTAATTTAGGCAAGATTACATATGTGCAAGGAAGGGAACTTGATTCACTCATCAATGCTTAATTCAAACTTGTCACGCATGATCTTCAAGCGATCATCGAACATTTCTGGACAAGTTGAATTTGGCATAATGAGATGTGAATAGAGTTTCTGTGTTATAGTGCCTACCATGTTAGATTCTAACTACACTATTTCATGCCAAACATTACTACTAACAAAGGGTGTTTTAAGAAAGCGTACCTGTGCCTGAGGTGTTGCTCTTAAAACTAGAAGACTAGGGTACCTTTTTTGGATGTTAAGCATGAAAGACATGACTTGACTATTGCGTCACCGGATTTGCTTGATAACGCATCATACTCCTTTTGTTAGACTCCAAGGTTTATTTACACTCATGTTTTCCTAGCAAAACAAATGTTCAAACATCTGGTCCCCAATATCTCATGGGTCCAAAGTTGTTAGAGTTAAACATCCTACGCATTTGTTGCGTTAGTTTAGGATGTGAGAATGGAGGACACATTTCCCATGGTAAGTAACTTTGTGGTGGACGATCATTCCAAGTTATGGGAAAGTTACTTGGATGATTTTGTCTTCTAAAGTTACCTCTCGGTAGAGGAGTTCTAGACCGAGGTTTGGGAGAGTTTACCTTTCTAGGTGGATGAGTAGTTGACCTAGTGTCACGCTTTACAAATCCATGTTCGGGAGATGACAATGGTTTGTTAAAGCCTTTGGTTTCCTCTCTACTTGGAGTAGACACTTTAGTTCTATTTACAACTACGTAACTTGGTTTAGGACTTAAGTTACTTTTCAGAATTGACCCAGTTTTGTCCTCAGCACCACACGGTACCACGGTACCACTAAATTTAGTGGTGCCGTTTGTACCTTTAATGGTGCCGTCACCTTCAGACATGGACTTTTCAGGCATTACAAATTTTACTTGTTTAGTACCATTTGTAGAAGCCTGATTTGGGTCAAATCCTAAACCCGAACGGTCATGTTCACTATATCTAATATTTTCAAGTATATCATTAAGTTTTTTAGTTCCTTCATCAAACTTAATGATTCTTAAAGCATTTTCTTTAAGTTTTTCATTTTCTACTTGAAGACTAATACATGACCCGCATCCTACGTCTACTTCCTTGTTTTTCTCAAGTCTCTTGACTTGATCATTTAGTTCTAAGACTTGTAGTTCTAGTTCTTTTAATTTTAATTTTAGCTTTGTGTTTCTACCTAAGATCTTAGTACTAACTACGCATAGTTTGTTGTATTCGTCATGTAATTCACTGTCATCTACTGACGAATTATTATCACTATAATAAGAAGATTCGGAATGTACCTTGTTAGAAGCTTGAGCCATTAGGCACGTTTCATCGTTAGGCTTCTTCTCTTCTTCTTCACCGCTATCACTCCAAGAACCTCCTACAAAGGCTCTTTGGTTGTTGGATTTTGGTGGCTTGGGACATTCTCCTATGAAGTGATTAGGATCTCCGCATCTAAAGCATCTCCTATCACTTGTCCCTTTTCTTTCATCATGATTTATTTGGGATGACTTCTTCTCATCGCGAGATTGTCTAGGAAATCTACCTTTCTTCCTAAAGAACTTTCTAAAGTTCCTAACGGCTAGTGCGTACTCTTCATCTTCACTACCGGAACTCGAACATTCCTCATCACTAGACTCCTTCTTGGCTTTTAGTGCTAGAGATCTAACTCTCTCGCTTTTGCCTTTGACAATGTCAGAGTCTTTCTTGATGATCATCTCGTGAACTTTCAAGTTTCCTATAAGTTCATCGCGTGACAATGCCGCCAAGTCCTTTGACTCTTCTATGGTGGTGACCTTTGCTCTCCATTTAGGATGTAGAGCTCTAAGAAACTTCCTAACATAGTTCTTACTAGAATAACCTTCATCAAGAGCTTTAAGACTAGTGATAATAGTATTAAATCTAGCAAAAGCATTATCTATTGACTCATCCTCCGAAATGGAGAATTGTTCATATTGTTGAACAAGAAGATCTATCTTGTTCTCTTTGACTTGGTTATTACCTTGGTGAGTGACTAACAAGGTTTTCCAAATATCTTTTGCCGTATTACACATGAAAATTCTTTCAAACTCCTTTTTAGGCAAAGCATTATAAATCATCATTTTAGCCTCATTATTTTTGGCTAATTTCCTTTTTAGTTCATCACTTTGTTTATCATAAGAAACTATTTCATCCTTTTTAGTTTCCGGATTCTTTTGAATAGGTTGAAAGTCACCCTCGGTAATAACATGCCAAAGATCAATGTCTTTTGATTTCACATACGTTCGAATCTTGTTTTCCAATATATAAAACAATCGGTTTCGAAAAGTGGTGGTCTTTGTGTAGATTGCCCTTCTAGATATTTGTCGGAATCCATTGATCTGTTCAAGCTTTAAAATACAATATACTTTAAAAACTTGACTGACTAGATCATTACAACAAAGAAGAATTAGAGCAATTATATTTAGCTATAACAAATAAAATAGAAAGTAACAATAATAAAGGACTTAATTATTTCCGTAATAAAATTAGAAAAAGATTCACGTGGCTTCTGATACCAATTGTGGGAAACTAGAAGGGGGGTTGAATAGTTTACCGGTTTAAAAACTTCTTTTAAAAATCTTGTTTTAAAAGTATGCTATTGGAAACTTTGATTCGAACTCTATGTGTAATCAATCAACACCAATATGAACTACACACTAAGCTAAGTAATAATAACAAATAAAAGTAAAGAGTAGAGTTGGAAAGATCAAACCGAGACAGAGGATTTATAGTGGTTCGGCTACGAAGCTCTTCTTCGCCCTACTCCACTCCCCGAGTACCACACTCGAGAGTTTCAAACACTATATCAACAACCTCCCTTCAGGCGGAGAAAACCGTACACGTCGCTTATCCTATTACCGACACTAAGCTAGATGTCGAGTGTTAATCTTAGCTAGCACCAATCTACCAAGGTCCACGTGACCAAACACTCAAGCCCAGTGGCTTCAAGAGATCACCAAGATCTCAACACGATCACAATGATCAACACTCACTTCACTCTACTCAACTAACACTAACCTAATGACCCTTGATCTTCTTGATCAATCACACAAGCCCAATGGCTTCAAGAGATGTTCACTATCTCTTTAGATCACACTTGATTTTCACTCTCACTCATAAAAAGAAAATAAACTTGATGTATGCTACGACACAACAAGGTTGTAACAAGTGTTACAAAAACCTATCAACTATAACTCTAGTATCTTCTTGATTACTTGAGTTCTTCTCTTGCTAATGAAGAGGGATGACAACACCTTGTATCAACTTGGATACTTGTGTTCTTCTCTTGCTAGTGAAGAGGTATGAAGAGGATCACTTGAAGGATGATTGGATCACTCTTGAAACAAAGAAAACCTAATCTAAATGATCCTAAGAAGTGAAAGGTGTGAGAGGATTTAGCTAAGGGATTTTTCTGTGTGTGAAGGGTGCCTAAAACTGTGAAAGGGTTTGGTATTTATAGGCAAAGAAAATCTGAACGTTACAGAAAAAATGGTACGGGCGGCTCCTTTAAATAACCCACGGCTCCGTTAAATTTAACGGTACCGTGGAGCCGTGGTAGACTAGGACGCTCCAAATTTTGTCTTTTCTGGTGAAAACTTATTTGGGGAAGGTTGGAGCTGATTTTGGGGGGGAAAATAGCTGTTGTGATTTTCAAACTAATTTTTCCATTAAAACATTTCTTAATATTTCAAAAATAATTTGTCATGTGTATTTTTGAAAAAATGTTTTGTCCCATTTAAAATGTGAATTTTCAAAACATAAATTCACTTCTTTGATCACTAGTTCAAGTTCTAACTTTGTTCAAGAGTGATATGCGTAGAAACGGGATCTTCCGATTAAAAACTTGTTAACGTTAATTTTAACGTAACGTGAGTTCACATTTTGTCATCCTCAAAACGTGAAGTAATCGAAAGATATAAATAACGTTTTTAGAACATTATTTGTATCAACATGCTGGTTGGACAAGTATAAAAAGATATTTGTGTATAAAAGTCAAGTATATATGGTAGATAATATCTTTTATTTGTAGTCAGTCAATCAAGTTGTAAACATAGATACATGTTGTATCTTAGCTACTGACACACTCAACACATGCAAAGCAAGTAGTTCGACAAGACTTATCATTTATTGTAAAGATCTTCTTTGGACTATAAAAATAAGATCTTAGACTAGATATTAAGTGTGCTAAATTCATATGCTTAGAATATCTATCAAGAACAAAGAACATAACTTATCATAGAAATCATAAGTCATAGAAACATATAGATTCAAGGTTTTTGTAACCCTAGTGATAGTGAAGATCACTCGTATTATTTTCAATAATATTGAATCGTTTGGTGTTAAACTTTCATTGTTCATTGTTCATTACACAAGCATCACTGTTCCATTTCCAATAACAAATAACCTTCTAAGTGTGGTTAAGTAGATTCCGCATACTTAATCATATTAACTCAAGGTATCACATACACAAGTTACAAAGGACTAACATCCTTAAAGTGTATCGATTCTCCTCACAGTTTTTAAAAGTTTATCATTCGATCAAAATAAACATCAGAGTTACAAGAGGTCCTAAGTAGTTTTAGAATACATAATACGTAAACATAAAAGTTTTTAAGAGTTTATCGAATGATAACAAAATGCAAGCCATCAAAACATTCTCCGTGCGACTTCGTGCTTGCCAAATACCTTAAGGTCCTGAGATAAAACATGCTAAAAAGTCAACACAAAGGTTGAGTGAAATCCATAGAGTTTATATAAGCAGTTGATCACAATATATATCAGTTTGTAAAAAGGTGACATTGCAACGAATACAAAGTCATAACAATTATTATTGCCCTAAGCTCATGACACCGAACTTTAAAGCATCAATGGATATTCAAAAAGAATATAAATATGCCCTTTGTCAATAGGTAATAACCAATTTACCTAGAATTTACAAATACAGTGCACATGGTAGCCGCACTCAGCATTCCAATATGGGGGATGTCAGTCCCAAATAGATCTATTCATAGCATTTTCGTTTACACGCATGTAATTAACGGTTCACGATTAAAGGGACTTTCAGGCTATAAGGAAACACTTAGGCAATAATAGTATCAGGAAAGCATACAGTTTCAAAAGATTGTGATCGTAAGTAATATAGCATGTATCTCCCCCAAGGAGTTTGTAAAACAATTAAAGTAAAAATTGGGCTATGAACTCACCAACGATGGTGTAGTAACAGGAACCGGAGAAGTGTGCACGACGAGGAAAGCCGCAAAGATCACAAACGACCTATAGAAAGTACAACGCGACTTAGCCTCGGGGAAATATGTGAAGGTTATACTTAAGTGTTTAGACAGTAAATAAACTTGTAATACCCTATGGTAATTTAGTTAAGAGTTTTATAACAAGTCGCGGTTTGAAAATAAATTTTTTTATGTTTATATGGTTTAAAATTACAAAGCTGTTAGAATTTTAGTAAAATTTCCACACAAATTGGGTCGCCATTTCTAAACCGAAAAGGGTAAAATTATGAACTTCATATTCTTGGAAAGGTATGAATCTTTATATTTAAAAAATCAATGCCTCACCTAACTGGGAACTTCATAACAAGGTGAAATTACCAATTTACCCCTGTGTCACTATGCAGTAAATTCCAGCATCCAATTAGGCTTACCAAAATGAGCACAACTTTTTATCTGCAGGGCTAATGGACATGTGGCTAGTGGGAAAAATTTCTATATGTCTTAGCTCAAAATTTCATGTTTTGACAAACATAAGGTTCTGGGTAAAATTTTAGAGAAATTGGCCTTTCAAAACTGACATACATTTCTGGACTACTTTTAGTGTAGATTTTCTAAAAAATTCATCGGGATGAGTTAGATGTAAGGTTTTCGGGAAATGACTCTAAGACATGTGGTTAACTCACCATATTTTTATTTTTTTCTCAAAACACAATGAGGACAAAATGGCATGGTCGTTGTTCCTCATGAAAAATTTAGATAGATTCACTTTTCAAAGTTATGTCATCCTAGGGCTCCTAAGCTAGGTTTTGTGTATAAATTGTAAAGACCAACCATGAAAAACTCTTTATATAAATAATTAATCATTATGTCCAGAAGTATATGAGTTTTTATATAAAAGTTTGAGTACACACATGCAAATAAAATGATGAAAATTCATGATCTAGCTTAACAACTCTTGCATTTATAGTATAATCAAACTTAACTATCTATCTAAACCCTAAATTCCTATGAAAACTTGAATCAATTCTTCCAAAACACACATGCAAGAGTTGCTAGATCTACCCTAACAATCTTGTACATAAGTCAAAATAAAATATATTTGAAGGAAAGGAAAGAGTTAGAAACCTATTAGCACTCTAGGATCTTCAAGTATAGCACCATTATAGCTAAGAAAATCAAACACCAAGGGTCACTTTGGTCTGGCTAGGCCATGACCAAAACAGCAAGTAGGGAGGAATATGCAGATTTTTGAGTGAAATTGTTGGGTATGCTTCTCGCACCAAAATGTGACAACATATTTGTGATTACATTAGTTATCTTATTTGCCACAAACACATGGACTAAAAGTGTCATTATTGTAAAGTCATGTGTTTTGGCCCTATATATACCCCTCCTAGACTTCACTAGGAGGGTTGAAGCTTGTGTGTGTTTTTACCTTTCCCTTTCATTATCAATAAAACAAGTTTCCTCTTTATCCTTCTTTACTCTCTCTCACTAAACCTTCACCATGAAGATGATGATCTTTCATCATCCAAGGCCTCCCGATTCACAATATTTCAACCAAAACACGATCCATCAATTGGTATCAAGAGCCATGGTATTAGTTTTGGTTGATTTGCGTGATATTTTTTTTGTCAAAAATCGTATTTTTTTAAGTTTTTGACCCATATTATTTCACTGTTTTTCTACTATTTTGGTTTTGATAAAGTTATTAGATGCTATTCATTTACTGTTTACTATATCAGTTTACCATCTATATGACTATTATTTTTATCATCCCGTGAAGATTTTATAGTCTGAAGATTGTGGTCTGAAACTGGTCAAATAAATGGTCGGAAAACAAGGTCTGATATTGTTAAGGTCTATAAGTTGGTCTGAATTTAAGGTCGATTATTAGTCCGAAGTGAATACTGGTCAGAAAATCGTCAAAATGGTGGTCGAAAAAGGGTCCAAAAGGTGGTCGGAAAAGTTGGTCGGAAACTTTTGGCCGGAATCTCGCCGGATTTCTTGGTCAAAAAGTCAAAACCCTCTTCTCTCGGAATTACTCAGATCTTTCGCAATTGGACAACCTCTTTCGCAATTCAGAATCTCTCGCAATTCAAACTGTGTTTCTCGCAATTGGACTAAGAACATTAAGTAAACTTAAAAATCAAACATCATAACTCTTAAAACACATCTTAATTATCTAAAGATCCAACAAAATGTCTCAACCACCTCACTTCAATTACTACTATCAGCTACAATAATATCCTCAACAACAGCAATTTCATCCTCAGTATCAACAACAACAAGCATTCGTCCAACAGCATCAATTTCTCTCTCCACCACAAGTATCCCCACAACAAATCATGCAACAGAATCAAATGCTGAACAATCCATCCTACTCCAGAGAGCCACATTGGTTTAACAAGATGTGTGAAGCAATCAGTAGTCAGCAATCCCGACATGAAACTGGGAATCAGGATACTCCACCTATGCTGACACCTGGTAACTATGTGCAGTGGGCTAGTAGATTTCTCAGATTCATTGAACTCCGTAAACCCCATGGGAAATATCTTAAGCAAGCCATTGAAGAAGGACCCTTTCCACTTCCAGTTAATGTTGTTCCAGGAACTACAGAAAGAGATGAAACATCAACTCCCATTGCTGTCGCTAACTACACAAATGAACAAACACTGCAACAAGAGGCAAATCAATTGGCAATGTCTTACATACTTCAGGGGATTCCTAATCCTATTTACCGAAGTATTGATGCTCAAAAGACTGCCAAAGACATGTGGGAACATGTGCATCTTCTCATGGAAGGGACTGAGTTAAATCAAGAAGACCTTGAGTCAAAGCTTTACATGGAATATAACAATTTCATCATGGAACCAGGGGAGACAATTGAATCATACTACCACTGGTTCACAAATGTTGTAAATGACCTCGATCGTCATGACATCAAGTTACCTAAGATTGCTATCAATTCAAAATTTCAGGGTTGCCTTGGACCAGAATGGCAGAAATATGCAACATTTTTCAGGCAAACTAAGAAGATTGGTGAGGTCAAGTATGGACTAATGTATGACTTTCTGAAACAACATCAATCTGAGGTAGATAAGGAAGTTGCAGCACGAGGCGGTTTCATCCCAGCACCAACACCTAACTCACTTGCTCTCATTGCTCAAACCAACTTTCCACTACCAAACCAGGAATTTGGTTAATCATCTTTCCAACCTAGTTTTCCCCCACAACCTTCTAACCAAATCATTCCATATGAAGCACCATCACAATACTCTGACAATCAAATGGTTCCATATAACAACTCAGATTCCATGTTGTATTCAAACGCTGATTATGATGAAGAGGAGGATGCATTCAACTCTCTTAATGAAGCATTTGGATTAATTGCTAAAGCATTTGGCAAGTTCACCAAATCCAACAACCGTCTTCGTTCATCTTCCAACACCAGGTATCAAGCTGTTATTAATAATGGCAGAGTGGAAATTCAGAATCGGTCTTCGGGCAGATATGGTTCAGGAAACAGTGGAAACTACGGGTCTCGGAGGTTTCAGTCAGGAGGGAATAGGTTCAATTCAGCAGGGGGTAACAGGAACAGTGTGGGTATTACTCAGAGCAGAAATCAGATGACTGGGAATGCACAGAAAGGCATTGCAAATACTTTAATCACATGCTACAACTATGGTGGGAATGGTCACATGGCAAATGCATGTCCAAAGCCTCGTACTATGGGCAGTGCATATCACAAGGAAGCTCTCTTGATGGCTCTTAAAGATGAAAAGGTAGCAGGAATGGTGACACAGAATGAGGAAAGCTTCATGGCTAATGCTGCATCTGATGATGAGATGGAAGATCTTGAGGTAAATGCTGCAGTAATGCTCATGGCAAACATGCAAGAGATGAACATGTCCGAGACAGGCCCGGTCTATGACACCGATGGTCTATCTCAGGTACCTGATCTACAATGTCTTATACATGAAATTGCTTCACCATCTGCATCTTCATCTACAAATGACAATTCTGTTCAACATGATTCATCATTCTCTTCTCTATCAGATGATCAAATAAACACTGTTGTATCATTTGATGATGATAAAACTGTCGTTTCATTTGATGATTCGATTGACGATGAAAATTTGGATCATATTGAACAAAATGATCCTTTGACTGATCAAGATTCAGAGCTTCAGGCCTTGTTAATGACCACCCAATCACAAATTGAAAAATGCAATGAAATCAATAATAATCTGAAAGAAAAGATTGCAATGTTAACGAAGGACAATGACTGCTACAAACTACAACTTTCGAGATATCTAAAACAAGATAAACGTGAAAAAGGTTTTGAAATTGCTTTCCAACAAGAGTATGTAAAAGTTCAAAATTTAGAAAGTCAAGTTCGTGAGCTAACCGTTGCCAAAGCTGAGCTTCTCTCTCAAAAAGAAAAGGATCAATTTGAATTCAAAAAACAAATTGATGCTTTAACTTCTGAGTTGTTAAAAACTCAATTAGAGCTTTCAACATCTCAGCAGGATCTTCTTGAAGAAAAGCAAGCCACTAGGAAATGTGTTGACTCATATCTTGAGGAAATTCTGGATTTGGAAACCAAACTCAAAGAATTTCAAAATGTTGTGTATAAAACGGGTAATTCTGTAACACAAATTCAAAAAATAACTGTGAAACCGAGTCCTAAAGGAGTAAGTTTTGCACTTGGAAGTGACAAACCCCGTAATTTACATATAGCACTCAAAGATAATCCTAAGTTATACAATGCAACATTTTTGTTAGATGATACCTTTCAACGTGTTGTTATGTATTCTATTGATGAAGAAACTGATTTTCTTGCAAACAAGATTGAGGGTCGATCAAATTCACAAAAAGAGTTTTCAAGAGTACATTATGATTATAATGCACGACCTCATTTGAGCAAATCATTTGTCCCTCCTAAGGACCATCCAGAACAAACGTTAACATACACAAACATAAATGCTCCTTCGTCTATAACTTCTGTCCCCACAACTGCTGCACAATTCAAAGATTGTTTGACAGAGGATCTTGTTGATCCACAAATGCCTAAAAAATGTCGGGTTCTTCGATATTTTCAGACATTTATGGACGACATTTCTCGTTTGGAGAATGAAATTGAGTTTAGTTCTCAAATTCCTGTCTCTTCTTTTCTTTCTCCTGTTCAAAAAGAAAAGAAAGAGATTCTTCAAAAGAAAATTCTTCCTCATGTCAGAAATCTGAAGAAATGCGCAACAAAATGGGAAGATGAGTTATACACGGAAGTAGCATCTATGAAAACCATTTTCAAAGCTAAAGATGACAAGGTTCAACGTCAAAAACTTCAAAAGAAATTTTTAGCAAAAGAAAATGATCGACTCTTAGAAAAAGTTCTGTGTTATGACGTTGTTTCTGTGATTATGAATTCGCTTTATGAGTCATGCAATGAATTACTTGTGAAAGATCATGCTGTAAATGTTGAGATGTTGCAAATGGAGATAGAAAATTTGGTCAAAGAGAATGAGGATCTTCGACAAATCAACAATGATGTGGAAAACAAAGTTTTTAATCTTCAAAAAAGGCTTGATTGGTGTCAAAATCAAAGTGCAGAATTTGAACTAAAATTTCAAAATCTCATAGGGTCTTTATCATTTCAAAACAGTCATGTTCCTGAAAATCACAAGGAAACAAAGGCTTTCTTAAGACTTAAACTGTTTGAAAATGAAAAGGAACTAGATGAAATTCTTCAAAACAGAAATGACACAGTCCGCCTCAACAGAAAATTAGATTCACAAAATCAAGAATTCCAACACATCATTGTTGATCTGAAGAAGAAAATCAGAGTTTTAGACAAAGGCAAAGCAAATGTTCATAAGATTGCCCCAGGGATGTATGTAGTAGACAAAGCAATTACCCAAGCATCAGACTCAACCACTAATACAAACACTTCTACTTCCACAGGACTAGATATAATCTCTAAGGCTAGCAGTTCCAAGACTCCCAAGAAACAACAGAAGAGTAGAGTCAGGAAGTCTAGGAATGGATCATCTAAGTCTTCAGAAGTTAAAGAAAGTAGTTTGAATAACACAGATGTAATGTCAGGAATAGAATCGACCTTAGCTAAGTCTAATTCTACGAATGATGTAACAAATGTTGAATCTATGAATGATAATGTTGATGTTTTGGTTGATGCTAGTTGTATTGTTTGTCGTGCTAGTATATTATCTGGTGATCATCAAAACTGCATTGCTAAAACTCTGTTGAAACGTAAAAAGAAATGAACTAGTGGCTCTTCCTCTAGGCTCAAAACTGTTGCCAAGTCCATTTTAGGGAAACCACCACTAGCTGTTTCTGAGATAACCATTGAAACACCCATAGCCAAACCCAAGACAACTAAATCACCTAGTGCATTCATTAGGAAAAAGGCTGAGACTAGTTGGACATGGCAACGTTGGTTACAAAACACTGCAAGCTTTAAATGGGTTCCCAAAATAATTAAATCTTGTGTTTCTAACCCAATGGGTCCAACCGTTATCAATTCTCCATCTGTTTCCAATGTTTGTGATGCAGGTGATTCAAATTGTCCTATGGATTGTTGATAGCGGGTGCTCCCGACACATGACCGGCAATCTCAAGCTTCTTACAAACTTTATCGCAAAGTTCATTGGAACGGTCAGATTCGGGAATGATCACTTCGCAGCAATAATGGGCTATGGAGATTATGTTAATGGGAACATCGAGATCAGTCATGAATACTATGTTGAAGGCCTTGGTCACAATTTATTCTCAGTGGGACAATTCTGTGATGGAGATTTAGAAGTAGCATTTAGGGAGAAAACTTGCTTCATCCGTGATCTTCAAGGAAATGATTTGACGAAAGGAAGACGCGGAACCAGTCTATACACTATATCCTTGGAAGGCATGACAGCTTCATCTCCTATCTGTTTACTCTCCAAAGCTAATCCCACAAAGGCTTGGTTATGGCATAAAAGATTGTCTCATCTCAATTTCAAAACCATGACTAACCTGGCAAGACATAAATTGGTTGACGGATTACCCAAATTCAGATATGCCAAAGATCATTTGTGTTCTGCCTGTGAACAAGGGAAAAGTCACCGTGCTCATTTTCCTCCCAAAACAGAACACAGCACAGATCATGTCCTCCAGCTGCTACATATGGATTTGTGTGGTCCAATGCGGGTTCAAACCATTAACGGGAAAAGGTATATTTTGGTAATTGTTGATGACTACTCACGATGGACATGGGTCTACTTTCTTAGGACAAAAGATCAAGTCCCTTCAATGGTCATCACGTTTCTCACAAAGATTCAAGTTCAAGTCCGTAACACCGTCAGGATTATTCGTACAGACAACGGCACTGAATTTAAGAATCAAACCCTTCGGGAATACACTGAGAAGAATGGGATTGTTCATCAATATTCAATTGCTCGCACTCCCGAACAGAATGGTGTAGTTGAAAGACGAAACCGTACGCTTGTGGAAGCAGCTAGAACAATGTTGATCAATGCTCAATTACCAGATTACCTATGGGCTGAAGCTGTTAATACTGCATGTTATACTCAGAACCGCGGCATGATCAACAGACGACACAACAAAACTCCATATGAGCTTATACAAGGCAGAAAACCAAATATCAACTACTTTCATGCTTTTGGAGCACTGTGTTACCCGAAGAATGATAGAGATGATCTTGGTAAACTTAAGGCTAAAGCAGATATTGGGATATTCGTTGGCTACTGTGAGAATTCTAAGGGATATAGAATTTGGAATCGTCGGACCGAGGAAATTCAAGAGACTATACACGCCAATTTTGATGAACTCACGGAAATGGCTTCTGAACAAGACCGCTTAGAACCCGCACACAACCGTTTGAACTTCCCAGAATCTTCAGCTGAACCATTACCTTTCAAAAGGAAAGATCTGGAAGATCTGTTTGCTCCTATGTTTGATGACGGTTTGGTTAACAGTACGTCAGAGGCTTCCACAAGTTCCGCTGCTCAACAACTCCCAAATCAAGCACCTGATCCATCAGCATCTACCTCTACAGTAGTTGCTGACGATGCACCACAACCTGAACCATCATCATCAATAGATAAAACACCTCAACCAGCAGTTGAAGATTCTTCCCCCATTTTTAATCAAGTTCCAACACCACCAGATTTTGACGGAAATGCCTTTTTCAATCCATTTGCTCCACCCCCAACCATTCTCGAACCAGGAGAATCCTCCTCGAGCAACATGGAACCGTCAAATCTGAATCACAACATTCAACACTACCCATCTACTCATAAATGGACAAGGGATCATCTATTAGTTAATGTAATTGGCAATCCAGATAACCCAGTTATGACACGACAGAAACTCCACTTAGACGGTGAAACTTGCATTTACGCTCTCACCGTTTGTCAAGCTGAACCGAAAAATATTAAAGAGGCCATGACTTATGACAATTGGATTGAATCAATGCAAGAGGAGTTGGATCAGTTCAAAAGATTGGAAGTCTGGGAACTCGTTGAAAAACCAGATGGAGTTTATGTTGTGGGCTTAAAATGGATTTGGAAAAATAAGTTGGATGCAGAAGGCACGGTTATTCGTAACAAGTCACGGTTGGTTGCTAAAGGGTATAGCCAAGAAGAAGGAATTGACTTCGAGGAATCCTTTGCTCCAGTGGCTAGGCTTGAGGCAGTAAGAATGTTCCTGGCGTAAGCGGCTCATAAGAAGTCCATTAACTATCCTATCCCATCTACACATATCTAAACCAAGATCCAAACATATTAATTTAATTACAAGACCTCAGTTTCATTTCTTTCATCGATATATCAGATCCTTATAAAGATCAAACAAACGAAAGAGTTCACATCATCGATCTATTTTCTTTAATGCTAAGCAACTTTCAATATACGAAAATTAAAGAAAGGACCAAACAACCTTGTTTCATCCTTCTTTATGTTCGGTTAAAAGAAAATCAAAACACGACATATGAACCTACCATGGACCTTCATTGTTACAATAACTTGAAGACGAGACTTTCTCTCTCGTTGCGGTGTGGTTACAAGAGAAGACCTTCTCGTTGCGGTGTGATTGCAAGAGAAGACCTTTTTCATTATGGTGTGATTACAAGAAGAAGATATGTACTCTTCTCGTTGTGGTTTGTGTCCTTTTTTTGAATCTGGTATACGAACAGAGAATGAAGTCAGGAGGCGGATTTTTTAAGGAGGAGGCTGATTGTTTATGATAAGTGTGATTAGGGTAAATTGGAGTGATAAAGGGTGTTTTATATCCGAAATTTTAGGGTTAGGTTGGAGTTGGACGAGTTTGATTGGGGCTTTTGGATGTGGGCCGAACAAAAAAATGGGCCTGGAGCACAAATAAAATGATGGGTTGTGATGAAATATAACCAATTGTTTCTAAGAGCTAATTTTTGATATTTATTGGTTAATGGTTATATTTGAGCTTTCAATTGACAAAATAATTGTTTCACGGGGATTTAAGTGACAATATGACAAATTTGCACGGGGATACGTTTTTGACAAGATCGGGATAAAACCATTATCATAGTTCACTTAAACCGTCAAAAGGCTAGTTTTGGGCATACAACCGCAAGATGTGACTACGGGGTTAATTCTTTATTATTTATTTGAGGTTGAAGTGGAATATCACGGGTGCGTGTACTTAGTATCTTGAAGATATCGGGGTTGGTTGGATGCATGATTCTTCGAGATCCTTGTTCGAGCTTATAACCTTCAAAATGATTAAGACTTAAGTTATCTAGTTATACCTGATGTAAGGAGTTACGTTGTTGTGCTCACAGAGTATATCTATCACTTTAAAGGAGTTACGTTGTAGTGCTCAAGTGTCACACAAAGATGTGGATTATTCAAGATGAATTCATATACAGTAAAGGATGGTTGGATGGGTATATGAATCGACCTATGCTTTAAGGAGTTACGTTGTAGTGCTCAGTATAGGTACTTAGTCAGACAATAGTGCAAGTTTAAGTCACAAGTTCGGGTTATCTTACTTCAGTCTCAAGTTCGTAATACTGGGTTTTCTCCATCAGTGGTCACTACAGAAAGCCGTCGGAATGATAATGGGGTCGGTAAAGAGTTAGATGAGAAGAGTATAGATGAGTAGAGATTTTATCAGCAGTTGATTCTCACGGGCTATTTATGGTACTTCACACATCTTCGACTAATTGGACATACAGGGTTTACGCTGCCTCCGTTTCCATCGTAACCATAGTGTGTATGCTTCTGATTCCGCGAAGACATCGTGGGGGAAGAGAGAGTGTATGTTCTTGGTTGTTCTTTGACTTTTCTTGCATTCTTTGCGAAAATTCTCTTTTTCCAGATGGATCTGCATTCAGGGGGAAGAAATGTGCACATCAGAGACGCATAACAGACTCATGTGATCGAGCTTACAATTTTATTACTACCGGAAGACGTCCGCAGAGATGATCAGTGATTCAGTTTTTGTGATTTTGGTGTAATCATTTCAACTTTCGCAGGGTGTGATGTGCGAAGTAGCCTACTTATGTGAGAAGATCTTGCTAATTTCTTGCATGTTACCCCCGAACTGAGTTTCCGCATTGAGCACAATCGTTACTTAGTACTAGTCATATTTGCGTGGTGTGGTTTACGATGTCATCTACAAATTCCGCTGCGTACTTACAACCTTCAAAAGTTAGAAGACGTGTTAACTACATCAAAGTTTCGAATCTGCTGAAGACGGTTGACAGTTTAGGGGGAAGCTGATTCAGAAACTTCGCCAAAAGGAAGTATATGAAGAAGCCGTTAAAGACATGCAGCATGAATTGGGGGGAAGTTAATCCAGTTCATGTATATTACATCATGTGACTACGAGTAAAGAAAAGTTCTCAAGCCGAGGTACAAGATAAAGACAAAGAGCGTCAACTGTAATCATCCTCAGCACATGAAGAGCTTATGAAGACCTTTCTTTATTTGTATTTTTACTTGTAGGATATGATGTAAGTAATCCCATATGTTGCCACATTGGGGGAAGATTGTTGGGTATGCTTCTCGCACCAAAATGTGACAACATATTTGTGATTACATTAGTTATCTTATTTGCCACAAACACATGGACTAAAAGTGTCATTATTGTAAAGTCATGTGTTTTGGCCCTATATATACCCCTCCTAGACTTCACTAGGAGGGTTGAAGCTTGTGTGTGTTTTTACCTTTCCCTTTCATTATCAATAAAACAAGTTTCCTCTTTATCCTTCTTTACTCTCTCTCACTAAACCTTCACCATGAAGATGATGATCTTTCATCATCCAAGGCCTCCCGATTCACAATATTTCAACCAAAACACGATCCCTCAGAAATATTAAGTGGTGATGTACTCTATGTTAGTTTAGGACTATATATATGAGGTAAGGTTAATGGAGATAAACGTGTCCTCAATTGAGACAAGTGTATGAGTCCTCATCCCTTTGGACGCCACATGAGGGGGGGGGTGAGGGATTTAGTGGAGTTTTTGATGTATTATTTAGGTTATAGTGTGTATTATGGTGTAGTTTTTGCTTTTGCGGAGTAGTTTTGATCCCGATAATTTAAAACGTGTAGTTTTTAAGACACGAAAGTTAAATAAATATCAAAACATAGTATATTTTGTAAAAATGATTACATTTAGTTTAAAATGAGAAATTTTGTTGTTTCATGCATTTTGTAATACCCTGTAATTTCCCATGTCATTTATTAATGTTAATCATCAAGTAATCCAAATTTAAAGTTGAATAACCCATTTCTACGGGTTAATTTTTTTTCTCAAGCAACACTCACCAGTCACTCTTTAACAATTACGAGACATGACATAAATAGCTCACTTGCGCACCGACACTAAAAGTTATATGAACTCTGAGATTAATTGAACCAATCTAATTAATATGTATATATTACAAATAAAATTATTATTTCATTATTCATTTAATTAATTTCATTTTCTTTCTTTCCTTCTTTTCTTGGGCCGAACTCAACCCTTAGCCCATCACATATTTTTTTCTTTCTTCTTTCTTTCGAGTGGGCCGAACACCACTACCAAAAGCCCATGAGACATTTTTTTTCTTTGCTTCTTTGGACCGAACCAAAAACACAAACACAAGCCCAACACTTATTTTTTTTTAACCCATCAATATTTCTTTTCTTTTCCTTCTTTTGCTTACTTTCGACACACACACTCTTGTATTATATTTGTTTGTGTTGATTCTTCATTCGTGGAAACAAAACAAGACCAAGAGCCACCCTAAGGTTTTCTCCAAATCATAACCTAAAGCTTAAACAAATATATTATTGGTTAACCAATGGATTTTATGTTCCTTAGTCCTATAATATGATACACAACTTTTTTTTTCCTTTGGTTCCAAAAACAGTCGACAACTCACAACACTCTCCTTATATTTTTTTTCATTCTTGCGTACAAGGATCAATGCCACCCTAATGTCTCCCTAACACTATACCTAGAACAATAAACAAATGCAAATGTCATACTTCTTTTTGAAACCAAGATTAACCAAAGCATCATGTGCTTCCATATCTCCAACATGCAACATTTCCTTACCTCTTTTCTTTATTCTATTCGAAACAAGTACATGGCATGTTGAACCATCAAATTTGTATCACTTCTTGTAGCATATGAAGCATACAAACTGCCACAAAGCTTTCACCCCACACCTCTATTCGACATGACAAAACTATGACCCTTGACCACCTTTATTTCCCATTCGACTTGGACAAAGTATGCACCACTTTTCTTTCATTGAAACCATGCAAAGTTGATTAGTTTAATCCCAAGGTGATGCATCCATGTGCCTATATAAACCTTAAGTATATCTCATGTCCTCACACAATTCCAACTTACAAATATTTATTAACAAACATAACCTTTCACCTTATTCCTTCTCTTGTACCACTGTCGAGCTAAGGAGAAACAAGCAAAGAGTTTTTGGTCACATAAAAAATCATTGGGTATTTATCTTGAACGAGGGTTAGTATTCGATAAGGGTTTCAAGGTTGATAGCTCGTGTTCTCGGTTCCTTTTCGTTTGTACCACTCTTCGTGTCATCCTAACACTTAGTTGGTGAAGTAAGCTCCTATTCTTAATATTTTTCTTGTTTTTCTATTCGAAGCATACATTTTTGCAACTAAACACATCGAATAAATATCATAAAAAGACTTGAACATGATAAAACCACTTAGACGCTTAAGATTGTATCGAGATCTTTTTATTTAAGCGTGCAACATATATATATATATATTTTGCTACCACTCGATTGTCTATACCATGGTGAAACTAGATATCGAATCATGCAAGCCAAAATAGCATAATCACAACACGAATCGACCTTGATCCTAAGCACAGTCGAGTATTTCAATTTATTTCTCTAAAAACCGAGTTGGGCCTAGCAGGCTAACAAGCCCAATGCAAAAATTCTATTTATATATATATATATATATATATTTCGAACTAAAAGATTTTCGAGAAAATAGGGACTATAAGCTGATGTTATAAGCTAGAAAAGGTAACATTTATGATAAGAAAAACTTAACTTTTCGAAATATAAATTTTGGACTAAAATTGCAAATTTTGCGAAATAAGGACTAAAAGTGTAAAATTCTGGAAAATAGTGTTCAAAAACTGAAATTATGAAAATTAAAATAAAATAAGGGACCAAAACTATAATTAATGAAAAATATGGGTAAAAAGTGTAAAATAATATTTTTGGACTAAAATTGTTAACAAATTAACTTTCGGGTTAAAAATGTAATTTTTACAAAGTTACGGGAGATTATCGTAACTATATTATATTTTTGGAGAATTTATACTTTTTCTTTTTATAAATATGTCGATATCAAAATGTAACAAATAAATTTTCTCAACGATTAATATCGCGTAATAAATAAATAATACGAATATTTTATATAACTTAACTTTTATTACCTAAAAATATTTAAAATAAATACTTTAACTTGTCATTTGATTATTTATATTAACTAAGAATAAAAACATGCTATAAAACTCTAAATCGATAACATCTTTCACAAAACACCAATAATAATTATAAGTCGTTATTTTTGAACTCTAAACATTTAAAAACACACAAATACGACACTACCACATTCGGAGATTTCCACACTCATCATCTCACTCATTGAGACCGAGAAGCCAATAATAATCTAAACTTATCACATTATTTTAGGTCGCAAGTCGGGAGCTATTCATTTACACCATCTTATCACTATTTGATATCTACACTACTAAGGTGAGTTCATAGCCCCACTTTAACTCATTTAACTGTTTTATAAACTCCTTGGGGGAGATACATGCTACTACTTTTTATTATCACAATTGCTTGAAAACTATATGTTTATCTAAATGTGTTGTTGCCTAAGTAAAACTATTATTATATCGATTACTGTCGATACTATCAATTACTATTGATACTATTATTATATCGATTACTGTCGATACTATCAATTACTATTGATACTATTATTATATCGATTACTGTCGATACTATCAATTACTGTTGATACTACTATTATATCGATTACTGTCGATACTGTCAATTACTGTTGATACTACTATTATGTCAATTACTGTCGATACTATCAATTACTGTTGACGCTACTATTATATCGATTTCTGTCGATACTACCAATTACTGTTGGTACTCTATTAACACTTTGGTTTTCATGAGCTTAGTGCAATAATAACTATTTTCGATTTATGGGTGTAACAACGGAACCCACTATCTCTTAAACTTGAAATCTTGTGATCAACTATTTTATTACTAAACCTATGAATTCACTCAACCTTTGTGTTGACTTTTTAGCATGTTTTATCTCAGGTAATTAAAAGAGCATATGACACGGAGTTGGCATTGGGCCCCTTGATGGTGTTAAATGAAGTTATTATTCTTCACGAACTTTTTCTTATCTTTTGTGGAACACCAAACTATTCGAAACTATGTTTTGTACTCTGAAATATTAAAGTTTCTCTATGAATGATAACGCCTTTCAAAACGTCTCTTTGAGTTGTTTTCTATACTTATGACTGTGATCTATGAAGTAATACCCCGATTAGTCTTCCACTGCTACATAGAATTTTACGGGGTGTTACACATTTCCCGAGCCTTCCGGAGTGTCATAACGTAGTTAAAGCTTAAAATGCGAGCCGAAAACGCGTAAAATGTAAAAAGTGCACATTTTGCGTAGAAATGGAAAAATTCAAATATTCGACAAGAAAACAAGTATGAGAGGGAAATAAATCATATAAACATGTAGACTGGGCATAGTCTGAAGTAATTTAAAAGTTTAAATGTACGCATTACGAAGTACACGGGTAACTTTCCCGGCAAAAGCTAATTTACTTAAAATAGAATAATTAAGTAATTAAAATAGTAAAAATAATGACCTCAAAATTGAGAATTGTTACACCTTGTCAACGTAGGCCGCGCAATTACTTTATTAACATCATTTGCATAGTTAATGTAAGCATGTAAAAGGGATACATAATACATATACCTTGTAATCATTAAGTGTTTACACGCCTGTAACTAAGACCCCACTGAGAGAGAATAGATTTTAGCACTCATCTTATACAGCTAAGAATTTAAACGTGTGACAAGTTTTCCTACTATCGGCTTGACCTCTTATCTGTGTTTGTTTTCTATATGTGTCCGTGTTGGCCATTCGCTTATTTGTTCTCTAGTTTTATTTACTGTTTACTTAATCTACACAATCGTGCTAGTCTCTCAGGCTGAAAACCCCCTTGCGTTAGATTAGGGGCATTAGAACTAACTTAGGGTTAAAATACTGATAGATATCTAGGTGTTAACGTTCCACTCTTAGTGTTCAACACTCTACTTACTAACTAGCTACATTGATTGGGTACACTGCTCGTTAGTGTGTGTTATAGGATAAGTCGGCTAAATATAAATTTAAAATTTGATAATATAATCTATTCTACAACGATATACGCACGCATCAAGTTTTTGACGCCGTTGCCGGGGAGTGAATTTTCTAATACTAAAATATCTATTAATATTTTAATTTAGAATTAACCTGATTAGTTTTTAATTTGCTAACTTTGTTGTGTATTTGTATTATTTGCATTAATTGTATTTTTCTGTTTATTTTCCGTTTTTATGTTTGTTTGTTTTCTGTAATTTTTGTTTGTTTTTTGTTTTTTCTGTTTTTCTGCATTGTTACTATCTGTTGTAATTTGCTGAACTAAACGATACAGCGCATCTAGTTATCTAGATACGGCGTATTGCGTTTTTATTTTATATACAGCGTATCTAATTTAATTAATTCGAGTACGACGTATTTATCCCTCTAGATACGGCGTATTCTGTTTTTAATTGGAAAAATTTTCAAAACCCTAAACGTCATACGGCGCATGAGTGTTTCTCATACGACGTATCTATTCTTTATTAAAAACATATTCGAATTCTTTAAATAAATGAGAAACGGCGTATCGATTTTTGTCGATACGGCGCATTAACATAAAAAAAGCTTGTATTTTGAAACGTAACAGACATACGTCGTATACGCATCTGCGTATACGGTGTATTTTTTTATATAAGCGTATTTAAAAATTAATACGTACGGCGTATTGATCCTCATCAATACGGCGTATAATTTTTCTAAAATAAAAGTCTGAGTGTTTTTAATGAAGTAAACATACGGCGTATCCAGATTACTGGATACGGCGTATCGTCTACAGATATCAGCAACTTTTATTTTTCATATTATTGTTTGGTTTCCATTTTTCATTTGTGCTATCTTTCTCCCGGACAAATCCTGCTGACGAATTTATCTCTGTTCACAGGGATACTATGGAAGATATTACCATGGATGAATATTTGGCTATGGAACAAGGGAAGCTACTGCATAAAGCGAATTCTTGAACAGAAAATCTATGGTTTCTAAAGGAAGATGAGGATGAATGCGAGATTATGAGGTTAACTTGAGTGAATTTCCAGCTATTCGTATCTATGATCAAACTTCAGAAGAATCGGTATGGAATAATGAACCCTTGCATTCAACTTTCAATGAGACTTACGACGCTATCGTTTGTGACCTCCCAATAAAGCTTGACTGTTGATATAAATAATGCCTAAAAACGTTATTGACATCTTTCGATATCTCTACGTTTTGATAATCACAAAATGTAAAATCATTAAACGAAAGATTATGACGTAAACAAGTATTTAGTTGTAAATATCTATTTTAACAACTTAATCACTTAAGGTATGAATAAAAAAATGCCTAATGTATTATATGATCAAAGGAACTTTTTCTTAATCACTAGATTTTTTATAAAATGAAACAAACATTTTATATCTTTTACAAAATCATTTTTGGAAATTAAAGGAAAATGTTTAATCCATAATAAATTTATGAATTCAAATTTTCAACCAAAAATGGCAAAAATGTTCCAGAAAAACCTTCCCCACAAAAAGACAAAGCTGGGCAACGGATATAAGGGGCGGCCCCCTTAATTAACTAGGCGGCCCCCTTAATTATTAAGGGGACCGGCCCCCTATTTAAGGGGACCGCCCCGCTCCTCTAGCCCCCAGCTTTGCCTATAAATACTGGTTCATTCCTGGACTTTTTCCTCACCTTTTGCACCCCAAACCTTCTATTCTAAATCTCTTCTTATATCTTTCTAAATCCTTTAATCATATATTCTTAAGCATTGGTTTCTAAGTGATCCAAGCTTCCACCATCCAAGTGCAAAAGAAGAATACTTCTATCAATCAAGACTAGAAGTATTACAACTTAGTATCATCTTGTTACCTAAGTTGTTAGTTTAGTAAACTTTGTAAATCATTCATTCATTTGTGTATAAGGTGTGTATATTAGGTTGAACATAAGTGATTAGATTAGTGTATTGTGTAAGTAGTGAAGAAGGTATATAAGTAGTTGTGTTGTAAAGAAGAAGTGTAGAAGTATTGTAAAGTGGTGAAGTAGTTGCGGTGTGAAGAAGTTGTGAAGCCGTCGTAAAGAAGTCGTGAAATAGTGAAGAAGTACAAGTCACGAAGGAGTAAAGAAATACAAGTAGTGAAGTTGTGAAGAAGTTAAGGTGTGTAAGTAGTGAAGGTGTGAAGAAGTAGAAGAGTATATAAGTAGTGCTAGATCGTGAAATAGTTGTGAAGCCGTTGTGAAGAAGCTGTGAAGCCTTAGTGAAGAAGTTGTGAAGAAGTTGTGATTGAAGTCGTGAGATTGGTTCTAGCTACGATTAGAACTCGACATTTAGCTTTGTGTCGTAAAATTGGTGTAAGCGAAAGTTGTGTAAGGTTTTCTCCGCCATAAGGGAGCTTGTTGAAGTAGTGAAGAAAACTCTCGAGCTAGGTGCTCGAGGAGTGGAGTAGGGCAAGGAAGGTGTCCTTGTAGCCGAACCACTATAAATCCCTCGTGTCTCGGTTTGATCTTTCCATCCCTTACTTATTTCTTTATTTATATCGTCATTACTTTCATACATATAGGCATATATAATTGTTAGTATTATTTAGAATTTGATTTCACATAAAGATCAATTTAAAACTCCATTCATAAAAACAAAACTTTCATAACAAATCTAAAAAGGACTCACATATAATTAATAATATTGTTCAAGCAATATTTTTCACATAAACTATAATCTAAGTTTTTAAAAGGAAACAAGGTTTTTAAAAATAAATTAAAAAGACGAAAAGCTATTCAACCCCCCCCCCCCCTTCTAGTTTTTCCACATTGACCATCTGTTTGAATCGGAGTCTCAAACTACAATTCCGGTTTGCTCAATAAAAACATATGAGAAAGAAGTATTTGATATACTTACGATCGATGTTGATTTGTTTACTTGGGAAACCTCTCTTGAAGCTACATTAAACGAGTTTAAATGTTTGGGCGGCATGGAGAATGATTTGTTTACTTATGATTTAATGATGAGCTACACTAAAGATGAATTACTCCTCCTATGGCCAATGATTGAATCTAAAGGATTGGTTTGGACAACTATTGAAGAAGATGAAGGGAGGTTTCGAATTGAGTATATGAGGAAAACTAATGATAAAAATCCAATGCTTAAGAAGATTGGGTGTGAGAAACAAATTGAGACCCCAACACCCTCCTATATGCCCTATGTTGAGCAATCTAATGAACTAAATATGAGCAACCTTGATGATGAAGGGATGTATACCGAAGCTGAGATTCTGCTCAACAATAGGTTGGTAAGATTAATTGATGTCTCTGTAGAGCAGTGGCTTGACCATAAGTATGGAAACCATAAGCTAGTTCCCAAGGATGAAGTAAGGAGAGTGGTGACTACATGGTTGTCTCGTAGCTTTAAGCAGCAATTCGAGGAGTTTATGGAGTTTAAAAGAAAAATGATAGGCGGGAACTGGCTTTGACGTTAACTAGGATCCTAATGACGATTATTTTTCTTATTGGTTGGCTAGCAAGTTCAAAAACCATAAGACTATGGATCGAGCTACCAAGAATGTACTTTGCGTTTACTGGATGAGAGGAGAAAATGAAGAGGTCGAAACTGATGATGAATCATCAAATGATAATAACTCTACCTATGATGAAGAAATAGCCAGACTATTTAGCATCGACATAGATGTATTCGACTATGAAACACCGCTATGTAGGGAATTCAAGGAATTTAACTATCTTCTTCAAATTGACATTGATACACTTACAGGAGATTTACCAGGATTTAAGACCTATAAAGAATTTAAAAATGCATGGTATTATGAATGGAATGATCAAGTGCCTTGGGTTGAGGGAAAACCTTGGCTTGAACATGGGATTTGGGAAGAGCCTATAAAAGAAGTAAACCATGCATGTCAACCATTTCGATTTAAAGATGGACGTGTTGAATGGCCGACTTGCAATTGGAAGACCGAGAATCGTTGCAATGGTGGTAATCTTCCGGGAATCACTAATGTCGGGTATTTAACTCATTGTGAAAGTTATGAATGGTATGAAGAACTGGAAGACGGAGATTTGAAGAATAAAGCTTTGATGGAAAAGGCGCACTTGGAAGCTCCACAAGAGCATGGAAGCCATGAAGGTGCAGACTTCTGCCTTTGGCTAGAAAAATATTTCGGGAATTATCATAGACTTGATTGTGAACTCATGATGAAATTGGAAGATTATTGGTGGAACAAGAGAAATGAGGAAATGTCGCACAATAATATTTGGAACAACTACTGGCCTCAAAATAACAGGACATGGCATGATAGCAATGTTCCATTGTTAAAGGACAAATGTGAACTACGTGATAAAAGACCAAGATGGCTAGAGCTTGCTAAGCTAATTGACAAAAAAGACAACGAATGGAATGATCTTTTCAAGGAGTTAGACTTGAATGGGTCTTCTGACATTGATGAATTAAGGAATGAAGTCCAATTCCGCGAGGTACTAGGAAGCTTAATAATGAAATATTGCAAGGGATGGGACAACAAGAAAAATGTTCAGAGGAAGATGCTTAAATGAATCAAAGAAAAAATTAACGAAGGTTATGAATCAAGCTCCAGCAACGACACATTGTATAAGGAAGAATTTGAAGATGAAGAAAGATTAAGGTGTAAACATGAGGGTATTAGTTATGAGCCTCATATGATGAAAGTAGAGACCTATGTCCTGAAAAGATATGAAGTTTATGATGATCAGTGCCACGTTCGAATGAAGCGCATTAATATTGAATATGTTCCAATAAGTGGAAAAAATATTTGGTTATTTAAAGACGGGATTATGAAAGAGATGGAGATGGAAGATCTCGTGCATACAAAATAGAAGCTAAAGATGAGTCTAACTTGAAGACTCTGGAATAAAGAAAAGTGCTCACCGGGAGACAACCCGGATTTATCTTTACCTTTTTTTTGTTATTGAGTCTGTCAGACCTGCACATCGATGCGGCGCATCCCTTCCTATGGATGCGGTGTATCGACTGCACAAGTCATATCTATCCTTTATTTTTCTACATTTTAATTTTCTGCATTTTGAACATTCTGTCAGTTGATTCAATGCGGCGCATCTATGTTTAAGGATGCGCCGTATTAGATTTTCTGACTCGTCTTTACTCCAGGCTCAATACGGCGTATCCCTTACCATGGATACGGCGTATCGACTGACCTGATGAAATTTCCAGATTTTTATTTTTAATTTTTAGGTTTATTTTCTACTAACCATCGATTAACAAAGATTGCACTAGCTGTGATTTTCAAATTAACACAGGTTGCTTGCGAAGAAGTGGTGGTATACATACGTTCTAAATTTTTTGTGTGTTGCGAGCCATTCATGGAGGCTTGAACGATTACACACAAAAAATAAAAAGTTGCTCACAAACGCATAATGGGGGATCATACCGAGCAAATCTCAGGGGAGTTTTCCGTTCTAATTCTTTCTATTTCATGTTTTTAATTTCAATTTAAAACAACGAGGACGTTGTTTATCTTAAGTGAAGGGATGGAGAATTAGAACATCACTTGTCCTTATTTTTTTTGGGTTTTAGAGTTACTGCTGCTTGCATGGTTAAGACTGCTAATGGGAAATGCTCTAAGTCATTACCGCTGCTGGTTACAAAGATTACAACTGCTTGTGTATTTTACTACTGCTAGTGTTGCTGATGATGTTCAATAAAATATACTAAGTGGTTACTACTGCTAGACTAAATGTTACTGCTGCTAGTTCAGAGTTGCAACTGCTGCTGAACTTGAAGGAAAATACTCTAAGTAGTTAGTGCTGCTAGAAAAAAAGTTACTACTGCTAGTATTAACTTACTACTGTTGAAGAGTTAAAACTGCTAGAGTTAGAGATACAACTGCTAGAGTGTTTAGTTTGTACTGCTTATGAGATAAACATGTATAGTCGGTTAGATAAATATAGAAAAGATTCTTTTAAGATTTATCTTGTATAGCAAGTAATTGTAAGCCGACTAGGACTCCTTAGTCTATAAAAGAAGGTCCTAGGGCATAAAGATAGATACGATTCTTTAGAAAACTTCAAGGTTGTAAACCCTAATACTTTTAAGTATTCGTATTATTAATAATATTGAAGTGTTTTTTTTGATATTCAGTGTTAAGTTCTTCTTAAGATTAAAGTTTAGATTCCGCATAAACTTTAATATATTCCAAGACAGTTTCTATACCTAGTTGTGTTAGATTTATCTAGCATAGCTAAACCTTTACAAGCTAAGGGATTTGATCAAGTGTTCAATTGGGATCAACAAGTGGTATCAGAGCTTGTGATCTAGAAGTTGTGAATCAAGAAGAACCTGTTTAAACTCATTTTACTGAAGACATGGAGTCAGAATCTACACACATGATTACTGCATCTAAGGTGCCAATGCTCAAGTCTGGAGAGTATGAGCTATGGAGAATGAGAATAGAGCAGTATATTCAGATGGTTGATTATTCTATGTGGGAGGTCATAGAGACTGGAAATTCTTTACCTAAAACAGAAACCTCTGCTGATGGTGAACAAGTTACCTTGCCTATTAAAACTGCTGAAGACAAGGCACAAAAAAGACTGGAAGTAAAGGCAAGAATCACTCTTATGATGGCCATTCCTAATGACCATCAGTTGACTTTCAATCACATCAAGGATGCTAAATTGTTGTTAGAAGCTATTTAAGAAAAGGTTTGGAGGGAATGCTGCTACCAAGAAGACCAGGAAGAATGTAACACCCCAACCCGGCAAGGGTAGAAGTGTCACGCAAATGGTGACATATCAAAGGCAAGCATAACATACGACTTAAATAATACAATTGAAATTCAAAGGTTACAAATGATATACTGAAATTTACATGGTTACAACGGAAACAAAACTAAACACTAAGTCTGCAAAAGCAACTCCTTCTAATGGTCTCTACTTCAGGACACTATCAAAGTCTTCTAAGTCCAAAAGTCTCTTCACTCATACCCAAACCCGTCGTCCTGCTTATTACCTGCCGCACACGAAAAGAAAACGTGCGGCTGAGCTTAAAAAGCCCAGTGAACAGATATATAATAAACGGAAACGAAAGTAAACGGAAATGGACAGAAGTAGCATAATGAATAAGATATAAGTAAAGGTACGAGGGTAAAGGTTTAGGACAGTCATCCACCACGAGCCCAAAACAAATCAAATCATATCATATCGTAACCATAATCTTCAAATCATATAGAGGGGAGACCTCTCAGATAATCAGATAATATGAGGGGTGTCCTCATTCTTCAAATGGAGTAGCTAGCTCCCAAATTTTGTGAAAGACGTGGATTGCACCCATCATCAGTCACCAAATCAAATCATATCATATCATATACAAAGCAAATCTAGGATGCATCCATTCGCCCCCCAAACAAATCATATTGGCCATATCAAATCATATCAAAGTGAGCTCATATCAAATCAAATGGGGACGGTGTAACCAAATCACTAGGGCTACACACTAGTCATGCCAGTGGTGCATCAAAGGCACGGCCATGTTACCTTCATGGCTAGGAAACAAATTTGGCTCGGGTATCAAACTGGGAGTCAAAGGTCCAGGTCATAGGTTCATATCATAATCAGAGTGTCACATCGGAAAGGTCATATCAGAAGGTTCATATCAGAAGATCGTAAGTCAAAGGTTCAAATGTCAAAACAAAGGTTCATATGTCATAATCATAGTCCAAATTTCAAGGTTCATATCATGGTTCAAATATCAAAGGATCATATCAAATGTAGGGAGCATAGCAATGGCTTAGGAAATCCTGGTGTAAACAAAATATGAGAGCGAAGGCTCTTTATTCAAAGAGCAGAATATCTGTACCTTAACGAATACGCAAGCAAAAGAAATGAAAGCAAATCAAGTAGGAGATCACTCCCTCTTCACCCGATCTACAAATAAGCACAAGTTCTCTTATAAGTTCATAGGACCGTAAGGTTTCATTCTTGTTCTCATTCCATATTAGGTGACTTTATGTTATATCATTCCCGTATGCCAATTCAAAGTATTATAGATGATCATATTCATAGTTCAAGATTCTTAATGTCTTTTACAAAGTTTTAGTGTTCATATAGTAGTTTTCATAATTTAGGGTTCATTAGGTAATTAGCATAAGTTTAGGGTATAATATGAAAATATCATCGAGTTACAGATTTTACAAGTCATGACCTTTGGTTTTAGCCAAATATCCATTTACACCCCTTTAGGTTACACAATAAACCCATCACACCCTTTAGTTTACAATTTTACCCTTTTATAACTTCTCACAGTTTTATATACGAAATTGTTAGGTTTTCTATAAATTGAAAATTGTACAAGAACTCAGTAATAAAATTCCCAAAAATTCCCAGAGATGCTCAAATGTCTTAACTATTTTACCAAATTTTTCCAGATTTTATTAAGTAATATAACTATGGATTAAAATTCACCTAAACCAACTCGTCCAGATTTCTGACTGATTTTACTGTACGAAAAGTTATTAGTTAGAAACCTTTTAAGAAAAATTCAAAAAAATCTACAAAAATTCCAGGAAGTAATAGACATCTTATATATTACCCAGTTCAAAGTAAACCTTCTAACTCGACACTATTTGGAAATTAAAAATCAAAAACCCGGACTGATTTTCCAGACTCACAAATCCGATCAGACACATAATTTTCTAAAAATCAAAAAGTAACCTTCCAGGCCTCTAAAAATTACAAACTAAATTTTCCCAGGTAGCTATTTCAATGAACTTAGTTTTAGGCTTTTAAAACACTCAAAGACTCGATTCCATCATAAAGTTACAGCCGTTTAAAGTTAAACAAAATTCCAACTCAGAATCAGACCTCACAGAAACATGTCTATTTTAGGGTTTTTATCATTCCAATCATTAGTTCTTCACTCCAACGATTTTGGTTGAGTCCATAACATATTTAGGTCATTCTATAACATATTTATCATGATCACAACGAAATATTTCAACTCCAAAACTCAGCCGATTCATACATAACAATTTTAGGGTTTTGTTATTTTATGATTTTATGTGGTTTCATGATTCATTCCAAGATTCGTATAGAACATAATAATGAAAACAAGGATCGAGCAAAGAGATACAATACCCTCGTAGACCACGAAGAACACGATAACAAGGAATCAAGGATCACACGAAAAACTTTCTTCCCTTCCTCTTCCTTTGGTTCGATCGACAGCCACAAACACAAGAGCAAAACACACTTTTATTATTAGTTTTTGATTCGTACGAACGTGTATTAATATAACATTATGTATTTACCTTAGAATGAGATCAAGATGGAGGTTTTCTTGTGGTTTTCTTGGTCGAATGGCAGCAGCAAAGTGGCGACAGAATTGGGCAGTTTTTTAGGGTTTTTAGGAGCAACTTTTGGATCGGTATTTTTGAGGGAGTGGACAAAAGATATAGGGGCTGTTTATGGGTTGGTTTTGGCCGACTTTAGGAGGGGAGGGAAAGGTGGATCGGCCCATTTTCAAGACCCAAAACAAACACAATTTAAACTTGACATATTTTCCCTTCTTATTTGTAGTATCTATTCTTTTAATAGTTTTAAAAATTAAATACATAAACAACACGAGATTTTTGGTTCATTAGTACATTATAATGTGTTTCAATATTTTGGTAGTTTGTAAAATAAATCTTATGATGTCTCATAATTATTTCATGCCATGTTTGTTTCGTTTTCATAGGTTTTGTGATTTATTCGAAAGTTGTATAAACTTTAATTAAGTTTCAAATTATGAGGGCAATTTGGTCTTATAACACGTTTTAAATTTTCGGGTTTTACAACTCTTCCCCTCTAAAAAAAAAATTTCGTCCTCGAAAATTGGAATGAAACGAAACAGAAAACACAATAGACAGTGAACGGAAATGTAACAGACTTGTTTCTCATGACTCGTTATTATTGTCAGAGTAGCTTCGGATTTGTCAGAAGAACATATTATACTGAATTTAGATCAAAGGAATAGTGTACCAATCGGAACGGATGATAATCGTATTCTCTAGGGAGCGGTACAGAAAATACATAGGATTTACATCGAATTGATTAGGCGAATCAGATGAGGATACATCGAATTGTAGCAACATTAGGGTGATCTAAGCGTTCAACTTTTCAGCTTCTCAAATAGCCTCGGCTTCAATATAACCTTCCAAAGGTAATCTCATAGGTAAACAAACCTTGTTTTCTCAGAATCCAAAATCTCATATCTTAACTCATAGCAGATCACAATGAACAGATTCAACGAATGCGAAACGTATATATAGCAGAACATAGGTGTATTCCCGTATGATAACAGATCGAATCCGTACGGACAGAAAGCATATCGTTAGATGTCATCCAATAGCAGAAATCTCTATAACAGAACCTAAGATTCTTATCGGCAATGCAGAGGTCGGCAAAACGCGCGTCTAGAATCCAAACGTATCAAATCATATATCAAAGACAGCGGATCAATCATATAGGTAGAATGAATCTAAAATCTCACTAAACGCGGATGATCTCAAACAGATATCAGAAATTCTAAGGCTTCTAAGGCACTTCTCGAAATATCCTATGAACACAATGAGGGTACGTCATATGACGTAAGTATTATCACGTTCGCGAACCGTCATAATACCAGCATCATATGAGTATACCATCATGATGGTCATACTTTATCTCAAGTCGCAAACAAACCACTTATCTTAACCACCTATTAGTCTTTCTAACTCCTAAGGTTGGTCCAAATCAAACATCACTACGGATTCTAAATCGGAGGAATTTTGAACGTACAAATAGCGTAACGAAATGTGTACACCTCAAAATGAACTCGTCGTCGAGACGTTAGGTCTTCCACAATTCATCATCCTTCTCATAACGAACCAACGTCCAACACATGCATAATGAACGTCGAACGGAATTTTCTAATAGGGTAAGGCTCATTCAAAAGATCTCATCGGAAGGTAACGGAAACTTAAGTGGTCCAAGAGAAATGAATTACATCTTCAATATCTTCATCCTTTACAACAATCAAATCTTCCAAATCCCAAACGTTTACTACAAATTTCATCTATCCAATTTCATGATCTTGAATCTTTTCAAATTCCAAGTAGTCGTTCTCTTGTCTAATCATACGATCATAGGGTGAAAAGAAAATCATAAACTTGAGTCTGGTTTCTCAAATCTTCGACACTTCTTCTGGACACTTCGGTGTGGTAGCGTGAATCTCCGACGTGATCACCGTGTACTCCTCTATTTGCGAGTCTGCTTCAGCTCTCACTTCATCTTAGTACAACTAAAATGAATAGAGGACTAAGGTTGCGTGTCTCCTACAGGTCTTCTAGCATGATTCAAAATTCACCAACTCAAACTGCTGTGGACTTCCTGGTTTATGTGCTGGAAGCTCATCTCCTACGGTCTGGTCGTCTTGATGCCCAACTGAAGTCTCCACGTGCTGCTTGGGGTATAATCGAGTCTCATCTCAGTCTGTCTTCTTCTCACCTGCTTCTCTCTTGGTAACGCCTGTTACGAACCTCTTCTGCACATCTTCTACAAAGTTTCTAATTCTGACAATGGTCTTCAGTCTTGGTCTGTTTCGTGGGAGCTCTTCCGTCATCGAATACCTGGTGGTGTTGTCTGCTACAATCTCTGATCGTCAAGTAAATCTATTCTTCTAGAACAAAGGGTCGGTTCACTTCATACTAAAATGGTCAACGTGTTCCTCGTTCGTCTCGGAGCACAAACATACTGTCATACTATGACAATTGTCCGAATACTTGCGAAAACATGAATCTTCTAGCCAATACAATTGACATCATTCAAAACTCATAGTGGTCACACGGGTACTAAAGCAACTTCAGGAAATCTTCTTAGGGAAAAACTTTATATCACAAATCTTTATCTTCACAGATCAAATTGTAATGCTTCGCGGAACTTAATCTCAACTAATTAACTTCCTTCGCAGATGTTCTTGTGGTTGCTTCTTCCGTCTTTCAAACTCAAATGAGGTCGTCTGCTACGGAGTTTCAAAAATAGAACAAATCAAATATTGATACGCGGAAATGGAATAATGATTACGGTTACATTCACGATGGTCGGTGTGCCGCCGCACACTTCTCTCTTTCTTCCTCATAACCCAACAGGAGCATTCAAGAGATCACTGAAGTGAACAAACTCATATCCCATCAGTTCCTACAATCTCTTAACTTCTTCAATATCGTGGTTTCGCCAATTCAGATCAGTTCAATGCAAACTTTACTTCCCAAACGGATCTCAAAAGGTTCATCAGAAACACCAGAAATTCGTACAACAACTTTCAAGTGCCGGAGCTTTCCAAGAGTGGATACTAACAGGCGTTAGGAGAAAATTGAAAATCAAAGAGATCGGAGTATGTGCTTCATAGCAACAATAATCTTAATAGATTCAAATGATTGAGAATATCATATCAAAATATGGTGAAGCAGATTGTTAAAGGTCGCATTTCAATTATTGTAGTCCATGATAGCTTTACAAAAACCACCAATCCATAATCAAGGGGCCTCAAAGTCAAATACATCAAAAAGGGAAACGGATTCTCAGAGCGAATGTGGTTGTCAAATCATACGGATAGTTCACATATCAAATTTAGGTACATGGTTCATCAAAGTGTGGGATGGAAGAGTGAACAGTTCAAAGGATCGGAATTTTGTTTAGCTTATAGCATAGAAATGGTAGGGTGTGCACCGATAGTAATACGAACATCGTTTAACTGTCAGAGGCGAGATGTATGGAATGTCAGTTATTAGCATCAGCATGCTTAGATAACAATTTCGTACTGGACAAATATCAACATCAAATCCTTCTAAAGGAAAATTGGTTAACATACAACGTTCATCATTCAAATGACGGAAGGTAAGACTTCCTCGTCTTCTGCGACAAACGTTCTTATAAGGCATGACTAAAGGCAGAGGCAAGATTCAGAGTGATGCGGAAGCAATTACTACTCACATGGATGTCCTAGACTACCCATTCCTCACCGGTTATGACTTATGTTTCTATGGGAAAATCTTACGCAACTTCGCAAAGGTTATCCTACGAGCGCCTACAGTGGAAACTTAGGGGTCTAACCTACACAGGCCAAGGGTAGATATACTACAAGTCGTAAACCTGTCTCTGATACCATAATTGTAACACCCCAACCCGGCAAGGGTAGAAGTGTCACGCAAATGGTGACATATCAAAGGCAAGCATAACATACGACTTAAATAATACAATTGAAATTCAAAGGTTACAAATGATATACTGAAATTTACATGGTTACAACGGAAACAAAACTAAACACTAAGTCTGCAAAAGCAACTCCTTCTAATGGTCTCTACTTCAGGACACTATCAAAGTATTCTAAGTCCAAAAGTCTCTTCACTCATACCCAAACCCGTCGTCCTGCTTATTACCTGCCGCACACGAAAAGAAAACGTGCGGCTGAGCTTAAAAAGCCCAGTGAACAGATATATAATAAACGGAAACGAAAGTAAACGGAAATGGACAGAAGTAGCATAATGAATAAGATATAAGTAAAGGTACGAGGGTAAAGGTTTAGGACAGTCATCCACCACGAGCCCAAAACAAATCAAATCATATCATATCGTAACCATAATCTTCAAATCATATAGAGGGGAGACCTCTCAGATAATCAGATAATATGAGGGGTGTCCTCATTCTTCAAATGGAGTAGCTAGCTCCCAAATTTTGTGAAAGACGTGGATTGCACCCATCATCAGTCACCAAATCAAATCATATCATATCATATACAAAGCAAATCTAGGATGCATCCATTCGCCCCCCAAACAAATCATATTGGCCATATCAAATCATATCAAAGTGAGCTCATATCAAATCAAATGGGGACGGTGTAACCAAATCACTAGGGCTACACACTAGTCATGCCAGTGGTGCATCAAAGGCACGGCCATGTTACCTTCATGGCTAGGAAACAAATTTGGCTCGGGTATCAAACTGGGAGTCAAAGGTCCAGGTCATAGGTTCATATCATAATCAGAGTGTCACATCAGAAAGGTCATATCAGAAGGTTCATATCAGAAGATCGTAAGTCAAAGGTTCAAATGTCAAAACAAAGGTTCATATCTCATAATCATAGTCCAAATTTCAAGGTTCATATCATGGTTCAAATATCAAAGGATCATATCAAATGTAGGGAGCATAACAATGGCTTAGGAAATCCTGGTGTAAACAAAATATGAGAGCGAAGGCTCTTTATTCAAAGAGCAGAATATCTGTACCTTAACGAATACGCAAGCAAAAGAAATGAAAGCAAATCAAGTAGGAGATCACTCCCTCTTCACCCGATCTACAAATAAGCACAAGTTCTCTTATAAGTTCATAGGACCGTAAGGTTTCATTCTTGTTCTCATTCCATATTAGGTGACTTTATGTTATATCATTCCCGTATGCCAATTCAAAGTATTATAGATGATCATATTCATAGTTCAAGATTCTTAATGTCTTTTACAAAGTTTTAGTGTTCATATAGTAGTTTTCATAATTTAGGGTTCATTAGGTAATTAGCATAAGTTTAGGGTATAATATGAAAATATCATCGAGTTACAGATTTTACAAGTCATGACCTTTGGTTTTAGCCAAATATCCATTTACACCCCTTTAGGTTACACAATAAAAACATCACACCCTTTAGTTTACAATTTTACCCTTTTATAACTTCTCACAGTTTTATATACGAAATTGTTAGGTTTTCTATAAATTGAAAATCGTACAAGAACTTAGTAATAAAATTTCCAAAAATTCCCAGAGATGCTAAAATGTCTTAAGTATTTTACCAAATTTTTCCAGATTTTATTAAGTATTATAACTATGGATTAAAATTCACCTAAACCAACTCGTCCAGATTTCTGACTGATTTTACTGTACGAAAAGTTATTAGTTAGAAACCTTTTAAGAAAAATTCACAAAAATCTACAAAAATTCCAGGAAGTAATAGACATCTTATATATTACCCAGTTCAAAGTAAACCTTCTAACTCGACACTATTTGGAAATTAAAAATCAAAAACCCGGACTGATTTTCCAGACTCACAAATCCGATCAGACACATAATTTTCTAAAAATCAAAAAGTAACCTTCCAGGCCTCTAAAAATTACAAACTAAATTTTCCCAGGTAGCTATTTCAATGAACTTAGTTTTAGGCTTTTAAAACACTCAAAGACTCGATTCCATCATAAAGTTACAGCCGTTTAAAGTTGAACAAAATTCCAACTCAGAATCAGACCTCACAGAAACATGTCTATTTTAGGGTTTTTATCATTCCAATCATTAGTTCTTCACTCCAACGATTTTGGTTGAGTCCATAACATATTTAGGTCATTCTATAACATATTTATCATGATCACAATGAAATATTTCAACTCCAAAACTCAGCCGATTCATACATAACAATTTTAGGGTTTTGTTATTTTATGATTTTATGTGGTTTCATGATTCATTCCAAGATTCGTATAGAACATAATAATGAAAACAAGGATCGAGCAAAGAGATACAATACCCTCGTAGACCACGAAGAACACGATAACAAGGAATCAAGGATCACACGAAAAACTTTCTTCCCTTCCTCTTCCTTTGGTTCGATCGACAGCCACAAACACAAGAGCAAAACACACTTTTATTATTAGTTTTTGATTCGTACGAACGTGTATTAATATAACATTATGTATTTACCTTAGAATGAGATCAAGATGGAGGTTTTCTTGTGGTTTTCTTGGTCGAATGGCAGCAGCAAAGTGGCGACAGAATTGGGCAGTTTTTTAGGGTTTTTGGGAGCAACTTTTGGATCGGTATTTTTGAGGGAGTGGACAAAAGATATAGGGGCTGTTTATGGGTTGGTTTTGGCCGACTTTAGGAGGGGAGGGAAAGGTGGATCGGCCCATTTTCAAGACCCAAAACAAACACAATTTAAACTTGACTTATTTTCCCTTCTTATTTGTAGTATCTATTCTTTTAATAGTTTTAAAAATTAAATACATAAACAACACGAGATTTTTGGTTCATTAGTACATTATAATGTGTTTCAATATTTTGGTAGTTTGTAAAATAAATCTTATGATGTCTCATAATTATTTCATGCCATGTTTGTTTCGTTTTCATAGGTTTTGTGATTTATTCGAAAGTTGTATAAACTTAAATTAAGTTTCAAATTATGAGGGCAATTTGGTCTTATAACACGTTTTAAATTTTCGGGTTTTACAAAGAAACTTTTGAAGCAACAATATGAGAATTTTGCTGCTCCAAGTTCTGAGAATCTTGATCAGACTTTTGACAGACTTCAGAAACTTATCAGTCAACTAGCACTTGTGGAAGTCTCAATTCCTCAAGAAAATGTAAATCAAAACTTTCTGAGAAGCTTGTCACCAGAGTGGAATACACATACAGTCGTATGGAGAAACAAGGCAGATCTTGATACAATGAGTTTATATGATTTGTATAACAATCTTAAAGTTTATGAACCTAAAGTCAAAGGGTCATCTAGCTCAACCTCAAGCACACAAAACTTAGCTTGTGTGTCCTCCTCCAATAATAGTTCTGGAAGTACTAATGAAGCAGTTAATACTGCTCATGGAGTTAGTATTGTTGGCACACATGTTAATGTTGTTGGGTCTACAACCCTTGATAACTTAAGTGATGCTGTTATATATGCTTTCTTAGCTAGTCAATCTACTAGTCCTCAGATTATGCATGAAGATTTGGAACAGATTTATCCAGATGATCTTAAAGAGATGGACTTGAAGTGGCAGATGGCAATGTTGACAATGAGGGCAAGGAGATTTTTAAAGAAGACTGGAAGAAACCTCAAACTCAATGGGTAGGATAACTTGGGTTTTGATAAATCCAAGATTGAATGCTACAACTATCACAGGAAGGGACATTTTGCAAGAGAATGCAGGGCACCAAGGAGCCAAAACTACAAGAATGGAGAGAGCTCAAGGAAAGCTGTTGGGAATTAAACTTAAGCAGTTTAGACGGCTGATTGAAGAACAATTTAGACAGCTGATTGAAGAACAGTTTAGACGGCTGATACAAGGACAGTTAAGACTGCTGATGGAAGAGCAGTTAGGACTGCTGAAGGAAGAACAGTTAAGACTGCTTACGAGATAAAGGTGAAACCGTTTTGAAGATAATTATAGAAAAGATATAGTATATATCTTATTGATATAGAATGATTCGGTTAGATGTTTAACGTGTAAAGGACTCTTTACATTATAAAAGGAGATCCTTAGATTAGGGTTTTAGATATACAATACGATATACGAATACATACAGATCTATTGTAATCGTTCGATATATTGAAGTGATAAGTTTGGTTGATATCGTTGTTCTTATTATTTTATTTAATCAATCACCAAACACGAACTAACATTCTTCTAAGTACTTGGTAGTAAATTCCGCGTGCTATCAAGTATATACTCAAACTATCTCCAACACAACGTGTGTATTTAGATCCGGTCAAGTGGTATCAGAGACCAAGGTTTTTGATACGTTGAGTTTAGAAGAATCAGAAGTATTCACTCACTAGCAATCTAAGAAGATGGACATGGAGACAACTCAAACCTTAATCCTTGCTAAACTCCCCATGCTGAAACAGAATGAATACGACTTATGGCGGCTCAGGATAGAGCAATACTTCATGGTGCAAGACTATGCATTATGGGATATTATTATTAATGGTGATTCCTTCAAACCAGTTGCTGTTGAAGAAACACGTGCCGATGGTTCCAAGGTCACAAAGCTTAACACTAAGCCAGTTACAAACGAGGAGAGAATCAAAAATAAGAATGATCAGAAGGCTAGGAATTTGTTACTAATGGCAATTCCTAATGATCAAGTGCTGAACTTTAGCCATTATGAGTCGGCTAAAACTCTCTTTGAAGCAGTGGTGGAAAGATTTGGTGGCAATGAAGCTACCAAGAAGGCACAGAAAACCCTACTCAAGCAAAGTTATGAAAACTTCACTGCATCAAGCAATGAAACTTTGGATCAAATCTTTAATAGGCTTCAGAAGATCATCAGTCAACTTACTGTGTTGAAGATTGTGATACCTCAAGAAGATCTCAACATGAAGTTTCTAAATAGTTTACCTGCTGAATGGAACACTTATGTTGTGGTTTGGAGCAATAAACTAGAGCTGGAGAATATGACAATGAATGAGCTTTACAATAATCTCAAGATTGTTGAGCAAAAGGTCAAGAAGAGTGGTAGCACCAGTTCCAGTTCAGGGAATATGGCTTTTGTATCTTCTTCAAACAGTTCTAACCATGAAGATGAAGAAGCAGTTGGTACTGCTATACCAACAGTTAGCACTGCTGGTGTAAAAACTAGCACTGCTGGCTTGACTGATGAGACCATATATGCATTTGTATCAGAACAGTCTAGTGGGTCAAAGATCTTTAATGAAGATCTTCTTCAAATTGCTGAAGATGATTTGGAAGCTATGGATTTGAAGTGGCAGTTGGCTTTGATAAGCATCAGGGCTAAGAAGTATTACTAAAGGACTGGGAATAAGATTACTTTCAATGGAAGAGATGTTGCTGGGTATGATAAGTCTAAGGTGGAATGCTTTAATTGTCACAAGATGGGACACTTTGCCAGGGAATGTAGAGGTCCAAGACAACAAAGCAACCAGGGTCAAGGGTTTAAGAATCAGCAAGGGTCAAGGAGAACAGTAAATGTTGAAGAGTGTTCTTCCAAGGCTATAGTAGCTGTAGATGGAGCTGGATTTGATTGGAGCTTCATGGAGGAAGAAGAGGAACCAGCTAACTTGGGTTTGATGGCTTTCTCAGACACTGAGGTATATAAACCTGAAAAATGTTCTAGCTCTTGTCATGCTTTAAAAGATTATGAAAATATTAAGAAACAGTATGATGATCTTAGAGTTGATTATAATCAAATAAGTTTTAGTCTGTCAAATCATAAAAGAGGATTAGCTATTTTGGAAGAACAAATTGTGTTTTATAAACAGAATGAGTCAAACTTTACTGATGAGATAGGTCTTTTAAAGAGGGAATTGGAAATAAAAGAAAATAAAATGAGTGGACTTGTATATGAACTAGAGAAGCTTAAAAAGGAGAAAGAAAACATCCAGTTAAGTTTAGACACTCTTGAATATACTTCAGATGGAGTTAAGAAGATTGTAGAGAGTCAAATACTTAACAAAGCTAAATCTGGTTTAGGTTATAAGTCAGTTGCACCCCCCTTTAGAGGAATGTTTGCTCCACCAGGAATAAATTTAGCTCATACAAGTTTAGAAGAGTTTAAGGATATGGACTTTCCTGGATATGGTGTTAAGATTAGTGAAAATCCTGTTAAATTTGTTAAGGCAGAAGATACTTTTATGAGTGCTAGTGATAAATCTCTTTCTGAGGAAAAGATGTCCTCTGATAGGAACTCAGATGCTCCAACTATTGAGGAGTGGACATCTGATGATGAGAATGTAGAGGTTAAGGAAAAACCTAATATTGTTAAGGTAGAAGTTAAACATGCTCCTAAAGTGGTTAAGACTGAAAACATAAAACCAGTTAGGAAAAATGTTAGATATGCTGAGATGTATAGGACTAAGAACAGATCATCAAGTTCTGAGAGTAGTCATAGAAATTGGAATCATTCAAAATCTAAGACAGTGAATGATAAGTTTGCTATGATTAGAAAAGTATGTTTTGTTTGTGGAAGTTTTGAGCATATGGCTGCTTATTGTGATTCTAACCCATGGAAAAAGAGGGTTACTGGGAATGCAAGGGTGAACAGGAATAATAATGCTAGGGTAAATCAAAATGGTCCAACTAGATTGACAAACCCTAATGCAAATCATAAAATGTTACCTAAAGCTGTTATGTTAAAGACTGGCATCAAAACAGTTTCAACTGCTAGTCAAAATCAGTGGTTTAAAAACAAGAAAACTGTTTCTAGTGCAAAACAATTTTCAAATCATGCACAAACAGTTAAAAGGCATTTTTATCAGAAAACAGCAATGGCTAATCAGAAGTGGGTGCCTAAGATTAAACAAGCAGTTCCAACTACTAGGTCAGCAGTTCCAACTGCTAGACCAGCAAATCCGACTGCTAGGCACTTAAAAGTTAAGGGAAAAAGGGGCAATGCTGTCAAGGCCTCAGCACATTGGGATAAACATCTTACCAGACCCAATGGTGCATCAAAGACCTCAAACAAGTTTTCTCATCTTGATGCACAAGGCAGATCCAAACCAGTGATGGTTTGGATCCCCAAAAGAAACTAACACCTTTATTTTGTGTGCAGGAACATCCCTCAAATGACAAAGAAGATAGAGGATTCTCATACAGTGGATGTTCAAGGCACATGACAGGCAACAAGTCATATCTTTCAGACTTTATTGCTCTGGATGGAGGACTAGTTGTTTTTGGTGGTGGTGTTGGAGGAAGAATTACTGGTAAAGGGGTAATTAAAACTGGTAACCTTGATTTTGAGAATGTGTATTATGTACCAGAACTTAAGTACAATCTTTTCAGTGTATCACAAATTTGTGATAAACAGAACAAAGTTTTATTTACTGATACTGATTGTCTTATACTTTCCCCTGATTTCAAGCTATCTGATGAAAGTCAAGTATTGCTTAAAATCCCTAGAAAGGATAATACATACAGTGTTGAGATGAATAAACTAGTTCCTAAGGTTGGACTTACTTGTCTTGTTGCGAAAGCCACATTGGAAGAATCAATGTTATGGCACAGGAGGCTTGGTCATGTTAATTTTAAAACCATTAACAATATTGCTAAACATGGATTGGTAAGAGGTTTGCCAAACAAAATTTTTCTGAATGACCAAACTTGTGTTTCTTGTCTTAAGGGTAAGCAACACAGAGCCTCATGTAAGCCAAAGACCCAGAACTCTATTTCTCAAGCTTTGTATATGTTGCATATGGACTTGTTTGGTCCTACCTCTGTGAATAGCTTGAATTTTAAGAGATACTGCCTTGTTGTCACTGATGATTATAGTAGGTTTTCTTGGGTATTCTTTATGAAAACTAAGGATGAGACAAGTGAAATACTTAAGACCCTTATTGTTGAGGTAGAAAACCTAGTTGATAAGAAAGTTAAAGTAATCATATGTGACAATGGGACTGAATTTAAGAATAGAGTGATGGATGACTTTTGAAGAGAAAAAGGTATTAAGAGGGAGTTTAGTGTAGCTAGAACCCCACAGCAAAATGGTGTAGCTGAGAGGAAGAATAGGACTCTTATAGAGGCTGCTAGGACAATGTTAGCTGACTCTAAGCTACCAGTTTCATTTTGGGTTGAAGCAGTTAGCACTGCTTGTTATGTGTTGAATAGGGTTTTAGTTGTACAACCTCACAATAAGACTCCTTATGAGTTACTTAGAGGTAGAACCCCTGCTTTAAGCTTCATGAGACCTTTTGGTTGTCATGTTACTATCCTTAATACCAAAGACCAACTAGGAAAGTTTGATGGGAAATCTGAGGAAGGTTTCTTTGTTGGTTATTCTCTGCACAGTAAGGCTTTTAGGGTGTACAATACAAGCACCAAGCAAGTAGAAGAAAATTTGCACATAGAATTTTTGGAGAATAAACCAAATGTTGCAGGTGTAGGTCCAGATTGGATCTTTGATATAGACAGTCTTTCAGATTCCATGAATTATGTGCCTGTTACAGGTACAAATACTAACAATAATGCAGGTTCAGAAGCGGAAGATGATGATTGCATTTTCATACCTGTCATGGAAGAAAGTCCTGTGAATGAGTCTTCTACAAAGAAAGATGATATTCCTTCATCAAGTGGTGTAGACAAAGAGAAGGATGCTGCAGAAACAAGTGGTCAGAATGGTCAAGAAGCTGAAATTCCAACGAGCAGTTCCAATGGAGTTAGCACTGCTCAACCTCAAGTTCCAACTGATGAGCAAAATATTGAGACTGCTGGACCAAGTCAACCTCATCTTGATTCACCAGTTGATACTGCTTCTCAAGCTGATGGTTTTGATTTCTTTGGAGATGGTCTGCAAAACATGCCTACTAGCTATGCAGTTCCTTCTACTCCCCATACTATTATGCATAGGAATCATCCACTTACCAATATCATAGGAGATGTACAATCTAGAATCAAGACCAGAAGGCAAATACAAGACTCAGATCATCATGGATTTCTCAGTATGTTTTATGAAGAGAAACATCATGAAGATGAGAATGAGTGTATGTTTGTATGCTTTCTATCTCAGATTGAACCCAAGAATGTGTTAAAGGCTTTAGAATCATCAAGTTGGGTTGAAGCTATGCAAGAAGAGCTACTTCAATTCAAGATTCAAAATGTTTAGGTTCTGGTTGATCTACCAAAGGGAATGAGAGTGATTGGTACAAAGTAGGTATTCAGGAACAAGAAGGATGAGAGGGGCATTGTTATAAAGAACAAAGCAAGATTAGTTGCACAAGGCTATACTCAGGAGGAGGGTATAGATTATGAGGAAGTTTTTGCTCCAGTTGCCAGGATTGAAGCAATAAGATTATTTCTTGCTTATGCTTCATTTATGGGGTTTATGGTCTATCAAATGGATGTGAAGAGTGCATTTCTGTATGGCACTATTGATGAAGAGGTTTATGTTTCACAACCTCCAGGTTTTGTCGACCCAGAGCATCCTGACAAGGTTTATAAATTGGTGAAAGCTCTATATGGATTGCATCAGGCTCCAAGAGCTTGGTATGAAACTCTGGCTAAATATCTTTTGAAGAATGGGTTTCATAGAGGGAAAATTGATCAAACTCTTTTTATTAAGAAGGAAAAGGGTGATATTCTACTAGTACAAGTCTATGTAGATGACATCATTTTTGGTTCTACAAAGAAACAGATGTGTAAGGAGTTTGAAAAGCTGATGAAAGACCAATTTCAGATGAGTTCTATGGGAGAGCTTACCTTCTTTCTACGTCTTCAAGTACAGAAAAAGTCAGATGGTATATTTATCTCTCAGGATAAATATGTTGGTGAAATTTTAAGAAAATGTCAATTCACAGATGCCAAGGTTGCTAGCACACCAATTGACAAGGAGACACATTTGTTATTAAAGGATCACAGTGGTGAAGATGTGGATGTGCACATGTATAGATCTATGATTGGGTCCCTGATGTATCTCACATCATCTAGGCCTGATATCATGTTTGATGTATGTGCCTGTGCAAGATTCCAAGTCAATCCTAAGGTGTCTCATCTCACAGTAGTAAAAAGGATCTTCAGATACCTTAAAGGACAGCCTAATTTGGGGCTATGGTATCCTAAAGATTCTGCATTTGATCTTGTTGCATTCTCTGATTCTGATTATGCTGGTGCTAGCATGGATAAAAAGTCTACAACAGGTGGTTGTCAATTCTTAGGTCGAAGATTAATCTCTTGGCAGTGTAAGAAGCAGACTATGGTGGCTATATCTACTACTGAAGCAGAATATGTAGCAGCTGCAAGTTGTTGTGCTCAAGTTCTATGGATTCAAAGCCAGATGCTTGATTATGGGTACAATTTCTTAAACACAGTTATACATATAGACAATAACAGTATAATGTGTATCATTAAGAATCCAGTTCAACATTCAAAAACTAAGCATATTGAAATTAGACATCATTTTATAAGAGACTGTGCTGAAAAGAAGTTAATACAAGTTGTTAAAATGCACACTGATAACAACTTTGCTGATCTCTGAACAAAAGGTTTTGATGTAAGCAGATTTCAGTACTTGGTAACAGGTATTGGAATGCTTAATCCCTCAAAAGATTAATGTGTAAATGTTTTTGGATTGTGTACTGTTAGTTGTGCTATTTGTATAGTTGAGACTGCTTGAATGTTTTTAAAATTGCTTGTGAATTTGTTAGTCAAATTGAAAAATTGTTAAAAGAGAATATTGTGTATTGTGTTTTCTTTGGTTTTGGACTAACACTTCAGGTTAAGAAAAGCTTTTTTCTTTGGATTGTGTTTTGAACAGTATGGTGGTTTGGATTGTCAAGTGTGAATGCTTGTCACACAACAAATGGTAATTGATTCACCATGTCTAATCAACATAAGAATCAACTAGTCCAGATCAAACGGTTTCTGGTAAAGACTACTCAAATCCGTTTATGGTTGACAGTTTACCAAAAACTGGTTGGTTATCAACTCACCAAATCTAAGTGTGAAGAGTTGGCTAGTCCATAGCAAACGGCTATTGGTAAAGACAAGTCAAATCCGTTCATAGCTGATAGTTTGCTAAAAACTATAAGTGGATAAAACTGTTTTCGAATCCACATTAAAATTTCAAAATTTGATTTTATCTCTGAAAACTTTTTGCTAAACAGTCTGAACTGCTGGAGTTTACAGTCTGAACTGCTGGCTTCATCAGTTTGTACTGATTGTTCACAACTTAGTTCCTACTGAGTTTATGCTCTGTGATACACCTCTCTCAGAAAGTAGTACATCTGGAAGTGTTGAGAGCAGTTTGAAACTAAAACAACTGAATTGATGGTAACTTGTACAAATGGTCTTATTTGATGCTGAGCTTGGATAACTTATGTTCTAGTTCATTTGATGGTGAGGATTCTTCCAAACAGGGGAGGAATTAAAGTTTGTTCTAGTTGCTGTTAAAGATGTTAAAGATGATTGATGATTATGAAATTCAAGGGAGGAATTAAGAAGTCAGAGATGAATTATAAAGAAGTGCTTAAAGTCTATTCATTATAAAGATGGATTCATTACAAAGCTTCATACGGTTACAAGAAAAACCAACAAAAACTACCAACAAAACAACCTACACAACACAAAAAGTCAACACAACTACTCAAGTTTTCCTTTTCCTTTTCCAGTGATATCCAGCATGATTTTGTTGCGGGCTCCTCTGCTACCCATGAGTTCAGAAACCTTCTTGCAGGGAAGTGCCAGTATTACTGATCTTGGAGATGGAAATTGCTGCTTCTCAGGCTTTTTCTTCTCAGGCTTCTTCTTTGGAACAGGGATCTTCACTGATGATGCTGCTTTCTCAAATTCTTTTGAGAGTAAATCTGATAGCTTTTGAAGTTCATCATCGCCAGAGTCAGATGAGTCAGATGAAGAGGAAGATGAATCATCAACATAAGGAGGAAGTTCATCGGAGGAAATTTCTTCAGATGAGGATATTTTAGTCTTTTTCTTTGAAAGATTAACTCTTGAAGTTGAAGAATAGTTTGGAGGAAAATAGTTGTTCCATCCTGAATCTTCGGAATCTGAAGAAGAGTCAGATGAAATTTCTATGATATTTGGTGGAGAAGAAGTCATTGTGGTTGAAGAATTAAAGATTTGTGTTGAAGAAGATATTGTGTGGATATGCGAGATTTTATAGAGTTAATAAAGGTTTAATGGCATTCAATGCGTGGTTGATATGCAGAATTAACTTTGGGTTGGTATAAGGAATTAATTCCTTGATGGAATTAAATTAATTTTTGGTAATTTTTGAAGGGTTGGTCAAAAGAGTGTGATATATGAAGATAATTCCCAAAGTGTTTCGAGTTTAAAGATAAGTGTTTGAAAGAATCCACCCCATCAACGAAATCAGAAGTTTAATTCGAGAAACTTATTGATTTGCATCAAAATCATAAGTTTAGGGGAGGATTGTTGGGAATTAAACTTAAGCAGTTTAGACGGCTGATTGAAGAACAATTTAGACGGCTCATACAAGGACAGTTAAGACTGCTGATGGAAGAGCAGTTAGGACTGCTGAAGGAAGAACAGTTAAGACTGCTTAAGAGATAAAGGTGAAACCATTTTGAAGATAATTATAGAAAAGATATAGTATATATCTTATTGATATAGAATGATTCGGTTAGATGTTTAACGTGTAAAGGACTCTTTACTGATGAACTCAAATAAGTACATTTTATTATCATCATTTATCCTATTTATTTGACTTGTTTTATTATATTATATATGAGAATTGATACGTTAATGTTTACTTTTGTAATTCTCAGGTAAAAACAAGTATTATGTGAAACTTGGCGATTTTAGACTAATTATGGAGCAAAACAAGCAAGATGTTAAGAGTCTACTGAAATGTACAAGATCAAGATCATCCTGCTCCAGATACGCCGCAACATACTTCTTACATACGACGCATCACTATCAAGATTTCACAAGTTACGATCCAAGACAGCAAAGGACATGCGCCGCATGGAGAAATGGAGTTACGCCGCATCTTAAGGCGGTGTACGAATATTCCTGAATATATTAATCTTGGACCCCACGCGAAGTTAAGTCAATGCGCCGCATCTACTTATCCTATGCGCCGCATCTAACCCTCAGACAGAAACTATAAATACCCCAAGGCCAGACGAATTTCGAGACACTTAGACGACACCTAGCTAAACTCAGAAGAGAAAGACAGAACCCTAGGAGACGAATTCAGACGTATTAGCAGCACAAGACACAACCTAAACGAAGATACAAGAGCTGTAAGAAGGTCCTGCATGTATTCAATTCATTAAGTAGTTTTGTTTTATTGTATTAGTACACTTTAATTCATCAGGATTGATGGGCCGATTCCATGTGACTACGGAAAATCATGGGCACCCCTTAAAATTGCTTTCCCATTAATTAAAGTTTATATGTTGATGTCTTTGGTGACTTTTATTAGTGCATTGATAATCTCTGTGTCTAGCTGAGCATTGCTTGGGTCGCCATGCCCCTTCCTCGCCTATCTATTCTAGCGTATACGAAACGTGGGCATCACAAATGCTCAATATTCTAGGATAGTGGGATAGACATAAGTGATCATTAAGGGTTTACTCGCCGATAAGATTAGAGCCAACGAGAAAGGGTTAATTATATACACTTCATATAAAACTAGCAATAAAACAAGTGACAAGCTACTTAATTATCAGGACAGGTCTTCTTATTGTCTCAAGTATCTATCTGTGTACGTGTGTGCTAATCGCTGATTCGTGCTCATTAGTTTAGTTTTCTATTTAATCATAACCAAACCGTGCCAGTCTCTTAGGCTGAAACCCCCCTTGCGTTAGATTAGGTTGTACAGCTAACTTTAGATATTAAAATACTGATTAGAATAACTAGATAATACGTTCCACTCTTAGTGATCGACACTCTACTTACCATTATATTCATACTGACCGGGTACACTGCTCGTTAAAGTGTGTGTTTTGTTGATAAGTCGGCTAAATATAAATTTAAAACTTGGGTAGGCATTAATACTGCTAAAACCACAATGACATCACGCGCGCACCAAGTCTTTGGCGCCGCTACCGTGGATATAAAAGAATTAGAGCAATACACACGCACATCAAGTTTTTGGCGCCGTTGCCGGGGAGTGAATTGTCATTATCTGTTAATTTGATTAGTATTTTAATTAGGTTTTTCTTTTTAATTTTTAGATTCTAACCGCTAACCCCGTTGTATATTAGATAAATTGCATTCATTGTATTATTTGCATATTTTCTGTTTTTGTGTGTTTTTATTTTCTTTAATTTTTGTTTCTTTTTGTTTGATTTTATTTTTGTTTTTCTTTTTATTTTTTCTGCATCGTTGTACTGTGCTAATACAAACGATACGGCGCATCTATTTTCATAGATACGGCGTATTGCGTTTAATTTTTATAAAATACAACGCGTTTACTAAATTCGAGTACGACGCATCTTTCCCCAAGATACGGCGTATTCTGTTTTTAATAAGAAATTTTTCTAAACGATAACGCCATACGACGCATCTGTTTTTGCAGATACGGCGTATTTATTATTTAAATTAAAAACAGTTTTTGAATTATTAAACAGATACGACGCATCGATTTTTATCGATACGGCGCATCTACTGAATCAAAAATCTTGTATTTTGAAACGTAACGAAAATACGGCGCATTAGCTTTTGTTAATACGACGCATTTAATTTTAATAAATAATAATCGATTTTTGACTGATACGGCGCATTCTAATTCATAAGCGACGTATCTGCTTTCTGAATAAAAGTATGATTAAATTTTAACGATTATAAGATACGGCGTATCCAACTTTTTGGATACGGCGCATCGTCTGCAGATATCAGTAACTTTTATTTTTCATATTCCGTTTTCGTTGTTAATTTTCTGATATATTACTTTCTTGAACATACCCTACTGATGCTTTTGTGATAGTTTCAGGAAGTGCATGACCAGGAGTTCAACTAAGAACTTGATTACACCTTTCGAAGATCCTGAACGAGCCTTACATTCGCTTAAAAGGCTTTTCAACACAAAATGCTTTGAAATTTCAAGTTCGTTCGAGCTTGATTATTTTTCTGAAGAGAAAGAGGAAGAAGAAACAAAAACAATGACGGAAAACACTACTATGGAGGAATACATGAACAAAACCCATGCTGATTACAGTTCAGGAATTGCTAGACCAAAGTTTGATGAAAAGTCAAAGTTTGAGTTGAAGGGTCAGTTTCTCAAGGAGCTAAGAGAAAATGCTTTCAGTGGAACAGAACATGAAGATGCTAATGAACATGTTGAAAAAGTCCTCGAGATAGCAGATTTGTTTACTACAGAAGGAGTCTCTGACGATCAACTTATGCTAAGGATCTTTCCAATTTCGCTTAAAGGAGCTGCTAATAAGTGGCTAAGGAATGAACCTGCTAGTTCAATCACAACATGAGAAGATTTGAAGAGCAAATTCCTGAAAAGATATTGTCCACCTGCTAAAACTGCTAAAAAGATGGAGGCTATCAACAGTTTCAAGCAAGAGCCTGATGAAACTCTTTATCAAGCTTGGGAACGATTTAAAGACCTATTGATGAAATGCCCTCAACATTATCTAAGTCCAATGCAGGAGATAATATTGTTCTATCAAGGACTGGACGTGCCTACTAGACAAATCTTGGATGCTAAGGGAGCTGTGCCTCAAATGAGTGCAGCCAATGCTAGAAAAGCTATCCAAGAAGCTGCTGATCACTCTCAAAAATGGCACGACAGAACCTCTACTAGATCTAAGAGCAGCACTAATTTTGACGGGTTTGCTGCTATTTAAGCTCAATTGGATAAAATTAGTAGAGAGATGAAGAAGCGTGATGAGAAAGTTTATGCTGCCCAAGTTGGATGTGAAAAATGCGAAGGATCTCACTACACTAAAGATTGCCCTAACAAGAATGAAAGTGAGACTTTTGAAGAAGCATACTACACACAATTTGGACAACCATTCCGACCTTCAGGAAGATTTAGGGAAGCTACTCCGGGATACTATCAAAAGAACAACGTTAATTCCACTTATCAAGAAAGGAGGCAGACTTTAGATGACACTCTAAAGCAAATTATGGCCGAGGCTGCTAAAAGACATGAAGAGAACACTGCTATGATCAAAGAAATCCGAGCCTCAACGGATACTATAACAAGAAATCAAGGAGCTTCGATCAAAGCATTAGAACAACAAATTGGACAAATGAGCAAAGTTCTTCAAGAAAGGGGATACGGAAGTTTACCTAGCTCAACTGAAACTAACCCAAGAGATCATGTCAAGGCCATAAGCACCACTAAAGAAGTCACGCCTAACATACCTTTTCCTAGAAGATTGATGAATGGTAATGATGCTGCAAAGCCCGAATTTTTCTTTAATTCTTCAATTAGTTTAAGGAGGTTACTCAAAGAGAAAGCGAAGATTGAAGAGGAGATCAAGGCTGCAATGAAAGAAGAGAGCTCTGCAACCGACTTACATGCCTTGCCTCATAAAGAAAAGGACCCAGGAAGTTTTACTTTACCTTGTTCAATTAATGATATATCTTTCAATAATGTGTTAGCTGACTTAGGAGCTAGCGTTAGTGTTATGCCCCTTAAGACATTCACTACCCTAGGACTAGGAAAATTAGCACCAACTAAGTTGCTTATTGAATTGGCTGATAAAACGGTAAAACGACCTGAAGGGATTGCTGAAAATGTGCTAGTTAAGATTGAGAAGTTTGTTTTCCCCGTAGACTTTGTTATATTAGATATGCCCGAGGATGTTAAGATTCCTTTAATCCTTGGAAGACCTTTCTTGTCTACTGCCCATGCTAAGATTGATGTGTTTAAAAGAAAAATCTCATTAAAAGTAGGGAATAATAAACTAGTCTATAAGTGCCAAAATCCAGCTGAAAGCATAATTAGAGGCGTCTATGTGCTAGGATTAAGAGAACGTATGGACCTCGATCTAGAAGCTAGGCTTATGGGAGAAACATTGATTCAAAACAACTCAACTAATCCTAATCATGAGAACTTCGAAGAATTTATTGACCTTAATGTACCTACCGAACTTAGGCGCGATATTGTTAATGATTCTGATGATGAGTGGTATGATTGCGAAGTAATTAAAAAACGTAGGAGGATAGTTGAGAATACAAATTTGAATAATGATGTGTTTATTGAACTACCACCCCACCTTGCATATTTATGCCTTTATAATAATAAGAATTTCCCGTCTATCATTTTGTCATCTCTGCCCGAAAGGGACAGAACTTTGTTTATACAGATATTAAAGAAGAATGGCATGGAAATTAAGGATGAGCAAGGAGTGTTCAATATTACTGAATTGGCGATGAGGGAGCGCGATGCTTCCGACTCTTTCAGTGATCGATATTAAGGAGCTGAACGTGAGTCTAACTTGAAGACTCTGGAATAAAGACAAGTGCTGACCGGGAGACAACCCGGAAAAATTTTACATTCTGTTCTGTGTCGAGTCTGTCACACCTGCAGAAGATACGGCGCATCTCAATCTTGAGATGCCACGCATCGCCTGCACTGGTCATATCTTATTTAATTTTCTGCATTTTTATTTTTGACTTTAAAACTTTCTGTCAGTTTATTTAATGCGGCGCATCCCTGGTTAAGGATGCGACGCATCTTTTATTCTGATTCGTATTAATTCCAGGCTCGATACGGCGTATCTTTTTCCATAAGATACGGCGTATCGACTGACCTGATGATTTTCATTTTAATTTTTTTAAGTTTTATTTTTACAAACTACTAATGTATTATGCAAGTTTGAACCTTCTTAACTCAGGTGTGTTAAAGTCTGAATGGTATTATAGATTCCTGCATTCTTGTGGATACATCATCTATGAAGCATAAACGTTCTCATCCACAAGAAAGTTGATTTTTGCTCTTATACGAATAATGGAGGATCATACCGAGCAAATCTCAGGGGAGTTTTTCTGTTCTAATTCTTTTATTTTCTAGTTTTTAACCTTTGTAACAAACAATGTGGACGTTGTTTAACTTAAGTGGGGGGATTGGAGAATTAGAACACTTACTTGTCCTAAACTTTTTCAAAATATGCTTAAAATGTGCTTAATATATCAAATTTTAAAAATTTTTAGCATGTTTTTGTTTAAAGTCTAAATTACATAGCTGCACACATAACATTATTTTCAAAAATTGTGAACTTTTCAAAATTCACAAATCTATGAGTGTGCCGGTGACTTGTAAACTTTAGAACTTGGCTTGCATACTATTCGAGACCACCATAATAAGTATTATCTATATAATTGGAATGACTTGTCTAAATTGGTAAATTTATAGGATTACACCCAAATAGCCTTTATATGTTATGTGATATTAACTAACTACACTGGTTAGTTAACCCCCGTATAAACCTTTTGTTACTCTCACTTTTAGAGTAAGATACCCCTAGAAAAACACTCAGAGCCATTCCTTTCGTTTCTTACACCTTTGTTATAATGTTTCGTTACACCCTTACACCTTAGCCTACCCTGTAGATTAAAATCCGTGGTTAATTGCTTTAGGCAAAGTGTGTTTCCTTACATTACCTGTGTTCGTGTGCGTAATTCATTATCTTTGGTTGAGTCAGGAAATTGCACAATGCAATTGGTATGAAAGTAAATATTGTATATCTTTGAGTTTATTTTTCGTGTGTTTACTACTTTCGCTATTACAGTTATTTCTGAAAGTATGAAAAGTATGGAAAAATTATCCGGAAAAATAGTGATAGAAAAGTTGTGAAATTTTACACATATACATTGAAAAAAAAAATTGAAAAAAAAAATAGAAAAGAAAAAGAAAAAGGAAAAGTTGGAAGTTTGTTTTAACCAACTTATGTGAAGTTTTGTATTAAGTGGGCGATATCACCACTATTTGTTATATATTATATTTATGGATTGAATGGGAGTTGGCCGTTATGGGAACGCCAACTGAGGTTATTCTTTGATTGAGATTTTGTTGAGTATAATTCGTGTCTACCTAAAGCGTGTGTTTCAAGTGTTAAAGCGTGAGTTATTCAATGATATGAGTCTTATTCATGGGATGGTTGGGAAAGTAATTTACCACACTTAGGATTTTAATTTATCCGTTTTGTTTATTTTTCATTTTACACCAATTTGTATCCCAAATATTATCCATACCCTACATCATTCTTTATCTAAAGCTTTGATTTATTGAGATTAGGGATTTGAGCAATCTTAAGTATCGTAGTCGTGGATTCGGCTATGTATTTATGATTTTGTCGCCCTTTTTGATATAATATTATTGGTAAAGATTACTTGGTCCTATCTTTAGCCCATTCGAGTTAAGGGTTTGAGCAATTGCAAGTATCGTGGTCGTGGATTCGATCATGTATTTGTGATTTTGTCGCCTTTTCTGGAATGTGAGATCGATAGAGATTAAGAAGGATGATTAACCTTTAACCAACAAACCTTTTTTACCGCTTTAGACTAGTTATTCCTTAGCTTTAGTGGGGGAGATGCGTATACTTGCCAAGCTTATGATAGAATATTCGTCACGACTGGACAGTTAAACGATTAGATTGCTTTTATCAAAATATTTTATTTTATTTCTAATTCGTTAAGTGTTTGGTTGTGCAATTATGAAAAAACGAATACATGCTTAAATATAAAAATAAATCCTAATATCTTTTAGGATACATTTTCATAAGATTAATTCTAAGGTTTACTTGGAGACAAGTAAAGTTCAAGAGGGGGGATATTTGATGAACTCAAATAAGTACATTTTATTATCATCATTTATCCTATTTATTTGACTTTTTTTATTATATTATATATGAGAATTGATACGTTAATGTTTACTTTTGTAATTCTCAGGTAAAAACAAGTATTATGTGAAACTTGGCGATTTTAGACTAATTATGGAGCAAAACAAGCAAGATGTTAAGAGTCTACAGAAATGTACAAGATCAAGATCATTCTGCTCCAGATATGCCGCAATATACTTCTTACATACGGCGCATCACTATCAAGATTTCACAAGTTACGATCCAAGACAGCAAAGGACATGCGCCGCATGGAGAAATGGAGTTACACCGCATCTTAAGGCGGTGTACGAATATTCCTGAATATATTAATCTTGGACCCCACACGAAGTTAAGTCAATGAATCGCATCTACTTATCCTATGCGCCGCATCTAACCCTCAGACAGAAACTATAAATACCCCAAGGCCAGACGAATTTCGAGACACTTACACGACACCTAGCTAAACTCAGAAGAGAAAGACAGAACCCTAGGAGACGAATTCAGACGTATTAGCAGCACAAGACACAACCTAAACGAAGATACAAGAGCTGTAAGAAGGTCCTGCATGTATTCAATTCATTAAGTAGTTTTGTTTTATTGTATTAGTACACTTTAATTCATCAGGATTGATGGGCCGATTCCATGTGACTACGGAAAATCATGGTCACCCCTTAAAATTGCTTTCCCATTAATTAAAGTTTATATGTTGATGTCTTTGGTGACTTTTATTAGTGCATTGATAACCTCTGTGTCTAGCTGAGCATTGCTTGGGTCGCCATGCCCCTTCCTCGCCTATCTATTCTAGCTTATACGAAACGTGGGCATCACAAATGCTCAATATTCTAGGATAGTGGGATAGACATAAGTGATCATTAAGGGTTTACTCGTCGATAAGATTAGAGCCAACGAGAAAGGGTTAATTATATACACTTCATATAAAACTAGCAATAAAACAAGTGACAAGCTACTTAATTATCAGGACAGGTCTTCTTATTGTCTCAAGTATCTATCTGTGTACGTGTGTGCTAATCGCTGATTCGTGCTCATTAGTTTAGTTTTCTATTTAATCATAACCAAACCGTGCCAGTCTCTCAGGCTGAAACCCCCCTTGCGTTAGATTAGGTTGTACAGCTAACTTTAGATATTAAAATACTGATTAGAATAACTAGATAATACGTTCCACTCTTAGTGATCGACACTCTACTTACCATTATATTCATACTGACCGGGTACACTGCTCGTTAAAGTGTGTGTTTTATTGATAAGTCAGCTAAATATAAATTTAAAACTTGGGTAGGCATTAATACTGCTAAAACCACAACGACATCACGCGCGCACCAAGTCTTTGGTGCCGCTACCGTGGATATAAAAGAATTAGAGCAATACACACGCACATCATTTACATTATAAAAGGAGATCCTTAGATTAGGGTTTTAGATATACAATACGATATATGAATACATACAGATCTATTGTAATCGTTCGATATATTGAAGTGATAAGTTTGGTTGATATCGTTGTTCTTATTGTTTTATTTAATCAATCACCAAACACGAACTAACATTCTTCTACGTACTTGGTAGTAAATTCCGCGTGCTATCAAAGTATATACTCAAAGTATCTCCAACACAACGTGTGTGTTTAGATCCGGTCAAAAGCTGTGTCTGAGGAACCTAAGACTTCTACAGCTTTGGTGTCTTGTGATGGTTTAGGAGGATATGATTGGAGTGACCAAGCAGCTGAAGGACCAAACTTTGCACTTATGGCTTACTCTTCTTCATCAAGTTCTGATTCTGAGGTATCTAATGATTCTGTTTGTTCATATAAATCTTGTTTAGATACTATTGAGGAACTTAAGTCTAGGAATGAAAAACTAATAAAAGAAGTAAAGATGTTAAAGTTAGTTAATTTAGGCTATAAAGTGGGCTTAAAATCTGTTGAGGAAAGACTTGAATTTTTTAAACAAAATGAGTCAGAGTATGTAGAGAAAGTTAATGTTCTTGAAGGTAAGCTTTATGTTAAAGAGCATGAAATTATAGGACTTACTAAAAAGTTAGAAAAGGCTCAAAAAAAAAAAAGATGCAGCTTATCAGGAAAAAGAAAAACATCAAGTTAAGGTAAATAAGCTTGAATTTGCATCTGAAAGTGTAAATAAGACAATTGAATGTCAACTTATGAGGAGAGGTTGTGGTATAGGTTATAATGAAGTTCCTCCTTCAATAATAGGAAAGTATGTACCTCCTATACCTGAATTGTCTTGTTTAGTTGAGTCTAATGCTAAGTCTTTAGGAGAGAATAGTAAGTCTAATGAGGAGAAACCTAAGGTTGAAAAGACATATTCTGATGTACCTATCATTGAAGATTGGGTGTCTGATGATGATGAGGAACAGGTGAAGACTAAACCTAAGGTTGAAAGTATAACAGTTAAACCTAGTGTTGAACAAGTTAAGTTTGTCAAACCTAGTTTTGGGGATAAGGAGTCTAGGAAAATTGTTAAAGACACTGAGCAACCTAGGCTATACACTAACAGCCCTAGAGGTAACCAAAGGAATTGGAATGGAATGATGTCTCAAAGGTTAGGAAGTGACTTTGAGATGATCAACAAGGCTTGTTATCATTGTGGTAGTTTTGAGCATTTAATGGAAAATTGATTTTACTATCAAAAGCCTGTTTGGAACTATGCTAGGAGGGTGAATCATCAAAGTTTTCTAAAAATACTCACCCACATGCTAAAAGAAACATGGTTCCAACAGCAGTATAAATGAGATCTGGTTCAGTATCAGTTAAAACTGCAAAGCAAAATGTTTCTAAACCAGCAGTAGTAACTAATACTGCTAGATCAGTTAGTACTGCTAACACAAAAAGAACAGTGAATGGTGCTAAAGAATTGTCAAAGTTTTCAAATAAAGCGCATTCAACTGTAAAAAGGCTCATTTAAAAGAATACAGCAATTAGTGCTGCTACGGCAAAAGCAGTAGCTTCTACTACTAAGCCAAAAGCAATAACTGACACTGTTTTGGGAAATAACTTTTATGTTGTTAAGGCCTCAGCTTGTTGGGCCTGGAAACCAAAAGTTAAAGTTTTTAATCATGTTTCCAGAAACAGCAGTGCATTCATAGTTTTAAAGAAGTATGATTATGTTGATGCACAAGGCAGATCCAAGTCAGTAATGGCTTGGGTCTCCAAAATGAACTGATTTTCTCACTTTATGTGCAGGGCAATCCACAAGTGGAATTAGAAGATAAAGGAGTATTTGACAGTGGATGCTCAAGGCACATGACTGGAAACATGTCCTATCTTGAAGATTTTGAAGCAACTGATGGAGGATATGTTTCTTTTGGGAGTAATCCTAAAGGAGGGAAAATCACTGGCAAAGGTACAATAAAAACTGGTAAATTAGATTTTGATAATGTGTACTTTGTAAAAGAGCTTAAGTTTAATCTCTTTAGTGTCTCACAAATGTATGGCAAACAAAACAGTGTTCTTTTTACTGACACTGAATGTTTTGTCTTATCTCCTAACTTTAAGTTGACTAATGAAAGTCATGTTTTGCTTAAAGTTCCTAGAACAGACAACATATACAGTGTTGATTTAAAGAATATGGTTCCCAAAGGAGGTTTGACTTGTCTCTTTGCGAAGGCCACATCAGATGAATCTAAGCTTTGGCATAGAAGACTTGGACATTTAAATTTCAAAATAATGAATAAATTGGTTAAGGGAAACCTTGTAAGAGGTTTACCTTCAAAAGTTTTTGAAAATTCTGAAATATGTGTTGCTTGTCAGAAGGGAAAACAACGTAGAACTTCTTGTAAGCCCAAAGTAGTGAACTCTATAAGTTAGCCTTTACTTATGTTGCACATGGATTTATTTGGACCAACGTTTTTAAAAAGTTTAATTAAAAAGATGTATTTCCTAGTTTTCATAGATGACTATAGTAGGTTTACTTGGGTTTTCTTTTTAGCAACTAAGGATGAAACCACTAGCATTCTTAAGGCTTTCATAACCAAGGTAGAAAACCTAGTTAACCATAAGGTTAAAGTGATAAGATGTGACAATGGAACTGAGTTTAAGAACAGGGATATGAACCAGTTTTGTGAGATGAAAGGTATTGAGAGACAGTATAGAGTAGCTAGAACTCCTCAACAAAATGGAGTTGCTGAGAGGAGGAATATGACACTTATTGAGGCTGCTAGAACAATGTTGGCTGATTCTAAATTACCTACTACTTTTTGGGCTGAAGCAGTTAATACTGCTTGTTATGTGCAGAATAGAAGTAAAGTAGTTAAGCCTCAACAAGACCCCTTATGAACTTTGACATGGTAGAAAACCATTGCTAGATTTCTTAAGACCATTTGGGTGTCCTGTTACTATCTTGAATACCATAGATCACTTAGGCAAGTTTGATGGCAAGGCTGATGAAGGATTCTTTGTTGGATACTCAATGAATAGCAAAGCTTTTAGAGTGTTCAATAGTAGGACCAGGAAAGTGGAAGAGAACTTGCATGTTTGGTTTAGTGAAAGTACACCTAATTTTGCAGGGAGTGGACCAAACTGGTTGTTTGATATTGATTCACTAACCAAGACTATGAATTATGAGCCAGTTGTTGCAGGTACAGAGTCTAACAATTTTAAAGGTACAAAAGCAAGTAATGATGCAGGTCAAGCTGGTAAGGAGACAAGACCTGAAAAAGATTATATTTTGCTGCCTATTTGGACTGCTGATCCACCCTTCTCAACCTAAGAGTCAAAGAGTTCGCAAGAAGATGATCTTGCTAAAAATCCAAAAGATGATAAAGCAGATGGTGTAAAATCTTCTGATAATGATAAAGTGGTTAATGAAGAAAAGCAGACTGATGAGCAAGAAAAGGATGATGTATCAGATAATATTAACACTAGCAGTACTAACTCTGTTAATACTGCTAAGCCAAGTGTTAATGCTGCTAATGAAGAAATTAACACTAGCAGTACTAACTCTGTTAATACTGCTAAGCCAAGTGTTAATGTTGCTGACAAGGAAGGCATATCTTTTGATGTTGATGACTATCCAGATGATCCAAACATGTCTAAATTAGAAAAAATCTATCCTGATACTGATGATGATGTTCTTGGTACAAGAGTTCACAAGAGTCATCCTAAGGAACAAATAATTGGAGAGCCAAAATCTGTTGTTCAAACAAGAAAAATGATAAAGGATTTGAAGGAACAAGGTTTCTTTGCTAGATCCCTTCATCAAAGAAACAGTCACAAAGACCTTCAAAACTGTTTATTTGCTTGTTTTCTATCACAAATAGAACCCAAGAATGCTCATAAAGCATTACAAGATCCAAGCTGGGTGGAAGCTATGCAAGAAGAGCTTCTACAATTCAAGCTTCAAGAAGTTTGGACTGGTAGATTTTCCTAATGGGAAGAGGGCAATTGGTACTACGTGGGTTTTCAGATGTAAAAAGGATGAAAGATGCATTGTGATTAGAAACAAGGCAAGCTTAGTAGCTCAAGGATACACTCAAGAAGAAGGTATTGATTATGATGAAGTATTTTCTCCAGTTGCAAGAATTGAAGCTATAAGATTATTCTTGGATTATGCTTCATACAAAGACTTTGTAGTGTATCAAACGGATGTGAAAAGTGCTTTTCTGTATAGGACTATTGAAGAAGAAGTTTATGTGTCACAACCACCTGGTTTTGAAGATCCTAATTTTCCTCACAAGGTTTACAAGGTGGAGAAGGCACTATATGGTTTACATCAAGCTCCCAGAGCTTGGTATGACACATTGTCAACATACTTGTTGAACAATGGTTTTAGTAGAGGGAAGATTGATAAAACTTTGTTTATCAGAAGGCACAAAGATGATATCCTGTTAGTTCAAGTTTATGTTGATGATATCATCTTTGGATCAACAAACAAGGTTTTATGTGTTGAATTTAAGAAGCTAATGCATGAAAGATTTCAGATGAGTTCAATGGGTGAACTTACATTCTTCTTAGGGTTACAAGTTAAGCAAAAGGGGGATGGCATATTTATAAGTCAAGATAAGTATGTGGCTGAAATTTTGAAGAAGTTTGGGTTTAGTGATGTGAAACCTGCAAAGACAACTATGGAAACTTCCAAGCCCCTACTCAAAGATGAAGATGGTGAAGAAGTTGATGTTCATTTATATAGATCAATGATTGGTTCATTGATGTATCTTACAGCTTCAAGACCTGACATTATGTTTGCAGTGTGTGCCTGTGCAAGATATCAAGTCACACCAAAAGTTTCACATCTTAATGCTGTGAAAAGAATTTTTAGATATTTGAAAGGTCAACCTAAATTGGGCCTTTGGTATCCAAAAGATTCACCTTTTGACTTAGTTGCATACACTGATAGTGACTATGCTGGAGCTAGCTTGGATAGAAAATCAACAACAGGAGGTTGTCAGTTTTTGGGATGTAGATTGATTTCATGGCAGTGCAAGAAACAAACTGTGGTTGCTAATTCCACAATAGAAGCTGAGTATGTGGCTGCATCAAGTTGTTGTGGACAAGTGCTCTGGATTCAGAAACAATTGCTGGATTATGGGTACAATTTTATGCAAACTAAAATGTATATTGATAATAGCAGTACTATGTGCATTATAAGAAATCCTGCTTATCACTAAAAAATAAAACATATTGAGATAGGACATCATTTTATAAGAGATTGTTATGAAAAGAAGTTAATTCAAATCGTTAAAATCCATACTGATAATAATGTTGCAGATTTGCTCACAAAAGCTTTTGATGTTGGTAGATTTCTATTTTTGGTTGTCAGTATTGGAATGATAAATCTTTGAAAATTCTTATCTCTTTGTGTTTTTTTAAAGTTTTGAAAGGATTAGTACTGTTATTAGGTCAATAAATTGTTTCTGTTGCTAAGTATACTTAGTGTTGCTAAGTCTACTTAAAACTGTTGTGTTAATGCTGCTAATTATACTTAGAACTGCTAGTTATCCTTACAACTGCTAGTTTTTCTGAAAACTGCTGAGTATAATTAGATGGAGTTAATTGTTATTGCTTGTATTTTTCTTGGTCTTGGACTAACATTTGTAGGTTAAGCAAGCAATATTATTGGTGTTGATGGTGTGTGAGAAGCAAAGTGGTGATTTGTTTGATGTGGTGCATCTGATTAATGATAGAATGGATTTGGGAATCTCTTGACAAAGGTTTACACCTGAGTTATGAAGTTCTTTAAAGTCTTTTCTTGAAATCAATCTATTTTTGAACATGAATTGATGGCATAGTTAGTCAGATAGTAACTGAACTAACTCACTCTTTACCATTTTATACTTTCATTAGTATATTGTGTTAGTCCAAGGACATCTGGTATAGAGAACGGCGAGCAAAATTGAATCTAATGCATTTGTGTTAGAGGCAACAACTGCCACGAGCTGGAAACCCTGTCAAAAAGGCTCTTTTAATAAGTCTATCTGATCACAGGCAGTATTTATACTGACATCAATGGTTCTCACACAACCAGAGGTTAAATGCAACCGAAAAATGATTAAGTGTCTTTCTTTACACTTGATCCCTTCAAAATATCTGGCTGCAGTATTGTTTTTAAAGATATTGGGAAAGTACTCCTGGGATTTTTTTTTTTTTTTTTTTTTTTTTTTTTTTTTTTTTTTTTTTTTGGGTTAAAAGTTAGTGCTGCTAAGAATAAACTTAGTGCTGCTAAGTCTAACTTAGTACTGCTAGGTTTCTGCTGCAAGGGTTGAGAGTGTAGGGTATGGTTATGTAACTTTTTACTTAGAGGGTATAAATACCCAATTGATTCACATAATGAGTTTCACGCGCACATAATTCACTCTCATCAAAGCCCTAATTAAGTATTTATCATCAAATTGAAAAATCCCCAAATCAAATCATCATGTCGCACTTAACTTTTACCGAACCACACAATAATGTTGCATTTTTAGAAAAGTCTAATGAGTCTGTAGATTTTACTGAAATCATTGATTTCCTTAATGCAAGCTATATCAGGTTTGCTTTAACAGTAAAACCTACTATATATATTTCCAACATTATATAGTTTAGGTCATCTACTAAGGTCGAAACTCATAATGGGGAAGTACAAATTCATGCCCTTGTAGATGGGCAGAAGATACTCATTACTGAGGCATCTATTAGAAGAGATCTTCATCTAGAAGATGCTAATGGTATTGGGAATCTTCCAAATACTACAATTTTTGAAAAACTTTCACTGATGGGATATAAGAGGAAAACTGATGCTTTAAAATTTTATAAAGGAAACTTCTCTCATCAGTGGAAATTCTTAATCCATACCGTCTTAGTGTGTCTAAGTCCAAAGACCACTGGTTGGAATGAATTTAGTAGTAATTTGGCATCTGCTATAATTTGTTTGGCTGAAAATGATCAAAGATTTAATTTTTCTAAATTAATTTTTGATAGTATGGTTAAGAACTTGGATAGTTCTTCAAGTAAATATTTTATCAATCCAAGGTTTTTACAACTCTTTTTGGACAATCAGTTTGTTAATAAGAAAAGTCATAAAAGATTTTATCCCACTCTCTCTTTTACTAAAAAGGTTTTTACTAACATGAGGAGGGATGGAAAAGATTTTTCAGGCACAGTTACACCATTGTTTCCTACAATGTTGGAACTTGCTAAACAAACTCAGGGTGAAGGTTCAGCAATCCCAGCTATTACCCATCACACACCCATACTTTTGTCATCATCATCCCAACCACAACAACCTAAAAAACATATAAACGTAGGACTCACTCAAAGAACACTGAGCTACCTCAGGCTAGTGGTTCTACTCACAAGGTTGCAGATGAGGCTGTCACTGGTGTGGAGAGTGACATGTTGGTAAGGGCTGCCACTACTGTGACTAGCTTAGAAGCAACACAGGTCAGTGGTACCATAAATAAGACCCAAACCAAGAAAACTTATAATGAGTCAGGTTTCCATGGACCTGATTCAGGTGAAGGACCCAGTCACATGGAAAATAAGGGGGGTTCAGATGCTCAACCTAGGGTTCAGACTGAGCTTTACACTTCCAATGATCCACCTCTCGGGCTAGGTAACACAAGCCGAAGTGGTGAGGATAGAATTGAACTCCTTAGTGAATTGATGGAAACTTGTTACAAACTGTCTGCACAAGTTCTCGGCCTACAACAACTGACTGCTTCTCAAGGTGATGAAATCAAAGCTTGAAAGAGAAGGGTTAGATTTTTAGAAGGCATCAAAAGGTCAAGAACTCCAAAACTTAAAAGAGAACATAAATTAGGCACAACTCAAAGGGTTAGATTTTCTGAAGCTATCAGTTTGGGGGAGGATGCTCCCAAATAGGGGAGGAATGAAAGCCAAGCTTCAGGGGCGGCTAAGGAAAATGAGGGTGCTGGTGTAGAAAGTGAAGAAAATGAGTATGTGACTGCTGATACTCAAGGGAATGAAGTGGTTATGGATTGTGTTGCTAAGGTGGATAGTACTGCTGGTAAAGATGTTGGTGCTGCTAGTGAGCAACTTAGTGCTGCTAGTGCAAAAGATACTAATGCTACACCAGAAGTTACTACTGCTAATAAAGATGGAGTTTCTACTGATGAGGTTATTGATGATGAGAGCATTTTGGCTCATGCACTAACAGAATTGAAGACATCCAAACCATCAACCAAAGGTGTTGTTATAAGAGAACCATCTTCTAAACCACAAGCTACACAACCCCTTCACAAGTCAAAGGCAAAGGGAAAGCTGTACTTGTTGAAGAGCCTGCGGAGGAACCACTTTCAAGAGCAAATCAAATGCAACTTGATGCTGAGGTTGCAGAAAAGTTAGCTAAAGAGTTTGAAGAGGAGAATAAGAAAATTTTGGAACAGAGAATAATTGCTGCTGAGAAGGAAGCTAAATCTATAGAATTGATTGCTGCATGGGATGAAGAAAGAGCTCAGTGTGATGCTGATTGAAAACTTGCCCAAAAGCTAACACAAGAAGAACAAGATCAATATTCAATTGATGAAATAGCTAGAATGTTGAAAGAACTTATAGATGAAAGGAAAAAGTTTTATGATGCACAAAGGTTAGTAGCAAAGAAGAACAAGCCACCCACCAGAGCACAAAGAAGATCTTTCATGTGTGCAAATTTCAAGAATATGGATAATTGGCAACAAAAGGTGTTATCACAGTTTGATGATGGCAGAATTGAAGAACTATACAACATTGCCAAGAGAAAGATTGAGAGCTTTGTGTCTATGAATACTGAAGTGGTGGAGGGCACTGATGAAAAGAAAGAAGAAAGATCTAGTTTTAAAAGAGCAGGAGACAAGTTAGAAAAGAAGAGTAGCAAAAAGCAGAAGTCTGAGCAAAAGGCAGAAGCAGAGCATAAGGCAGAGCAAGAGCAGGTTTATGAAATGGAAGAACTAGAGCAAGCTGAAGTTGATGATGATGTAGAAAAGATGCAAGCTCATACAGAACTTGCATTAGTAACTGAAGAAGAAGTCGTGGATGTAGTTCCTCTCAGTGTCAAACAACCAATTGTTGCTTTTACTTCAGGATTGCATGGGAAGACAGCATATTGGGATATCAAGAGGGCTGATGGTTCATTTGTGAGGTTTGTTAGCTTTCTAAAAATGGTTCATCACTTTGATAGAGAAGATATGGTGACTTTATGGACGCTGTACAAAGAAAAGGTTGGCTAAAACAAGCCAGAACAAATCTATGATAGAGTCATCTAGAAATATTTGAAAGTGGTGATGTTTGAACCACATCATGAGGATGAGGAATGGAGAACTCTAAGGCACAACACAATTCTACAATGGAAATTTTATCAGTGTTGTGGAGTTCATGCTTTGGATGTACATGGTATGACAATCTATATGCTTGTAGAAAAGGATTACCCTTTACAATATCAGAAGGCTATTGTACATCAGATGCTATACGGAAAGAGAAGACTGCAACTCCAGTATCCTTATGATGAAATGGCATATCAACTGCTCAAGAAGATGGAAAAGATTCTAGCACCCAAGGACAAGAAGCAGACTTAATTTTTTGGAAGCATCCTCTTAGTGTTTGTTTGAGCTTAGATTGAAACTTAATGATTTTGGGAGAAAATATCAAGTTTAGGGGAGGATTGTTGGGTTTTAGAGTTACTGCTGCCTGTATGGTTAAGACTGCTAATTGGAAATGCTCTAAGTCATTACTGCTGCTAGTACAAAGGTTACAATTGCTTGTGTATTTTACTACTACTAATGTTGCTGAAGATGTTCAAGAAAATACACTAAGTGGTTACTACTGCTAGACTACAAGTTACAACTGTCAGTTCAGAGTTACAACTGCTTTCAGAGTTACAACTGCTGCCTAACATGAAGGAAAATACTTTAAGTAGTTAGTGCTGCTAGAAGAAAAGTTAGTACTACTAGTACAAACTTACTACTGCTGAAGAGTTAAAGCTGCTAGAGTTAAAGATACAACTGCTAGAGTGTTTAGTTAGTACTGCTTATGAGATAAACATGTATAGTCGGTTAGATAAATATAGAAAAGATTCTTTTAAGATTTATCTTGTATAGAAAATATTCTTTTAAGATTTATCTTGTATAGAAAGTAATTGTAAGCCGACTAGGACTCCTTAGTCTATAAAAGGAGGTCCTAGGGCATAGAGATAGATAGATGATTCATACGTGATTCTTTAGAAAACTTCAAGGTTGTAAACCCTAATACTTTTGAGTATTCGTATTATTAATAATATTGAAGTGTTTTGTTCATTGTTAAGATCTTCTTAAGATTAAAGTTTAGATTCCGCATAAACTTTAATATAATCAAAGACAGTTTCTATATAAGTTGTATTGGATTTATTCAATATTACTTAACCTTCACAAGCTAAGGGAATTCGATCAAGTGTTCAACTGGGATCAACAAAAGGCCCGTTCAAAAGAATACAGCAATTAATGTTGCTAAGGCAAAAAGAGTAGTTTCTACTACTAAGCCAAAAGCAATAATTGATACTGTTTTGGGAAATCATTTTTATGTTGTTAAGGCCTCAGCTTGTTGGGTCTGTAAACCAAAAGTTAAAGTTTTCAATCATGTTTCCAGAAACAGCAGTGCATCCATAGTTTTAAAGAGGTATGGTTATGTTGATGCACAAGGCAGATCCAAGTCAGTAATGGCTTGGGTCCCCAAAATGAACTAATTTTCTTACTTTATGTGCAGGGCAATCCACTGGTGGAATTAGAAGATAAAGGAGTATTTGACAGTGGATGCTCAAGGCACATGACTGGAAACATGTCCTATCTTGAAGATTTTGAAGCAATTGATGGAGGATATGTTTCTTTTGGGAGTAATCCCAAAGGAGGGAAAATCACATGCAAAGGTACAATAAAAACTGGTAAATTAGATTTTGATAATGTGTACTTTGTAAAAGAGCTTAAGTTTAATCTCTTTAGTGTCTCACAAATGTGTGACAAAAAGAATAGTGTTCTTTTTACTGACACTGAATGTTTTGTCTTATCTCCTGACTTTAAGTTGACTGATGAAAGTCATGTTTTGCTTAAAGTTCCTAGAACAGACAACATATATAGTGTCTTTGCAAAGGTCACATCCGATGAATCTAAGCTTTGGCATAGAAGGCTTGGCCATTTAAATTTCAAAACAATGAATAAATTGGTTAAGGGAAACCTTGTAAGAGGGTTACCTTCAAAAGTTTTTGAAAATACTGAAATCTGTGTTGCTTGTCAGAAGGGAAAACAACACAGAGCTTCTTGTAAGACCAAAGCAGTGAACTCTATAAGTCAGCCTTTACATATGTTGCACATGGATTTATTTGGACCAACATTTGTGAAAAGTTTAATGAAAAAGATGTATTGCCTAGTTGTCACAGATGATTATAGTAGGTTTACTTGGGTTTTCTTTTTAGCAACTAAGGATGAAACCAGTGGCATTCTTAAGGCTTTCATAACCAGGGTAGAAAACCTAGTTAATCATAAGGTTAAAGTGATAAGATGTGACAATGGAACTGAGTTCAAGAATAGGGATATGAACCAGTTTTGTGAGATGAAAGGTATTGAGAGACAGTATAGTGTAGCTATTGAGGCTGCTAGAACAATGTTAGCTGATTCTAAATTACCTACTACTTTTTGGGCTGAAGCAGTTAATACTGCTTGCTATGTGCAGAATAGAAGTAAAGTAGTTAAGCCTCACAACAAGACCCCTTATGAACTTTTACATGGTAGAAAACCATTGCTAGATTTCTTAAGACCATTTGGGTGTCCTGTTACTATCTTGAATACCATAGATCACTTAGGCAAGTTTGATGGCAAGGCTGATGAAGGATTCTTTGTTGGATACTCAATGAATAGCAAAGCTTTTAGAGTGTTCAATAGTAGGACCAGGAAAGTGGAAGAGAACTTGCATGTTTAGTAAGAGTACACCTAATGTTAAAGGGAGTGGACCAAACCGGCTGTTTGATATTGATTCACTAACCAAAACTATGAATTATGAGCCAGTTGTTTCAGGTACAGAGTCTAACAATTTTGCAGGTACAAAAGCAAGTAATGGTGCAGGTCAAGCTGGTAAGGAGACAAGACCTGGCAAAGATTATATTGTGCTGCCTATTTGGACTGCTGATCCACCTTTCTCAACTCAAGAGTCAAAGAGTTCACAAGAAGATGATCTTGCTGAAGATCCAAAAGATAATAAAGAAGATAGTGTAAAATCTTTGGATGATGATAAAGTGGTTAATAAAGAAAAGTAGACTGATGAAGAAGAAAAGGCTGATGTATCAGATAATGTTGCTAATGAAGAAATTAACACTAGCAGTACTAACTCTGTTAATACTGCTAAGCCAAGTGTTAATGCTGCCAATGAAGAAATTAACACTAGCAGTACTAACTCTGTTAATACTGCTAAGCCTTGTGTTAATGTTGCTGACAAAGAAGGCACATCTTTTGATGATGATGACTATCCAGATGATCCAAACATGCCTGAATTGGAAGAAATATATCCTGATACTGATGATGATGTACTTGGTGCAGAGGCTGACTTAACCAATATGGAAGATGTAGTTCCTGTCAGTCCTATTCCAACTATAAGAATTCACAAGAATCATCCTAAGGAACAAATCATTGGAGAGCCAAAATCTGTTGTTCAAACAAGAAAAATGATAAAGGATTTGAAGGAACAAGGTTTCTTTGCTAGATCCCTTCATCAAAGAAACAGTCACAAAGACCTCCAAAACTGTTTGTTTGCTTGTTTTCTATCACAAATACAACCCAAGATTGCTCATAAAGCATTACAGGTTCCAAGCTGGGTGGAAGCTATGCAAGAAGAGCTTCTATAATTCAAGCTTCTAGAAGTTTAGACTCTGGTAGATTTGCCTAATGGGAAGAGGGCAATTGGTACTAAGTGGGTTTTCAGATGCAAAAAGGATGAAAGAGGAATTGTGATTAGAAACAAGGCAAGGTTAGTAGCTCAAGGATACACTCAAGAAGAAGGTATTGATTATGATGAAGTATTTGATAGAACTTATGCGCGCCTTCTATAAGTTCTTAGCACCATTTAAGCTCAAGATTGATTAGATCTTATACCTAGGATATAATAACATTGAATATACAGCGGAATAATAAACAAGAACATCAATGTTATGAACAAGATTTTTCATTCATTAAGATTCACATACTCACCTCAATTCTAGATGATCAACTCTAGAATGGTTACACACTAACAAGGATCATAAGATCCTTGAGGCGACACCAACTAAACCCTAGGCATTTACATCTCACGCCTAGACACACACGACACTTTTCAGTCGACTACATATTTGTGCACACCTAAACTAGACGTCCCATGTCCTCTTTATATACTAGAGGATTAGGGTTTACAAAGGAATATCTTTTTAACAATTAAGAATATCTTCTAAATCTTCAGTCTTTGTAGATTTCTCTTCTATCAGATTTAGTCCTTCTTGTTTTCATTCTTCTTGTTTTATCTCATCAAATCAATAAACCCAACAATCTTCCTCTATTTGATGATGACAAAACAACCATGAATCTTGTACGAACTTCCCTAGACGAAGTAGAGAAGTTGAGATAATTAAATCTCACCCATGAATGAAACAAGCTTCCCCTTAAGTCAGACTTCCTTTGTAGCATGCTATACCAGGGATCTACAAGTTGCAAATTTCTTCCCCTTTTTGTCCTCATCAAATTGGGAACTAAAGTATGCAACCTTGATCTTCACAACCACGAACCACTATCATACTTCCAATCCAGTCTTCCATTGTCTCGAATTACCCTCCATGAAGAACACCAAAAAGCTTACTATAAATGAACTCAAGACAAAAGAAACCTAAACCAGCAGTAATAATAACAACTAGCAGTTGTAAAAACCTTCACCTCAAATGTAGCATATAAATGGTCAAACATTTTAACATTAAGTTCCCCCTGAAACCCATATGTTAACCATTTGTTGAATCCTCAATTCTGTAAGCTCTATGTAATGATTACTGATGAAGAAAACTAAGCATTACCAACTTGATGCTGAAGTAGAACAACCCAAACTTGTGTCTTATGTCTTGCACTATGTATGTGATGTTGGGAATTATCAAAAGGTACGAAGAAGACTTAATGAAGAACAGACTTAAGTTAAGTCTTGTAGCTATGATATTAAGTCTAGTTGTTAGTTAAGTCTGGTTTTGTAATAGTTAAGTCTGGTAATTATGTTAAGTCTTGTTGACTTAATAGTTAAGTCGGGTCAGTAAAGTTAGGAAAGTTTGTTAGTATTAAGTTAGGAAAGGATATGTATGAGTTAGGTATCTTTATAGAAGATACGTAAATATCTTTTCACACGGTTTTGTAATTAGGGTTTCCTTCAATTATAAAAGGAACCCTAAAGATCATTATTATGCACGTACGAATTGTGTGAGTTAGTGAAATATACGAAGTTAGTGATAACTCTGTGTTCTTCATTGTTCTCGTTAATTTTCCGCGTTAACACTAACAGTTGTGTAAGAGTTTCTCACTTGGATTGATTTGGATTTATTCAAGTCATCCACTAAGTAATCAAAGGCTACTTAGAGATCCATACAATACGTGGACCTACAAGTGGTATCAGAGACTTTAGAGAGACTCTGAATTCGAAGAATACAACACCACAAACAAATTCTCAATCAATTCACCCTACACAATGTCTGGCCTTGAGTAGTGATGCGTGGTTTTGCAACCTTACAACAGGTTTTACCTATCGAGGGATCTCAAGAGGCTTACAACCCCACCAGGCAGTGTACCTGACCGATGTAGTATAGTGTAGTGGTAAGTACGGGGGATTGATCGTTCTCCACAGGGAATAGTATTCGTTAGGTATGAAAGACTACTCTAATTAGGTCTAAGGGTTGAGGAAGATTCTTTTTTTATGTTTTTATATTTTTATGAAAGCAAGTAAAATGTAACACCCCCAACCCGGCAAGGGTAAAGATGTCACGTTAATGGTTTCATATCAGATCAAACAAAGCATACTTCAATAGTAATACAATAAATTTGTCAAAGGTTACAAATGAATTACAGATACTATAGGGTTACAAATGAACTTCCACTAAATACTAATTCTGAAATAATAATAACTTCTAATCACTTCTAAATCCAGAATAGCTATCAGTCTTCTAAGTCCAAAGGTTCTCTCACTCGTACTCATCTCCCAACTAAAACCTGCCGCACACGAACAGAAAACGTGCGGCTGAGCTTACAAAGCCCAGTGAACAGATATATAATAAACGAAAAAAAGAAGGTAAACGGAAATAATCAGATGTAGCATAATGAAAGAGATATAAATAAGATACAAGAGTAAAGGTTTAGGATAGTTATCCACCACGAGCCCAGAAACTCAAAGTCATAATCTCAAAGTCACATCTCAACATCATAGTCTCACAATCAGAGGGGATACCTCTCAGGCAACCAGATAATATGAGGGGTGGCCTCATGTATCAAATGGGGTGGAGTAGCTAGCTCCCAGAAATGTGAAAGGCGTGTAATGCACACAAGCACCAGTCACCTCAAAGTCATACTCAAAGTCATAGTTAAATCCACTAAACATACATGCCTAGGATTGCAATCCATACGCCCCCACTCAAAGTCAATCTCAAACTCATAATCTCAAAGTCATCATGGCCATATCATAATATAAAAGGGGACGGCGTGAGAAATCACTCCCCCACACAGGAGTCATGCCAGTGGTGCATCACAGACACAGCCAGGTTACCTTCCTGGCTAGGAAACAGAAAAGGTGGCTCGGGTATCAAACTAAGAGTCATATCTCAAGGTCATCTCAAAGTCATATATCAGAAATACATCTCAACGTCATATCAAAAGGTTCATGCACAAGGAAACATAGAAATGGCCTGGGAAATCTTAACTGAATCATAACTCATAATCATAATCAAGGTTCATCTCAAAAGTTCATTTTAAAACTTCCATCAAAATCCATTTTAACAATCCTTTATTTGTGCCTTTAATAAAACGATTCTTTAAAGTAATTTTCACAAAATATTCTTTCAAAACAGTTTTTCATAAAAATTAGTCTTCCAAAATAGCCTTCATAAAAGTTAGTAACATTTATATAAAATGGTTTTGCCTCATTTATAAACACCCTTTTAAAATAGTTTTTCCTCAAAACATTTTCAAGATATAATTAGAAAAGGTTTTCATAGCATAGCTTCAGATCAGAATTCATATCAAATGGAACTCAACTGGGGAGGTTCAAGCAAAGGGAAATCATAGCAATCGAATCAGAACTAATGGATTCAGAATACGAGAGAGATCATGAGAAACCTTAAAAGAAAGGTCAGAATATCTGTACCTCATACCGCAAATGAAAACACAACAGAAAATATCAAGGTCGGAAGCAAACTCCATCTTCAGCGAATCTACACGAATTCATAACTAACTTATTAAAAGCTTATTTAATTCAGATTACTTATTTAGTCGGCTTTCCAGTTTTAGTAATTTTCCATATTTAGTAACTTTCCGAATTAAGTGAGTTTCCAACCTCGGGTCACAGTTCACAATTTAACAACTTAGGGTTTCACTATCAAAATTTGGTTAACACCAAATAGATCACCAAAATCTTCAACAAGGTCTACATGAGCAACTAATCCTATATTAAAATAATAATCATTTAGCTTTCTAGTATCCAAAGTCTTGTTTATTTATTTCAGTTTATTACATTACTTTTGTAAATTATGCTTATGACACTAGTGGTTTGAAAATACCATATACTGATTTGAAGAGAATTTACATATTATAAATAGGTTATAGGGCTAAAGTAGGATCGGAGTTTCAACATCTCATGAGATTATTTGAGAACATTTGAATTAACTTAGGGGTACAATGTGTAAAATCATAAATGGTGCATAAAGATATCAATTGTCTTCTCCACTGATGTTTCTCTACATACCGCAACTCGAACAAATTCTCGTTTTTGTTTTCGTTTAGCAAACTAGGAGGCCTTATTAAGTTCATGATTACTAAATGATAGTGACACATTAATAAACGATGTGTATTTTGTTTCATATTCATTTTCGATTCATACACATGTCGAAGGAGACCGCTGTTTACGTTTATCATAGTTTATTATTAGTCTATTGCAATTAATATTGAGCACTAACATTATGAGTTGTTAACAATTATAAGTAGCATACGTTTAATATTATGGCTCAGAATTACCTCCATGCCAAACGAGGATAGATCGATATCGAAAATGAGCAAAAGTATGAACATCCCGATGAACATGGACAATATAGATCAACGAAATGCGATCGAACCCCAGTAACCCCACATATACGAACGGCAAAAATACAACTCTGTCCAGTTGCGGGCTGTAAGCCACGAGTAGATGAAACTGAAACCTTCTACTTGAGCACGGACCGATCGAATTTATATAACCCGAACAGGAACACCAACTTGAACCTGTAGCGAACAAAACCGAACTTTTCACCTGAACACGAACAGGTCGAAACAACCCTCGAAGAACCTCGACGTGAATGGTACCCAAACTCATATTTTGATAATACTTAAATCACTATGTTTTATTTGCAGCGGCAATATTTATCTTTTTGGGTTAGAAACAGTGATTGCGTTGTGATAGGGCAAGTGAGTTTATATGGACGTGGGTAGGGTAACTGACAGTTCGAAATTCACGGGATTTGAGCGGAGGAAAGTTTGACTATGCTTGATATGAAGTTTTGAATATTTGTAACAGATATCATAATATAATAGTTAAGAAATAATGCATGGTAAGTAAGGTTTACTTCCTTTCAAATAAGCTGCTAGTCGACTTCTTGTTTATCAAATGGTCCGGATGTATTTGTGCTTGATGTGTGAGTTTTCTGTTTGTGAAAGTCGACTAGGATAAATGAGATGGGAGTCTCGGCTAAAAAAATAAATATGGGGAAAGTACAAAAATGGTAATTAGCTAATTTTTAGGGTGTAATTGGAGACCCAATTAATATAAATTCTAATCACGAATATAGACGCGTTTTAGAGTTCCATTCGCTTGTGACATTTCGAAATAATCGGCCCAATACAACTTTACTAATGTGCGATATATTTCTAGGATATTTAAATACGTACATTTTATTTTATCATAAGTTTTACTAAAGGTATAAATGTGTATTGTTCAAATATTACGGTTTTTTAAATACTTAGGTTAGTCTATATTGTATTTTATTATTCGTCTTTCGTAAAATTCAAAATTAGAGGGTATTTTGGGCATTTCGGATTATATAAATTTTGGGGTTTTACAACTATTCCCCTCTTAAAAGGAAATTTTCGTCCTCGAAAATTGAAGTCGCAAGGTGAAACGAAATCGTAGCAAGTCGCAACAGATCATCGTAATATTCTCATGCTTGAGGAGGCTCTTCCAAAAGATCTTCAGACCAAAGGTTTCTCATGACTCAATCAAAACAAAATGGGTTCAGATTCCTCAGAAGGAGACAAATTGGGTTGATTCGGATTTAAAGAACCATAAAACATAATTCGATGATAGGTGGATCTTCTGAAAAGTTACATGGAGTACGAACAGAATTTCAGATCAGATTTACTGTGTTACCAGTAGAGAGCTCTACAAGGAGTTTTAAGCTTTATAACAGAGGTCAACAGAATGCAATACGAGAGTTCAAATTCATCCAGATATTTAATGAACGAAAACAGAGTATACGCATAGGTAGAATGAACCTAACGTCTCACTAATCACAGTAATCCAACGGATAACAGATTCTAAACTTCTTAGGTACTCCCCCAAGACATCCTATGGCCACAATGAGTGCACGTATATGGTGTAAGTATTATCACGTTGATCAGGCGTCATAATACTAGCACCACATAAATATGCCTTCATGATGATCATACTTTATCTCAAGTCGTAATCAAAACCACCTACCTTAATCCCCCTAGTACTTCTACAGTCTCAGAGGTCATCAAAAATCAAACCCATAACTAAGAGGAGAACGAAACTACTCGAAGGAGTTAACGGAAATCCCAGAATGTCTATCAGAATTTGGTACATCATCAAAAGCATCAGATCATCTATCGTTTGTCAAATTTCACATAACAAAACCATCGTCCACCATACGCAGAATGAACACCGAGCAGAATTACTAACAGGGACATAAATCATTCAGGGAATCCTATCTTAAGTAACGGAAAATTGAGTAGGTCAAGAGGAAAATGAATTACGTCATCCATAGCTTCATTCTTTACCAAAATCAACTCTTTCAAACACAAACGTTCACTTCAGAATTATCTTCCATTCAAATACATGATCTTAAACTTCTTCCAAGTCAATGCAGTCTATCGTATGATCATAGAGTGGAAAAGAAATATCAACTCGAGTCTGGTCCCTCAAGCCTTCGGCACTTCTCCTTGGGACTGTGGTGTAGTAACGTGAATCTCAGGCATGGTCACTGTGCCTTCTTCCATTCGCGAGTCTGCTTCTGCTCTCAATTCATCTTAGTACAACTAAAGTGAATAGAGAAGCAAGACTGCGTATCTTGGCAGTTCTTCTCACACCGTTCAAAATTTGCCGACTCAAACTGCTGTCGTCACCGGGTGCGTGGTAGTGTTGTCTGCTACAATCTCGGGACGCCAATCCAATCTACTCTTCTCGAACAAAGGGTCACTCTACAAGATGGTCTACATGATCCTCTTCATGCATAAAACTGAAATACTTCCCGGAGGTTACTCTCAGTTTGTCATCTCCCTTCTTAGATGTTCTTGTGGTTGCTTCTTCAGTCCTTCAATCATCCACAGAGGTCGTCTGGTACGGAGTTTTACAAAGATAGAATCAATCATTCATTGACACGCTGAATTGAAAGATGGTCATGGTAGTGATACGATTAGGTTTACGATAGCCGATACTCCAAAGTTTCCTCTTTCTTCTTCACAAGTTAACAGGGTGTTCAAAATGAAACACTGAAGTGAACAAAATCATATTCCATCATCTCCTCCAATTTCTCAACTTCTATGGCGTCATGGTTCGTCAACTGAGATCGGCTCAAATTTCATTCTACTTCTCAAACAGGAGGGAAAACCCAAAGTTCCATCGGAGAACAACAGAAAAAATTTGTACAACAAAACTTCCAATGCCAAAGCTTCTAAGGATGGGTAATAGGTGTCAGGAGGCAACCAACAATCAGATGAGATCGAGGTAGATGTTTCCATAGCAGCGTTAACAGATTTGAGCGGTTACCGGTTATCATAACGAAAGTGGAATGAAACATATTACTAAAGGTCACAAATCAGATACGGTAGTCCCTGGCAGCTTATGAGGGCCAGCCAATCCATAACTTAAAGACCTCAAAATCGAATATGTCAAAAGTGAACGGATTCATAGGATGAGTACGGTCGCCAAGCCAGACGGATAGTTCATATATCAAGGTCAAGTACATGGTTCATCAAAGTGTGGAGATAGATAAATGAACAATTCAAGGTGTTGGAGTCTTGTTTAGCTATTTAGCATAAGTGGCAGGTAGGTTGAGAGTCATCGGAAGTACAAACATCGTATAACTGTCAAGAGTGAGGCATATCGAATATCACTTATCAGTTTCATCATGCTCAGTTAACCATTTCTTATCGAGACAAAATTATCGTCATATCCATGGCTAATAATCACCAGAGTTCTCATAGGAGTAGTAAAGAATTTCGCAAGGACGGAGTAATATCAGATGATACATTTTATATCCAGCATGGGTAATTTAATTTACAGAATGGGTCAAACACCTTAAGGTTAAATGACCTTCGGAATGGTCAGAGGAGTATCAAACTGCTTATCAAATAGGTCGGAAGTGAAGAACAAAATTAGGTAGAGATAGCAAAAGTTTAACAATCGGAAATCATGGTAGGGAGTTCAAATTGGTTTCAAACACCGAAGGTGAGACATCAGAGGGTAGTCGTCAATGATCAATCAACCTATCCTTTATCAGAATAAAAATCAAGTTAACTATTCAATGAAAACAGATCGACAACGCAAGTCTTATCGTTCAGAAGTGAGGGGAAAACATTCTTATACTCGTGGTTAAGACACCACCAGACTTCTCATGGAAACGGAGATGTTTAAGACGGACTCAGATAGGGTCAGAAGATTCATAGATTATCAAAAGCAAGTCACAGAATGTATCAAGTAGGTTATCGTCATGGAGATTCTCAGAATACCCGAAGAGACATCAAAATGATTAACAAAAGAATCAGAGATCGGAGTCGAAATCTTAAGTGTTGCAAAGCGTGAGCTTTCAATCTCCAAAAGTGCTCTCAACAAGTGGGGCACGAATCAGAGTGATGCGGAAGCAATGATACTTAAACAAAAGCCTTATAGTCTACCCATTCCTCACTGGTCAGAACTTAAGGTCCTATAGGGAAATCCTAAAGCAAAATCTTTAAGGTTATCTGGTGAGCGCCTACAGTGGAAACTTAGTGGTCCAAACTTCACAGGTCAAGGGTAAATGTATTACGAGTCGCAACCTGTCTCTGATACCATAAATTGTAACACCCCCAACCCGGCAAGGGTAAAGATGTCACGTTAATGGTTTCACATCAGATCAAACAAAGCATACTTCAATAGTAATACAATAAATTTGTCAAAGGTTACAAATGAATTACAGATACTATAGGGTTACAAATGAACTTCCACTAAATACTAATTCTGAAATAATAATAACTTCTAATCACTTCTAAATCCAGAATAGCTATCAGTCTTCTAAGTCCAAAGGTTCTCTCACTCGTACTCATCTCCCAACTAAAACCTGCCGCACACGAACAGAAAACGTGCGGCTGAGCTTACAAAGCCCAGTGAACAGATATATAATAAACGAAAAAAAGAAGGTAAACGGAAATAATCAGATGTAGCATAATGAAAGAGATATAAATAAGATACAAGAGTAAAGGTTTAGGATAGTTATCCACCACGAGCCCAGAAACTCAAAGTCATAATCTCAAAGTCACATCTCAACATCATAGTCTCACAATCAGAGGGGATACCTCTCAGGCAACCAGATAATATGAGGGGTGGCCTCATGTATCAAATGGGGTGGAGTAGCTAGCTCCCAGAAATGTGAAAGGCGTGTAATGCACACAAGCACCAGTCACCTCAAAGTCATACTCAAAGTCATAGTTAAATCCACTAAACATACATGCCTAGGATTGCAATCCATACGCCCCCACTCAAAGTCAATCTCAAACTCATAATCTCAAAGTCATCATGGCCATATCATAATATAAAAGGGGACGGCGTGAGAAATCACTCCCCCACACAGGAGTCATGCCAGTGGTGCATCACAGACACGGCCAGGTTACCTTCCTGGCTAGGAAACAGAAAAGGTGGCTCGGGTATCAAACTAAGAGTCATATCTCAAGGTCATCTCAAAGTCATATATCAGAAATACATCTCAACGTCATATCAAAAGGTTCATGCACAAGGAAACATAGAAATGGCCTGGGAAATCTTAACTGAATCATAACTCATAATCATAATCAAGGTTCATCTCAAAAGTTCATTTTAAAACTTCCATCAAAATCCATTTTAACAATCCTTTATTTGTGCCTTTAATAAAACGATTCTTTAAAGTAATTTTCACAAAATATTCTTTCAAAACAGTTTTTCATAAAAATTAGTCTTCCAAAATAGCCTTCATAAAAGTTAGTAACATTTATATAAAATGGTTTTGCCTCATTTATAAACACCCTTTTAAAATAGTTTTTCCTCAAAACATTTTCAAGATATAATTAGAAAAGGTTTTCATAGCATAGCTTCAGATCAGAATTCATATCAAATGGAACTCAACTGGGGAGGTTCAAGCAAAGGGAAATCATAGCAATCGAATCAGAACTAATGGATTCAGAATACGAGAGAGATCATGAGAAACCTTAAAAGAAAGGTCAGAATATCTGTACCTCATACCGCAAATGAAAACACAACAGAAAATATCAAGGTCGGAAGCAAACTCCATCTTCAGCGAATCTACACGAATTCATAACTAACTTATTAAAAGCTTATTTAATTCAGATTACTTATTTAGTCGGCTTTCCAGTTTTAGTAATTTTCCATATTTAGTAACTTTCCGAATTAAGTGAGTTTCCAACCTCGGGTCACAGTTCACAATTTAACAACTTAGGGTTTCACTATCAAAATTTGGTTAACACCAAATAGATCACCAAAATCTTCAACAAGGTCTACATGAGCAACTAATCCTATATTAAAATAATAATCATTTAGCTTTCTAGTATCCAAAGTCTTGTTTATTTATTTCAGTTTATTACATTACTTTTGTAAATTATGCTTATGACACTAGTGGTTTGAAAATACCATATACTGATTTGAAGAGAATTTACATATTATAAATAGGTTATAGGGCTAAAGTAGGATCGGAGTTTCAACATCTCATGAGATTATTTGAGAACATTTGAATTAACTTAGGGGTACAATGTGTAAAATCATAAATGGTGCATAAAGATATCAATTGTCTTCTCCACTGATGTTTCTCTACATACCGCAACTCGAACAAATTCTCGTTTTTGTTTTCGTTTAGCAAACTAGGAGGCCTTATTAAGTTCATGATTACTAAATGATAGTGACACATTAATAAACGATGTGTATTTTGTTTCATATTCATTTTCGATTCATACACATGTCGAAGGAGACCGCTGTTTACGTTTATCATAGTTTATTATTAGTCTATTGCAATTAATATTGAGCACTAACATTATGAGTTGTTAACAATTATAAGTAGCATACGTTTAATATTATGGCTCAGAATTACCTCCATGCCAAACGAGGATAGATCGATATCGAAAATGAGCAAAAGTATGAACATCCCGATGAACATGGACAATATAGATCAACGAAATGCGATCGAACCCCAGTAACCCCACATATACGAACGGCAAAAATACAACTCTGTCCAGTTGCGGGCTGTAAGCCACGAGTAGATGAAACTGAAACCTTCTACTTGAGCACGGACCGATCGAATTTATATAACCCGAACAGGAACACCAACTTGAACCTGTAGCGAACAAAACCGAACTTTTCACCTGAACACGAACAGGTCGAAACAACCCTCGAAGAACCTCGACGTGAATGGTACCCAAACTCATATTTTGATAATACTTAAATCACTATGTTTTATTTGCAGCGGCAATATTTATCTTTTTGGGTTAGAAACAGTGATTGCGTTGTGATAGGGCAAGTGAGTTTATATGGACGTGGGTAGGGTAACTGACAGTTCGAAATTCACGGGATTTGAGAGGAGGAAAGTTTGACTATGCTTGATATGAAGTTTTGAATATTTGTAACAGATATCATAATATAATAGTTAAGAAATAATGCATGGTAAGTAAGGTTTACTTCCTTTCAAATAAGCTGCTAGTCGACTTCTTGTTTATCAAATGGTCCGGATGTATTTGTGCTTGATGTGTGAGTTTTCTGTTTGTGAAAGTCGACTAGGATAAATGAGATGGGAGTCTCGGCTAAAAAAATAAATATGGGGAAAGTACAAAAATGGTAATTAGCTAATTTTTAGGGTGTAATTGGAGACCCAATTAATATAAATTCTAATCACGAATATAGACGCGTTTTAGAGTTCCATTCGCTTGTGACATTTCGAAATAATCGGCCCAATACAACTTTACTAATGTGCGATATATTTCTAGGATATTTAAATACGTACATTTTATTTTATCATAAGTTTTACTAAAGGTATAAATGTGTATTGTTCAAATATTACGGTTTTTTAAATACTTAGGTTAGTCTATATTGTATTTTATTATTCGTCTTTCGTAAAATTCAAAATTAGAGGGTATTTTGGGCATTTCGGATTATATAAATTTTGGGGTTTTATATTTTTATGAAAGCATAAAATCTCGGGTTTGAAAGAGTGGGCGGAATTAGTTGCTAGTCAACTAACCCAAATTACTACGAATGCAAATAAAATAAAATAACAGAAAATAAAAAGTTGGTGAAAACTTATGTGTAGAGAAATGTGTTTACTTAGATTTCCTTACTCCCTAACTATCTTTTACCGGTTGATTAGTGTGTATTAGTTGCGTGGATGACGGGTGTATTCCTTAATACCAATCGTGGGGTGGCGTACGTACTTCCCCAACTCTACAAGCTCCTACTTCACTCCTATGTCGAGCCGGCTAGGAAGCTCCTAACATGGGATCACTAGAATTCGCTTGTGCATTAAATACAACCATAAAAACCTTTAGTACGCATTTGGTTCATGTTTCTTAAGACGTTCAAGCAAGTTACCGAATAGGAAGTTAGCCAGTTTTCTTAAGCCTAACATAGATAAACAAACATCCAATACAACTAATAACACACTAATAACCAATAATCAATAGCTAGGTTTCATTAGATCTAAGCAAACACAAGATAAATCTAGCCTAACATATTAACCAAAAGACAAGAACAAGATAGAATCAAACAACACATAGACATATTGAATGATTAATTGATAACTTATCTTTAATGTAACATGGAAGATCTCAAGGCAAAAAGCCTTGAAAAAGATGCTAAAATCGTCTTAGGGTTTTCTCCCAAGAATTCCACACTAAGTTCCACACTAATGACAAAAAATTAGAAAACTATATATAGACTTTTGGATCTGACGGCGTCACGTTATGGAGTGTGACGCCGTCACCTCGCCGCTTCTAGGGTTCCCGGATGACCTTCTTGACGCCGTCCCTCTTTAGTTCTCCAAAATCCGTTCTGGCTTATCAAGGCTTGACGCCGTCAGACCTTGAACGTGACGCCGTCCCTCTTTGAATTAAGCCGTGACGCCCTTGATCAGGTTAAAGCGTGACGCCGTCAGAATTCACATGCAATTTTCACTGGCTTATCATGAGTAAATTTCACATCCACCTTTTCTTGCCAAGCCATGACGCCGTCTGGAGTAAATCCTGACGCCGTCAAAGGTAACTTCCAGCACAATTTTGAGACTTTGTCGTTTTCTTCACTTTTATGCTCCAAAAACGTCCAAAATGCCTCCTTTTCCAGATTTCTCCTCAAAAGTACCTAAAATGACAAAAGGAACGATTTAGGGTAATATTTGATCAAATAAATACGATTTAGGGCATAAATGACCCCTTAAAAGCGGTACACTTTTCGCTTCATCAAATACCCTTACACTTGAGATTTGCTTGTCCTCAAGCAAATGCGCTTTTATTCTAATCAAAATACAAGTTAGGGGTCATTTAATGCAAACATAAAAGTAATTACAACAAATATTCGTTCCACTTTAATCATAATAAGCACGGAGATTAAAAACTAGCACCTCACAAGTAGTGTTTAGATACTCACATCTCTCAAGTGTCATCAAAATAAATCTCATAAATGAAAACGGATAATATCTCTCACTACCTGTCATAGCAAATAGATTACCATAGGCTTGGGAAAGAATCGAAAACCTCCTCCACTAGGCGTAAGCACCTAAGATAAACTATCAAAGAGGGCTTTTAAATGGGTTATAACGTTAGGTGTAGGGAAAAGGAAAACACGGTTTTGTTGGATAAAGGATATTTTACTGGTGGCGAGTTAAAGATCTTGATCAATTACATGTACTATACAATGTTGCTAAGCCAAGACTCGACTCAATCTTAAGCTAATGAAAGAAAATAACAAAAACATAAAATAAACATAAAATGAAACGGGATGGTAGTCCGTATGTTTTTTCTACTTTTTCTTTTTCTCATTTTTTTGTATTTTTCTTGATTTTTTCGATTTTTTTTTTTTTTTTTTTTTGTGCATACATTCTTACCCTACCATCCAAAATAATACATCATAGAGGCATTGCATCCCCCTTACACTTAAACTTTTACATAACTTTACAAATAACTATTCTAATGACTCGAATTAAGATAATCGAAAAACTTGGAGTACTTTTTAAAATATTTAGCACATATGGGGGTAATAAATGATGTTCTTCCCCATTACTCCATTACACTAGTACTTTACCCATGAGTCCCAATCGTCCCAAAACAATATGTACAAGGATATGACTCGACTTAGCAACCATGTAATCAACTAGATAATTAACTTGGGTTTAAACAAATGTTGTCACAATAATGCACTAAAAATGAGTGCATACAAGGTAGGCTAAGGCGATTTGGGTGTACATTTTAGTGGGGTGTAACAAATTCTTCCTTTAAGTAAAATGCTTAAAGGTCGAAACGAAAAGATAGGCTCTGAGGGGTGTACTAGGGTATCGTGTACTAAAAATGAGTACAACGCAAAGGGTGTGGGAGAATTACTTGACCAATGTAGCCAAAGTAATTATAACAAAAACACAGGTGTAAAACAATGGGTTAATCCTAATGCCTCTTATCACGTAGTAAATCTAACTACACGAATGTAGTCTCACTTGTGGCCTCGGAATGGTCCTAACGCAAGTTCTAGAATCTAAGTGCTACCGGTACACACATCATAGCATAAATGCTTTTCCTACCAATTCTAGGGGCGAACCTCACATATTTGGGGGTGGAAAATTTTTTAGTGGTACGGTTTCTGTGCTAGTCATATAACTCCTATCCGTGAGACGCTCATTAAGATCAAAGTTTCACTCCTATATGTTGTAAAAAATTTTAAATTTGGCACTAAAATTGCCCTAACAGGTATTTCTCTCAGTTTTATTACACATCAACTATTAAACAAACAAAAATCAAGCGTAATAGCATTCTCTAATCGTACTTTTACCCCCCCTTACACTTAAGATGAACATTGTCCCCAATGTTCAAATAACAAATGTAAAAGCATAAAGTAAAAGAATGAAATCAAATACTCCCCTGATTCGCTCGGTGGATAATGAAGTTACACGGTTAGATCTTCTTCCAAGGTAATGTAGAAGCTCCATGACTAATGCATCGCCAAAAGCTTGATCCAACAAACATTTCCTTGTCCAAAATAACCTGTTAAACCTGAGAAAACAAACACGAAAACCTGCATAACAACGGCGGGATAAATCTATATATAAGGATATAATGCTTGTGGAATGATAATTTTGCAGATTCCTGGAGATTATAAGTTGGAGATTTAATAAAAACTTTTATGAAAACAAAACTTTCAAAAATTTCTGAAAATTAAATCTGACGCCGTCAGGTTATAGACCCTGACGCCGTCAGGAATGACCTGACAAAAATTCTCATTTTAAGTTTCCGGAAAATTTCTGGAAAAACCTTTACCTTACTTCCTGGAAATCCTGCAAAACATCATTATGACTCGATACAAGCATTTGACTCAAACAAATACTAATATGTATGCTAATTTAATATTATTATGATTCATGTTAATTTGTGTTTTAATAAACCGATTTAGATTTCCCTTACACTTACCTTTTGCAAAATACCTTTATATGTAGTTAAGACGAAGTTAAAAACAAAATAAAGCATTTTCACAAATTAGTTTTGAACATGAATCAATAAGAATAAAAGTTAAACATACATACGGAAACAAATAAAATCAAACAAACAAATAAATAAACACAAAAAGCAAATAAAGTTTGGGTTGCCTCCCAAGAAGCGCTTTTCTTTATTAACGAGTCTTGTAGCTAGACTCAAAGTCACGTACATTACGTGACTTCTTCATCAAAAGTTATATCTTCCTCATTGATCATTTCATTACCATTCTCTTGATAATGCTTGACTCGTTGTATATTCACAGTGAATTCTCTATCTTCGTCGTCAATCAACACAACGGCTCCGGTTTTAGAGGAGCTCCTTACGGTAAAAGGTCCATACCATCTAGATTTAAGTTTTCTAGGAAATAGTCTTAACCGAGAATTATATAATAGGACCTTGTCTCCTTCTGAAAACTCCTTGGGTCTCTTAATCCGTTGGTCATGCCATCTTTTTGCCCTTTCTTTGTATGTAATAGAAGATTCGTAAGCCTCTAATCTCAATTCATCGAGCTCTTGGAGCTGTAAGAATCTATTTGTTCCAGCAACTGTATAATCCAAATTACAAGCCTTAAGTGCCCAATATGCTTTGTGTTCCAGTTCTACTGGAAGGTGGCATGCCTTGCCATATACCATACGGAACGGGGTTGTCCCGATTGGTGTCTTATAGGCGGTTCAAAATGCCCACAAAGCCTCATCGAGCTTAAAAGACCAATCTTTTCTGTTTTGATTAACCGTTTTCTCTAATATTCTTTTTATGGCTCTGTTAGTATTTTCGACTTGACCGTTGGTCTGAGGATGGTAAGCGGTGGAGAATCGGTGAGAGACTCCATATCTTTTCATAACTTTCTCCATTTGCGAATTGCAAAAATGAGTTCCCCTGTCACTAATAAGAGCCTTCGGAATTCCAAACCTAGCGAACAATTTTTTTAAGAAATGAATGACTACCCTAGCGTCGTTAGTCCTAAGGGCTTGTGCTTCCACCCATTTCGAAACATAATCAATGGCCACCAAGATGTATTCATTCCCTCCAGAAGATGGGAAGGGTCCCATGAAATCAATTCCCCAAACATCAAAAACCTCGCAAACTTGTATATAATTCTGCGGGGCTTCATCCCTCCTAGAGAAATTCCCAGCTCTTTGACATGCGTCACAAGTCTGTATCATACCCTTCACATCACGAAATATTGTAGGCCAATAGAATCCCGCGTCGAAGACCTTTCGTGCAGTAGTGTTCATACCATGATGTCCTCCCGATGGACCTGCATGACACTCTTTCATAATTCTGACAGCCTCCTTTTCCGAAACACAACGCCTGATTACCTGATCTGGACATCTTCGGAATAAGAAAGGTTCATCCCAAAAGTAGTACTTTAATTGATTGAAGAACCTCCTCTTTTCATGCCTACTCATATGCTCAGGAATGACTCTACTTGCCAGGTAGTTAGCATAATCCGCGTACCAAGGTTCAGAATCATTAATTGACATGAGCTGCTCTTCCGGAAATGACTCCCGAATCTCACTCTTGTCAGATTTAGCGAGGCTGGGGTTTTCGAGACGGGAGAGATGATCAGCCGCAAGATTCTCTGCTCCTTTCTTATCACGAATCTCAACATCGAACTCTTGCAATAGTAGGATCCAACGAAGTAACCGTGGTTTAGCATCCTGTTTAGCAAAAAGATATCGAATAGCTGAATGGTCCGTAAAAACAACCGTTTTGGAGAGGACAAGATACTGGCGAAACTTATCAAAAGCAAATACCACGGCTAGTAATTCCTTTTCAGTGGTAGTGTAGTTTTCTTGAGCAGGATTCATGGTTTTGCTAGCGTAGTATATTGGCTGAAAGTGTTTGTTAAGCCTTTGGCCTAATACTGCTCCCACAGCGTAATCGCTAGCATCGCACATGATTTCAAAGGGTAACTCCCTGTTAGGGGTGACCATAATTGGAGCTTGGGTAAGTTCCTGCTTCAATCGATCGAATGCATCCTTGCACTCTTGAGAGAAGTCGAACGGGGCATCCTTCATGAGCAACTGAGTCATTGGTTTAGCTACCTTTGAGAAATCTTTAATGAATCTCCTATAGAAGCCAGCATGACCCAAAAAGCTTCGGATTGCTTTGACAGTCGTCGGATAGGGAAGTTTGGATATAGCTTCAATTTTTGCCCGATCTACTTCAATTCCACTTCCTGAAATTTTGTGCCCTAGCACAATCCCTTCTTTTACCATAAAGTGGCACTTTTCCCAGTTTAGAACCAAGTTGGTCTCCTCACAACGTTTGAGCATTTTCTCAAGGTTAGCAAGACAGCGATCAAAAGAGTTTCCAAAGACCGAAAAATCATCCATGAAGACTTCCATGCTGTCTTCCATTAACTCATGGAAGATTGCTGTCATGCAGCGCTGGAAAGTGGCGGGGGCGTTACATAGTCCAAAGGGCATTCGCTTGTAGGCGAAGGTGCCATAAGGGCATGTAAACGTAGTCTTTTCTTGGTCCTCAGGAGCGATAGGGATTTGGAAATACCCTGAGAACCCATCTAGGAAGCAGTAGTATTCATGCCCTGCTAGTCTTTCCAACATTTGGTCGATAAATGGGAGAGGGAAATGATCCTTTCGGGTTGCATCATTTAGCTTCCTATAATCAATGCATACACGCCATCCAGTTACCGTTCGTTGAGGCACTAACTCATCCTTATCGTTCTTCACCACCGTCATTCCTCCCTTTTTTGGTACAACCTGTACAGGACTTACCCATGGACTGTCCGAAATCGGGTAAATTAGCCCTGCATCTAGGAGCTTAATGACTTCCTTCTTTACGACTTCCTTTATGTTGGGATTTACTCGCCTTTGAGGTTGTACGGTGGGTTTATAATCCTCCTCCATGAGGATTTTATGCGTGCAAAAGGTAGAGTCAATCCCCTTGATATCGGCTACATTCCATGCTATAACTCCTTTATATTTTTTTAAAACTCCTAAGAGTTTATCCTTTTGTTCACTTTTCAAAGAAGAGCTTATGATTACCGGAAGTTGATCTTCTCCTTGAAGGAAGGCATATTCAAGGTTGTTCGGGAGTTCCTTGAGTTCTAACGTGGGTGGCTCGATGATGGAAGGTTTAAGTTTGTTCTCGGGTTTACGAAGCTCAAGCTGTTCGATTTCTTGTCTGGGATAGAAGGAGACTGCATTCACATCCATAGTCTTCTCCTCCTCTAAGATGGGTAAGAAAGCTTCATCTCGCAACCAACCAGCTTCCACCTGTTCATCTACACAATTGTCAATCTCGTCGGATAGTTCATTGATTTCTCCGATGAAATACAACTGATTATCTGCTTCGAGAGAAAGATTCATTGTGTCTTTGATGTCGAAGGTTAAGCTATCGGCCCCCACTCGTAAGGTTAGTTTGCCGTCATGAACATCAATAACAGCACGAGCAGTTGCAAGGAATGGTCTTCCTAGAATGATGGGCACAAGATCATCTTCTTCCATTTCTAGGATGACGAAGTCAACTGGAAATTTGAACTTCCCCACCTTAACCAGCACATTCTCGCATATTCCTAAGGGGTATTTGACTGATCTATCGGCAAGTTGGATGCTCATACGGGTTGGTTTCAACCCAGAATACTCTAGCTTGAGGAACATGGAATGTGGCATAAGATTGATGCTTGCTCCTAAGTCGGCTAAAGCATTCTTGACTGAAAGAGATCCAATTGAACAGGGCAAGGTGAAACTACCTGGATCGTCCACCTTCTTTGGTAGCCCTCGTTGAGTCACCACAGAACATTCTTCTCCTAAGGTTACAAGACCCTCGAGCCCTTTCCTGTTGGTGAGCAGCTTCTTGAAGTATGTACTATATTTGGGCATATGATAACATGCATCAAGAAGGGGTATGGTGACAACCGAATTCTTCAAATATGACAAAAATCTTTTATTATCATTTTCGACCTTTTGATTCTTGAGGCGAGATGGGTATGGGACTTTAATGGGTTGCTTGGCAGGAGTAGGTGGGGAGGGAGTTACCGGAGGGGTTTGCTCGGGATTTTCGTCGTTCACATTACCTTCTTCCTCATGAGGGGTGTCGGGTTCCATGACGTTAGATTGTTAAGCTGGGTAAGGTGGATCCTTAGTAGTTGTTCCAGCACAAGTGGTGATGGCGAGTAAGGGATCTCTTTGAGGTTTGCCAAGGCCATCGAGAGTGGCGTTGAGTTCTGCGAATTTGGCCTTCACGTCGGTTTGTTGGCTATTGATAAGGTTGTCGAGACCATTTAGTTGCAGATTCTTTTCAAACGTGAAATGCCCGAGATCATCCTCAAAAGTGCTCCTAACCTTATAGTCAGGATATTCTCCTCCTCCCTCTTCTCTCACAAGATTTCCCCAAGGGGTGAAATCATTGTTTTGGTAGAAAGTTAAGAGCGAAGGATCATCGAAGATGTCGTGGCTTGACAAGCATGCTTGTTCGGTGGTGGTATCATCCTCGCATTCCTCCACTTCATGCGGGCCACCACATTGATCACAGATCAAGTATGGGTTTGATAACCGCTTAGTTGGTTGCGACTTGTCTAGATAAGATACCTAATCATTCAATCTACTCACCCGGCTAGCAAAAGGAGGCTCTTTCATGATCTTGGAAACGCTCATGATCGAATCGGGTTCATCCCAGGTATCGTCTTGATCATTCGCGTATTCCTCAATTCTATTCCATCCTTCCTCAACGCTTAGTTTGGCTATTTTCCCTTTTGATGAATTATTAATGCCCAATTGGTCATTTTTGGAGACACTGTCATAAAAGATTTGGACAAGAAGCTAGAGTTCAATGCCATGATGAGGGACTTGTCTAATTAGATCCTTGAATCTAACCCAAGATTTGTGAATAGGTTCTGCTGGTCCAACATGGAAGCGGAGGATTTCGTCTCTCAACATTGAAGTTCTCCCTATGGGAAAGAATTTCTCATAGAATTTTGAGATAAGCTGTTCCCATGTGAAGATGGATTCGGAAGGAAGTTGGTTATACCAGTTTCCGGCTTTTTCACAAAGGGTGAAGGGAAAGAATCGAAGCCGGGAGGTATCTCTAGTAGCCCCATCCGTATGGAGGGTATCCACTATTTTCAGGAAGTCCTTGATGTGTTGGATCGGATCTTCAGTTTTCAATCCGTGGAATTTGCATACACTTTGGACAAGCCAAATATCGGTTGCACGCAAGACCCCATCCGTGCGCTCATTTGGAAAAACGATAGCATTGGAAAAACCACGAGGGGTGGGAGAAGAGTAGTCCTTGAGACATTTAGGGATTGGGATTTCGGGAACTTCCATATCGTGATTGGGTTGAGGGCTAGGAGGTGTAGAATGATGATTGGATTCTTCCTCGGAGAGGGCATCATCAAAATTGATCGTGGATGGTTCAGCCGCTTGGTGGAGTCGCCTTAATTTATGCATTTCCCTTTCGGGTTCAGCATAGGGTGTGGCAAGAGTCTTTATCGAGCTTCGGCTCCTAGTGATTCTAAGATTAGAGGGGTCATCATCTAAAATTAGGGAATATCCTCCTAAAGTGCGGGCTCTAGGAGGTGGTTGTTGTGGTGGTGGGTTGTTGGGATTAAGGATATTACCATCTTCCATGATGTCGAATGGTAATGGTTACGAACAAAGAAACGAAGAAAATAGATAGACTAAAGAAAACCTAGAAAAATAAAATAAAAATCTCACTAGAAAGGAATCTAGTGAGTAGACCTATAAAATAAAAATTCCACCTAAACAATAACTATTCCCCGGCAGCGGCGCCAAAAACTTGATGCGTGGTTTTGCAACCTTACAACAGGTTTTACCTCTCGAGGGATCTCAAGAGGCTTACAACCCCACCAGGCAGTGTACCTGACCGATGTAGTATAGTGTAGTGGTAAGTACGGGGGATTGATCGTTCTCCACAGGGAATAGTGTTCGTTAGGTATGAAAGACTACTCTAATTAGGTCTAAGGGTTGAGGAAGATTCTTTTTTTATGTTTTTATATTTTTATGAAAGCAAGTAAAATCTCGGGTTTGAAGGAGTGGGCGGAATTAGTTGCTAGTCAACTAACCCAAATTACTACGAATGCAAATAAAATAAAATAACAGAAAATAAAAAGTTGGTGAAAACTTATGTGTAGAGAAATGTGTTTACTTAGATTTCCTTACTCCCTAACTATCTTTTACCGGTTGATTAGTGTGTATTAGTTGCGTGGATGACGGGTGTATTCCTTAATACCAATCGTGGGGTGGCGTACGTACTTCCCCAACTCTACAAGCTCCTACTTCACTCCTATGTCGAGCCGGCTAGGAAGCTCCTAACATGGGATCACTAGAATTCGCTTGTGCATTAAATACAACCATAAAAACCTTTAGTACGCATTTGGTTCATGTTTCTTAGGACGTTCAAGCAAGTTACCGAATAGGAAGTTAGCCAGTTTTCTTAAGCCTAACATAGATAAACAATCATCCAATACAACTAATAACACACTAATAACCAATAATCAATAGCTAGGTTTCATTAGATCTAAGCAAACACAAGATAAATCTAGCCTAACATATTAACCAAAAGACAAGAACAAGATAGAATCAAACAACACATAGACATATTGAATGATTAATTGATAACTTATCTTTAATGTAACATGGAAGATCTCAAGGCAAAAAGCCTTGAAAAAGATGCTAAAATCGTCTTAGGGTTTTCTCCCAAGAATTCCACACTAAGTTCCACACTAATGACAAAAAATTAGAAAACTATATATAGACTTTTGGATCTGACGGCGTCACGTTATGGAGTGTGACGCCGTCACCTCGCCGCTTCTAGGGTTCCCGGATGACCTTCTTGACGCCGTCCCTCTTTAGTTCTCCAAAATCCGTTCTGGCTTATCAAGGCTTGACGCCGTCAGACCTTGAACGTGACGCCGTCCCTCTTTGAATTAAGCCGTGACGCCCTTGATCAGGTTAAAGCGTGACGCCGTCAGAATTCACATGCAATTTTCACTGGCTTATCATGAGTAAATTTCACATCCACCTTTTCTTGCCAAGCCATGACGCCGTCTGGAGTAAATCCTGACGCCGTCAAAGGTAACTTCCAGCACAATTTTGAGACTTTGTCGTTTTCTTCACTTTTATGCTCCAAAAACGTCCAAAATGCCTCCTTTTCCAGATTTCTCCTCAAAAGTACCTAAAATGACAAAAGGAACGATTTAGGGCAATATTTGATCAAATAAATACGATTTAGGGCATAAATGACCCCTTAAAAGCGGTACACTTTTCGCTTCATCAAGTAGCCTATCAACACTGAAACTTTTTCAAACCATAACAGTGAGGATGAGAGATCAAACCATAAAGAAGAAAACCCTGAAACCAGCACCTCTAAATCACAACCAACCATCCCTACAACCACCACCATATCCAACATTAAGCTTCCAATACTGAAGAGAGAAGAATATGATATATGGGCCATGGAGATGGAACATTACTTGGAGTACATTGACAGTGAAGTTTGGAAGGTTATTCAGAAAGGAAATTCAAAGAAAAGGGTTTCAGTTGGTACAGATGGGCAGATTAGAATATTACCACCATTGACTGCTGAGGAGATACGGGCTGTGGAAAAGGAGAAGAAGGCCAGAACCTTGCTGTTTATGGCTATTCCAAAGGAGCATCTACAAAGGTTTCATGGTATGATAGATGCCAAGGAGATTTGGGAGGCCATTAAGAAACGTTTTGGAGGGAATGCAAACTCTAAAAAGATGCAGAAGGCTGTTCTTAAACAGCAATTTGAAACATTCAGTGTGTCAAGGCTGAAGGATTGGAAAAGGGTTATGACAGATTTCAACATCTTCTGTCACAACTAGAGGCACATGGTGCTGCTGTATCTGATGAGGATGCCAATCACAAGTTTCTTAGGTCTCTACCTCAAGAATGGGCAAATGTGTCAATGACTATGAGGATGAAGGATGAAGTTGACTCAATGACCCCAGATGACCTGTACAACAATCTTAGGATTTTTGAACGGGACATCAATGAAACCACTCAGGCATCTCCTAGTTCTTCAAATGTTGCTTTTGTGCTCAAAGCAAAGGCAGCACTCATAAGATTAAGTCTGGCAGTGTTAAGTCTGGTGTTTATGAAGCTTCTACAAGGGAAAGAACTGCTCCTACAGGCTTTGCAGATGAGGTGATTCACTCATTCTTCGCCAATCAACAAGAAGATGAGGGCTTTATCAGTGAAGATTTGGAGCAGATAAATGATGCTGAGGTAGAAGAGATGGACATCAAATGGCACATTGCCATGATTGCTCTGAGGGTAAAAAGGTTTCAAAAGCAGTATGGGAGGTCTATTAAGTTCAATAACAAGTCTCCAGTTGGGTACACTAGAAGGACAGTTGAATGCTACAATTGTCATAAGCATGGACACTTTGCTAGAGACTGCACGGAGAAGTCTGCTGATGGGTATAGGAAGAAAGATGAACAGGATGAAGAGTCCAGTCATGCACTCATGGCCATTGGTTCTAGTAATGAGGTATCATTATGTTCCAAATTATGTACTGATTCCTATAATCATGTTAAGGCTTTGTGTGATGAGCAGTTGACACTGATAGGTGACCAAGAAGCACAAATTTTAGCTTATAAAAATGCTCTAAAAACATTAGAAGCACAAAAAGGCACCCTTCAGAAACAACATGCTGATTTAAATGAAAAACTATTCTTTCAGGCTAATAAAATATATGAACAAGATGAAAAAATTAAAAGATATAGACAACTTGGCCTAAGAATACAAAAAGAGAGGGATGATTTGAGAAAACGTGTTGATCAGTGGAATAACTCTAATAACAATCTGTTTAAATGTTAGGATTCTCAAGTGAAGTCAAATAAGAAACATGGCTTAGGGTATGAGGAGGATGAGAAAAAGGCTATATTTAAGCATAGAGAGGATGACTATGAAGGTAAACCTTTATATAATCGGTTTGTTAAGGCTGATGATTTCAAGGGAGTTCCACATCCATTGAGTGGAGACTATACTCCTCTTGAAAAAGAGGAGTTAGATGACTCTCTATTTGTGTATGGAAAAAGAGGTCCTCAAATGCCTGAGTCAACCACCTCAGAGGACAAAACTAGTGAGTATTCTACTTGTCAATCTAATGACACTGAAGGATCCATTGGTGATGTCTCTGACCACTCTAAGTCTGAGTCAAAAAGTGAAGTAAAAGAGAGTCCTGAACCTAAGATTGTTAAGGAAAGTGAACCTATTGTGACTGAACCAAAACCCCAAACAGTTAAACCTAGTTGTGTCAACCACATAAAATCTCCTAGGGAATCTGTTGCAATGAATGAGTCACCCAAAAATGATAGAGTTCACAGAGAAGTTAGGAGTAGTTACACTTACACTCCTAAGAGATGTTTTGTTTGTGGAAGTCTAAGTCACTTGATTAGAGATTGTGACTTTCATGAGAAGAGAATGAAAAGAGAGGCTGAGCTTAAAAGAATGAATGTGAATACTGGTAATGTCAATAGTAAACCAGTGTGGAATAAGGTTAACAGAATCAATCATGCCAACCAATTTGTCCCCAGACCAGCCCAACATGTTAACTCTACCCGACCAAACTTTAACATTAATTCTGGTAGACCAAATATTAAGTCTGGTTTGAGGAACTTTAATTCGGGTAGGCAAAATTTCAATTCTGTGAGGCCTAAAGTCAATTCTGGTTATGCTAATCAAATGAGACCCAGACAGCCTTTCCACAAACCACAGGTGAATACATATAATCAAAGAAACCATTTTCATAAATCTTATTCACCTGTGAGGAGACCAATTGCTAAGAATACAACACAACCTTCAAATTTAAATGCTGTAAAGGGTAATGGGGGTTCTGCTGTTAAGACCTCAGCATGTTGGTCTTGGGATCCATTCAAGAATGAATACACCTATAAATCCCAAAGCAACAGTGGATTAGTTTCATATAAGACCTTTAAATATGTTGATTCACAAGGCGGACCCAAGCCTACTCAGGCCTGGGTTGTTAAGAGAAATTGACTTCTCTTCTTATGTTTTGTAAAGTTTGTATACTTTCAGTCCTTGGAATTGTTTTTAAGTCTTGTAGTTTTATTTTTTGTTCTTCTTATTTTTAGTAGTTTAATGGTTTTCAACTTTTCTAGTACGATTGTTTCTTTGTGTTTTGTGCTTAACTTTGTTTTGCAGTTTTCAACTCTTTATTGTTGCTAATAATTTATTTATGGCAAAATGAAACACAAAGACCATGGAGTTTTTATTCATAATCAACAAGTTACATTCAAGGATGTAGCCTACAACGCAAAATAAGATAAAAGCCTAAACATAAACAAGCCAAACGCCAACACCTACTTCTTCCTTTTTCCCTTGTCCTTCAAGTCAGGCATGGTTTTCTTGGTCCCTTTCTCCCCAAGTAGATCTCTCACTTTTGGGCTTAAGAGTCCTAGAACCTGCTTGTTTGGTTTTGGATGAGGCAACACAATGCTATTATCAGAAGATACATTTTTTGAAGCCTCTGCTGGTTCATCCTCTGGTTCTTTTGCAGTAAAATCATAAGAAGCTAGCCAACGTTTAAGCATTGTCTTCTTTGATATCTTGTTCCTTAGGCGTGAGGTGTAGCCAGGTGGAAAATAGCCTTCCCATCCTCCATCAGATGACTCAGAAGACGAGTCGGATGAAATCTCCAAGATGTTTGATGGGGTAGGATCCATTATGTTTAAAAAGTTATCTCTTTGATATAAGATGATTTTGTGTTGACTATAAGGGGCCTTTTATAGAGAATATCAAGGTTTAAGGATCTTAAATGCTCGGTTGGTGTATGAATTAACTCCTTGTAGGCATTGAGTTAATTATGGTACTTTTGGAAAGTTGACCAAAGTTTTATTTTTTTAAGATTAAGTATCGTTGTTAATTTTAGTGATAAAAAATAAAAAATAAAAAAAAATAAAAGAATATGCAATTAAGGGGAGGTAATGTACATTTAAGGGGAGGTTAAATGTACAGTGTATTAAAGTCGGGTAGCTTTAAATTTTTAAATCTGGTAGTTTTTCTAATTGCATTTACTTGCAATTTTGCTTGCTTTGTCTCTTTTTCTGGCTGTTGGAACTAACATTTGTAGAAAAACTTGGATTGGTGATGATGTGAAGTCTGGCGATTGCTAAATCAATGTGTAAGTCAACTTCCTTGGTTAAGTCTGGTAAGTGGATGATTAAGTCGGGTTGACCAACTTTAAGTCTGGTAGTGTATCTGGTAATTAAAATATTACCGTTAGGTCTGGTCAGTCAAAATAATGTGTTTTTATATAAAAATATTACCGTTAAGAATTTTCGAGAATAAGAGGTATATAAGGATAAAATTGACAAATCTTTTTCACTTTTATCTTTATTTACTTCTAAATTTGAACATCGTTATTTTCGGCTAACTACTCTGCTATTATATTACATATCCGCCAAACCCTAACAAATTCTCAACCAGACTCAAATCATTTGCTTATCGATGGCTTCTCTAAAGTTTGTTGACAAGCACAATCAGGTTGGCTTCTTGAAGAAACCAACTCAAAGTGAGGGCTTCGAACAAATTGTGGATTTTATGCGTGGCTCACATATTCGGTATGCTTTACTTCATAATCCCACTATTTATGTGTCCCTTGTCAAGCAGTTCTGGAGGTCGGTTACCTCTGAGACTCTTGATGATGGGACACCATGTTTAAGGGCTAAAATAGATACTAGCACTTTTACTGTTACTGAAGCTTCCATTAGGAGTAGTCTCCAATTGGATGATGCCTCAGGGGAATTTACTTTGCCACGTGAGGAAATTTTAGAAGGAATGAATAACATCGGTTATCCCACTGATGGTTCTTTTACTTTTTGGAAAAACTATTTCACACCACAGTGGAGGTTTTTAGTTCATCACCTGCTCCAATGCCTAAGTCCCAAGAGTGGTGGATGGGATCAATTTGGAAGCAAAATTGCTTCTGCATTGGTTTGCCTATCACTTGGAAGGAAATTTAACTTTTCAAAACTTATTTTTGAAGGCATGGAGTCCAATGCTAAAAAGCCAAAGTTTTTTATGTATCCTAGGTTTCTGCAAATGGTTTTAAACTTTGAAACTTCAAACAAAGTGCAAACATATGAGTGTGTGGTTTTCACATCAAAATTATTTGCTAACATGAAGAGAAATTTCAAAGGGGCCCATAGGCCTTTACTTCCTGCTATGCTTGTTGGTACTAACAATGCAGGTACATCTGAGGATATACAAGAATCATCTGATGATGAGCAATCTCAGGAACAACCAAGATCCCCAACTCCCACACCCACACCTACACCAACACCTTCACCACAACCCAATCCTTCATCTGCTGAGAGACAACCTACACCTATTCCACAGTCCCCTCCATCACATGTTCCAAGTCCTGCACAGGAGGAGGAATGTGCCTCAATGTCTGTGGAAGAGATTCAAACATTAGTTCCAACTTTGCTTAAGAAGGTGACTACTTTGGAGAAGTCCAACAAAGCACTCAGTGATGCTGTTATCACCTTGGTAAAGAAAGTGAAGAAAATGGAAAAGGCTATGAAGGATCAGGGTGTTCAATTTGATGACCAAGAAGGAGAAGCTGAAAATTCTTCCAAACAGGAGAGGAATTTAGAAGCAGAGCACATATTTCAAACACCAGTTCAAGAGAAAGGCACAAATTTTAGTCCAGAAGCAATGGAAGTAGCAGAGACATTGGCTTAATCCTTAGGCAAGATCAAAGAGAAGAAAAAGGGAAGAAAACTAATTCTAAATGACAAGGATTCTGCTGAGGAAGGAGTTGATAAGTCTGATGCTAAGTCTGGTGAAAAGTCTGGTAATGAAATTGAGCCTGGTAATGAAATTAAGTCTGGTCAGGATAACTCTGGTGAAGAAAGTTCTGAGGCTGTTGCTGGTAATAAGAGAAAAGGGAAGGAGATTGTTTTTGAAAATCCTCAATCTAAGAAAAAGAAAAGTCTTGAAAGGGAAGAACAAGCAAACCTGGCTGAGATTGAGAGGATTAAAGCACAAGATCTTGCTGAGAAAGAAAGACTGGAACAACAAAAGAAGGAAGATGCACTTTATGCAAGAAGATTGGCTGAAGAGTCTGATGATCCATTTACACACCTGATAAATGTTGATGATGAAGTAAGAGCTAAGTATGAGGAGATCAAAGTTGTTGAAGGATTGACTGCTGAAGAAAAATCCAAACAATTAGCAGAGTTTATAAATTCAAGAGCTTCTGATGATACTTTAGGTGGATTCTTGGAGAAGATCAGACAAACTCAGAAGAAAACAAAAGTTCCTAAGAAAATGACTATGGCAGAAAAGAGGCATGACATGAAAATGTATCTAAAGAATCAAATGCATCTATCTTGGGAAAAGATGAAAGGAAAGTCATATGAGGAGATTCAAATTGCATATCTCAATGAATTTGAAAGAGATCAAGGTTACAAAGCTGTTGATTATGAGGATGTACAAAGATTTTGTTTTCAGAGTAAAAAGGTGAAAGAAAATGATCATGTTATTAAAGCAGATAAGATGATTGAGAAAGTAACAGAGGTTGAGGTTGAAATGGCTTCAACTGAAGTAAGAAAAGAAGAAGAGGTGAAGAATTCTATCACAGTGTTTACAAGAAGAAAAAGTATGGCAAGAAAAGGTAAACACAAGAAGGTGATTGAAGAAGAGGAATTAGAGGAAGAACCTTCATCTGAAGGAGCCACCATTGGGACTATTGAAAGCACAAAGGAACCAACTAAGGTAGTCAAGTATCAATTAATCATGACTGGTGAAAGAGCTGCATATCAGATTATAAGGGAGTATAATTCTGACATTGTTTATATGAATTTTGCTGGAATTCTAAATGATGTGAATAGGGAGGATCTTCAAGAACTTTATCAGTTGGTGAACATTAAATATGGAGATCATCCACCTGAAGATGAATTTGAAAGAGTCTTTTGGGTAATTTGAAGGTGATGTTTGAGCCACCAACTGAGTCAGATATAGTGTGGAAACTTCCTGAAGAGCAAAATATTGTCAGCTGGAGATATTTTCATACCTGCAAGGTACATTGTGTTTCATTAAAGAATGCTGATATTTATATGCTTGCAGAAGTGGAATATCCTTTATCATCAAGTGTTTGCAAGGAAATGATGAGCAAAAAGTTGTATGCTGGTAAGAAGGATGAAGGATATGAGATGTTATTGGATTTAATAAAGAGGCAGTCTTTGAAGGATGTAGCTTAAGGGTGTTTGAAAGAATTTTCAAGTTGATAAGTGAGACTATTGGAACTTCTCACTTGGTGGAGGTGCATAGCACTAACACAACAAAAGGTTATCAGTCCACCTTGTCTCATCCACTCAAGGACTGACTAATCCTGAGCAAACGGCTACAGGTAAAGATAGCTCAAATCCGTTTATGGCTGACAATTTGCCAAAAATTGTATGGTATTCAACTCACCATATCTGAGTTTGTGAAGAGTTGACTAGCCCACAAGATTATGGCTTGTGGTAAAGGCTGTGGAAAACCATAAATGGTAATCAATTCACCATGATGAGGTGCATTCCATCAAAGAATTGGCTAGTCCAAAAGGGTACAGCTTTTGGTAAAGACATCACAAATCTGTTGATAGTTGATGACTTACTAAAAATCATATGGTTATCAATGTACCATGGTCTTACACACCAAAACATTTGGCTACTCCAGTAGTGATGGCTATTGGTAAAGAGACATCAAATCCATTAATTTTCAATGATTCACCTCTCAACCGGAGTTTACACACCTGGAAGTGATGAGAATAGATATGAAACTTAACAGGAATTGATGTACAAAATGTCATGGTTGCTGGAAAGATCAAGTGGATGACATATCAGATGGTGAAAAGATCAAGTTGCTGCATCAAAAATCAAATTTGCAGATTTAAAGTGGTTTGAAGATCAAGATAATTCCAATTGTTCAAAGTTTAATCCTCAAAAGCCTACACAGAAGGAACTTGAAGTTCATGGAACATGAAGATCAAGTTAGGGGAGGATTGTTGGGAATTATCACAAGGTACGAAGAAGACTTAATGAAGAACATACTTAAGTTAAGTCTGGTAGCTATGATATTAAGTCTGGTTGTTAGTTAAGTCTGGTTTTGTAATAGTTAAGTCTGGTAGTTATGTTAAGTCTTGTTGACTTAATAGTTAAGTCGGGTCAGTAAAGTTAGGAAAGTTTGTTAGTATTAAGTTAGGAAAGGATATGTATGAGTTAGGTATCTTTATAGAAGATACGTAAATATCTTTTCACACGGTTTTGTAATTAAGGTTTCCTTCAAGTATAAAAGGAACCCTAAAGATCATTATTATGCACGTAAGAATTGTGTGAGTTAGTGAAATATACGAAGTTAGTGATAACTCTGTGTTCTTCATTGTTCTTGTTAATTTTCCGCGTTAACACTAACAGTTGTGTAAGAGTTTCTCACTTGGATTGATTTGGATTTATTCAAGTCATCCACTAAGTAATCAAAGGCTACTTAGAGATCCATACAATACGTGGACCTACATGTGACTTCGAACGTATACCCAAACCGATGTATAAGGAGACCTCAATCTCTTGACAAAAATCCAGATTTGTCAAGTCTTAGTCACCACCTGAACGCACAAACAAGTTATCCTTAAAGTGTAACACCCACTTTAAGATATGATAAGAACACAAACCTGTGAAAATCCACTTCATCGTCAAATAAGTGATAATTAACCTTCTTCGTAAACAATTAGAACAAATAAAATGAGCCTTTATAATCTGTTAAAATCCAAAAACCAGACACCAGTGTGTGTGTTTCATGTACTCATCCGCGAACCAAAACAAGTGTTATGCATCATCATACAAACCAACTGAGAACCAAAAATAGTATCATTAGCTCTCTTTCTGAAAACAATTTATAACCTGTATAATTAGTTCTCATCTGCTTCCTTATTCGTCTATGACATACAACTCATGCCACATATAATCATTGAACGAGAGCAGTAATGATAAGGAGCTGTAGTAGTAATGTATCCACGAGCAGTACTAACCGAGTAATGAACATACTAGCAGTATTAAAATGTCAACGAGCAGTACCAATATGTAGTAGCAGTACTAACCAAACAATCGTAGCAGTACAAACTTTATGGAGCAGTACTAAGTGTAACGACCAGCAGTAACTTGTAATGATAAGGAGCTCTGATACAACTTGAGAGGATCTAAACACACGTGACTTGTGTTGAGGATACTTTGAGTATATACCAAATAGTATGCGGAATCTACTACTTGATACTTAGAAGATTTTATTAATGGAACAGTAATTGTATGAACAATTAATATCACCAAATGCTTCAATATTATTAGATATAATACGAGTGATCTTGCTTATCACTAGGGTTTACAAACCTTGAAGCTTAACAAAACATCCATCTTAATCATCTAACCTATGACCTCCTTTTATAGCACAAGGAGCCCTTTACAAGATAAGTATGATATTCTAAACATGCAGAATATCCGTATAATTCTAACTATATAAGATATATACAAAATCTATTCTATACTTATCCTTTTACACGTCTTCATGAGCAATACTATCTTCAGTCTTCAAGTAGTCTAACACTATCAACTTCTATACCAGCAGTACTAACTAACCAGTTAGTACTGTTAGTTATATCTTCAGCAGTCTTCAAATTGAACTCTGGCAGTACTAATATTTACACTAGCAGTACTAACTCCATTAGTACTGTTAGTGTTATTCTTCAGCAGTACAAACAAAAAACCAATGCCTTCATGTGTGTGTCTTCCAACAACTTAAATGTCTGAGAACCAAAAGATAAAACATCAGATATCGAACAAAACTAGAAACCATCTTGGCTTCCTCTCACTTCTTGTAACGCATGCCCATAAAATCAAAGCCAACTTTTGTGTGTGTAATACCATGCATCTCTTCACAATTCCAAACACCAGTCAATCTACTCATAAAAATTCCTTGTCGAATTGCCTTAAAACTCATGTATTCTAGAAGCTTCTTCCCCGTAATTAATTCAACTGGACAAAGCAAAGCTTTCAAGAAACCCTAACTGTCGATACAAACTTCTTCTGATCGTTGTTGAACTTAGAGCAAAATGCAGCAGCAATTCAAAAAAATATATGTAGCAGTATTAATCATCAAAGATCAAGCATGAGCAGCAGTAAACAACCTTGAGCAATACATAAGGAAAAACGCTGCAATACAAATTTTTAATGAGCAGGTCCAAAAACAATCGAGCAGTAGTACAAAGTTAGTGAGAGTAGTAAGAATAATATTAGGAGCAGTATTAACTCGTGACCAAAATGAGCTAGCAGTACAAAGAACCCTATCATGCACTTTCAAATCTGAACTGGCAGTATAAACTTATAAGCTAGGGTTTGTCGCAAAGGAAGCATGTATACCAGTAACCTTAGTCAACCTTCGTATGGATACTAGTAATATTAACTTGTGATTTCATCTTAAACAAGCAGTAGTAATAAGCCACAACTGATTGAATAAACCAAAGGTATTCAATCAGCAACCCTTTGAATAAGGACCTTACATGCTGCAGTATTCTTGACATCAACAGATCATAAGAGAAACATAGTCTCTTAAACTTGCGTGTACACTTCAGCAGACAAGAAAAAAACACGGTTTAACAAACCCTAATAATCAACCAATCTTTAACCACGAACTCAGCTTGTATTAGCAACATCATGTAGGGTAAACATAATAAACAGATCGACCATAGCAGCAAGATAATCAGTTAAACCACACTAATTTTATAAGTTCAAACCCAAAGAATTTTGTTAAGAAAACCCTAAAAACCAATTGATCAAAGCTGCTTCCATTCATGTATAATTGACACCAAACAACATATAACCAACTTCCATGATGAATTAAAATGAATAGAACCAAATTCAGGAAGTTGAATAGCATAAGAACCCTAAAAATCGAAAAACATGAACTTCTCTGCAACAATTTTCAAAAATTTATATCTGATTATTAAGAGCTCAGATAGAAGATCCCTCCTGTGAGAATGTACCTTGATATATAGAGAACCTCCAGTAAAAATTTCAGCACGATCCAACGGTTAATGAATGAGCTATCGCCTTCTGAAAACAGCTCTGCAGAAAGTTACGAACATAAAACCAAAATCGATTTTCTTCTTCATTCTTCGACAAAACCTTGTAAAATCCTAGATATCACGATTTCCCAAGCTCTGATACCACCTGATAGAACTTATTCGTGCCATCTATAATTTCTTAGGACCGTTTAAGCTCAAGATTGATTAGAACATCAATGTTATGAAAAAGATTTTTCATTCATTAAGATTCACATACTCACCTCAATTCTAGATGATCAACTCTAGAACGGTTACACACTAACAGGGATCATAAGATCCTTGAGGCGACACCAACTAAACCCTAGGCGTTTACATCTCACGCCTAGACACACACGACACTTTTCAGTCGACTACAAATTTGTGCACACCTAAACTAGACGTCCCATGTCTTCTTTATATACTAGAGGATTAGGGTTTACAAAGGAATAACTTTTTAATAATTAAGAATATCTTCTAAATATTCAGTGTTTTTAGATTTCTCTTCTATCAAACTTAGTCCTTCTTGTTTTCATTCTTCTTGTTTTATCTCATCAAATCAATAAACCCAACAATATTTGCTCCAGTTGCAAGAATTGAAGCTATAAGCTTATTCTTGGCTTATGCTTCATACAAAGATTTTATAGTGTATCAAATGGATGTGAAAAATACTTTTCTGTATGGGACTATTGAAGAAGAAGTTTATGTCTCACAACCACCTGGTTTTGAAGATCCTAATTTTCCTGACAAGGTTTACAAGGTGGAGAAGGTTCTATATGGTTTACATCAAGCTCCCAGAGCTTGGTATGACACATTGTCAACATACTTGTTGAACAATGGTATTAGTAGAGGGAAGACTGATAAAACTTTGTTTATCAGAAGGTACAAATATGATATCTTGTTAGTTCAAGTTTATGTTGATTATATCATCTTTGGATCAACAAACAAGGTTTTATGTGTTGAATTTGAAAAGCTAATGCAAGAAAGATTTTAGATGAGTTCAATGGGTGAACTTACATTCTTCTTAGGGTTACAAGTTAAGCAAAAGGAGGATGGCATATTTATAAGTCAAGATAAGAATGTGGCTGAAATTTTGAAGAAGTTTGGGTTTACTGATTTGAAGCCTGCAAAGACAACTATGGAAACTTCCAAGCCCCTGCTCAAAGATGAAGATGGTGAAGAAGTTGATGTTCATTTATATAGATCAATGATTGACTCATTGATGTATCTTACAGCTTCAAGACCTGACATTATGTTTGCAGTGTGTGCCTGTGCAAGATATCAAGTCACACCAAAAGTTTCACATCTAAATGCTGTGAAAATAATTTTTAGATATATGAAAGGTCAACCGAGACTAGGCCTTTGGTATCCAAAAGATTCACCTTTTGACTTGGTTGCATACACTGATAGTGATTATGCTGGAGCTAGCTTGGATAGAAAATCAACAACAGGAGGTTGTCAGTTTTTGGGATGTAGGTTGATTTCATGGAAATGCAAGAAACAAACTATGGTTGCAAATTCCACAACAGAAGCTGAGTATGTGGCTGCTTCAAGTTGTTGTGGACAAGTGCTCTGGATTCAGAATCTATTACTGGATTATGGGTACAGTTTTATGCATACTAAAATATATATTGATAATAGCAGTACTATGTGCATTATAAAAAATCCTGTTTATCACTCAAAAACAAAACATATTGAGATAAGACATCATTTTATAAGAGATTGTTATGAAAAGAAGTTAATTCAAATTGTTAAAATCCATACTAATAATAATGTTGCAGATTTGCTCACAAAAGCTTTTGATGTGGGTAGATTTCAATTTTTGGTTGTCAGTATTGGAATGATAAATCTTTGAAAATTCTTATCTCTTTGTGTTTTTGTAAAGTTTTGAAAGGATTAGTACGGTTATTAGGTCAATAAAAATTTTTTGCTGCTAAGTATACTTAATGTTGCTAGTCTACTTAAAAATGTTGTGTTAATACTGCTAGTTATACTTAATGCTGCTAGTTATACTTAGAACTGGTAGTTATATTTAGAACTGCTAGTTAATACTGCTAATTTTTCTGAACAACTGCGGAGTATAATTAGATGATGTAAAGTGTTATTGCTTGTATTTTTCTTGGTTTTGGACTAACATTTGTAGGTTAAGCAAGCAATATGACTAGTGTTGATGGTGTGTGAGAAGCAAAGTGGTGATTTGTTTGCTGTGGTGCATCTGATTAATGATATAATGGATTTGGGAATCTCTTGACTATGGTTTACACCTGAGTTAGGAAGTTCTTTAAAGTCTTTTCTTGAAATCAATCTATTTTGAATATGAATTGATGGTCCTAGTTAGTCAAATAGTAACTGAACCAACTCACTCTTTACCATTTTATACTTTCATTAGTATAATGAGTTATTCTAAGGACATCTGGTATAGAGAACAGCGAGCAAAAGTGAATCTAATGCATTTGTGTTAGAGGCAACACCTGCCACGAGCTGGAAACCTTGTCAAGAAGGCTATTTTAATAAGTATATCTGATCACAGGCAGTATTTATACTGACATCAATGGTTCTCACACAACCAGAGGTTAAATGCAACCGAAAATGATTAAGTGTCTTCCTTTACACTTAATTCCTTCAAAATATCTGGGTGCAGTATTGTTTTTAAAGATATTGGGAAAATACTACTGAGAAAATTTTTTTGGTTAAAAGTTAGTGCTGCTAAGCATAAACTTAGTGCTGCTAAGTCTAACTTAGTGCTGCTAGGTTTCTACTGCTAGGTTTTAGAGTGCAGGGTATGGTTATGTAACTTTTCTCTTAAAGGGTATAAATCCCCAATTGATTCACCTAATCAGTTTCACGCGCACATAATACATTCTCATCTAAACCTTAATTCAGTTTTTATCATCAAATCGAAAAACCCCCAAATCAAATCAAATCATCATGTCGCACTTAACTTTTACTGAAACACACAATAATGTTGCATTTTTAGAAAAGTCTAACGAGTCTGTAGATTTTACTAAAATCATTGATTTTCTTAACGCAAGTTATATATAATTTGCTTTACCAGTAAAACCTAATATATATATATATTTCCAACATTATACAGTTTTAGTCGTCTGCTAAGGTCGAAACACATAGTTGGGAAGTACAAATTCGTGCCCTTGTAGATGGGCAGAAGATACTCATTACTGAGGCATCTATTAGAAGGGATCTTCTTCTAGGATATGCTAATAGAATTGAGAATCTTCCTAATGCTACATGTTGGGTTTTATAGATTTGATGATACAAAACAAGAAAGAATGAACATGAAGGACTTACTTGCAAAAGAAGATTTATATTTTAGTCCTTCGTAGTATTTTGTAAACCTAAATCTCTATTATATAAAGAGATCAAGGGTTAGGGTTTTTATTATTGTATGTCTTCCACGATGTAGATAATAAAGGGGTGTGTGTGTGTGTTTAGGCGTGTGATTATAAACGCCTAAACAAGTTGTTCATAGCCTCCAAGATCAAAGGTGTCTTTGATCCTGTTACAAGTTTAGTGTAACCGTATTATTCTGATCAAATAATAATTGGAGGTGATAGTGTTTGGTAAAACTTTGTGTCAATAACAATTGTTTTGTTCTATTCCGCTGTGCATATTGTTCATTGTTATTGTTAAACCCTAAGGCTCAAAACGATCCAAGAAACTATCTTTAGCACGTTCTTAGTTTCTACAGGTGGTATCAGAGATTGGGGAGCTCGTTACCTAGGGATTCACAAAGTTTATTTGAAGTCGGATGAAGTTTTGAAGAAGGTATGAATTGACAGTTAAAGGGTATCGAACTGCTGATCGATTATTATAAGGGATTCATTGTTAAAGGTAACATCGTACAACTATCTTTTAATTAATTGGTCGAGTTTTGTCATCTTCGAATTAAATTATACCTCGTACTGTCATGTATCATTAACTAGGTTATTGACCCGTGAAATTTACGGGATTAAATTAAGAACCGTGAAATATTAGTTTTGAATCTGTTATGAAAAGAAATTAGTTTATAGATGAGACCAATTTTTGATATTATGTGAAAAAGTGATATGTTAGTTAGACGTATGAATATAAAATATTAATGCTACATAAAAATAAAATAAATTCTATAAACGATATAAAAGGCACCTAATGTTTTTTGCTAATTATGTTTGAGAACATTTCTCGTAGAAAAAGAGTAAAAATAAGGTAACAAATAAATAAATAAAATATGTAGCAACAAACACAATCATGCGTATTAGTTTGACATTATGATCAAGGGTTCTATTATTGGTACTCCCCTAATTCATAGAAAGTACAAATGTTTTGTACTTTCTACCCCCTTTGTCCCCCTGTTTAAAATACAACACATTTTTTTATCAGTTTCTGTTTCGTATTTTTTGCTAGTTTAATACTTTTGACTTGTTAACCTTTATATTCTTTATTCTGCACTTTCCGTTTCACAATTTATTTAAGGTAGTTGATCGCAATCTCCCATACTCACAGCGAGTCCATTGTGTTTATCCAAACACTATTTTTTTGGTACAAATCCAAACAGTCTAAATAACACTCAAAAACAGCTTATCACCCCCCCCCCCCAATTTTTTTAAAACATGAGCTGATTCAAAAACTATCATATTGAGCTCATTACGGCTGGTTCAATACTTAGAGTTACCACAGATACTAAGGCCGCGTTTGGAATTGCTCACCACGGGTTCATAAGTCTAGCTGCAGCTATTGAAATAATCTATCTTATGCTTCTATAATATGTTATCATTAGTTTGTGCTATTTTCTAGTTGTAAGCAAAGAAACACTCTAATCAGTCATCTAATTTCTCTCTTCAAATACCTATAATTAGAACCATAAGTTGGGAGCATAAACACACTATCAAGTGTTTTGACATAGGTAAACAACTTGTGCTCATCACTTTATTTAACCTCTTTATCAAAAGCTGCTTCACAGCACTTTCGGCCTATATAATCACAGTTTCTCAAACACCAAAAAATAAAGCTTATCAACTTATTGCACTTAATAAATCAGAAAATCCAAACATTATCTCGTACATTGTCTTTGATAGCTAATAGGCACTTAGCTTAATCAAAAGATTTTGATGTTGTTGCTTATTAGCTTATACCATCCATAAGCTCTTATAGCTAATTACATGCACATCGTTTTTGAATAATGCACTAAGCTGCTTAGATAAGCTTCATCAAAACACCAGCATAAGTATAAGCAATCCAGAATGACGCTTTTTCAAAAGAAAGATACAAAAGCAGTCCCAAAGTATCAATTTATTGCATTTTACTAACTCATCAGAGCAAATCCAAACATTATCGCCTACATTGTATTTATTTAATAGAACTAACAATAACTTTTAAGTATTTCGATGGAAGAAGACAATTAATCAACTTATTTAAAGTGTTTTCAAATTTTTGATTCATATTAGCACTTTACAGCTTTCACCACAACAATCAGAATTTGTAAAACAGCCACAAACAACTTATAACCTTATAACCTTATTACTTATAAATAAAACATAAACAAATCCAAACACTATATCTCCTACATTATCCTTTTCAACTAACAAAAATATAATGACATTGTAGTACTATTTTGAAGAATGGTCAAGTTGTATCAGCTTTTAGTAGTACATAATCGAAAGTGGAAGCCAACATACCAGTTCAGGTCTGGTAGTGGACTTCCTTCAGTCTTGATTACAGAACATCTGACATTATCTTCACATTGAATCAAAGTTTGACCGCAACCTTCAAAATGTATGCCAGCAAGCGGGGAGAACTTATCAGCATATGATTGCAACAGGTTTTATAAGATTTCAATATGCTAAAAAAAAGTACTGAAAAAACTTACATTGTCAATGTGGCTTAAACATCAGTTCTTCCATAACAGTCTTAGCACTTTCCCACCCCATTTTAACCACTACTTCAGGATCAAAACACACCCGTTTCAGACTCCAATTCCATGCCCATTTCAGTCCCTAAATTGACCCATTGTAGCCCTGACTTCAGCCCCCAAACACATCCATTTCTGTCGTATTTCATCACCCAAACCCACCAATTTCAGTCCCCAACTGCACCCACTTCAGCTTCTATTTCAACACCCAAACGCACCCATTTTGGACTCCATCGTAGGCCAGAATCCCGTACACATTTCAGTCCACAAAATGATCCATTGCAACTGTCGGGTTGGGTGAATTTAATGCAAAATCGAAATTGACAAACATTAGTACGAACTATGTTGAAAGTGAACGTTGTTGTGGTATAAACAACTGCACTTTGATAAGAAGGTTACATCTATATAACAGAAAAAGGAAAAAAAAGGTAAAACTAAAAAGCTCAAAATTGCTTACCAATCACCACTAAGCAGCTGAAAGTTGGCGTTGTCTTTACTTCCTCGGTTGCGATCTGCTGAGCTTGGGCCACGCTTACGCTACTGTAACTCGATCTATATATCAAACTGCAACCAAAGAGACATCTTAAATATATGATGATCATAGGAAATTAGCATACCCCGACTAAAAGCTTTGTAACTACCTCTTTAACGCGCTTCTGTGATGCAAATTTACTACGGATCCCATCAAACTCAAATGTATACGTGACCTTCACTCGCAGTTGTAAACGTTTGTGAGTAAAATTTGGCATACCACCTTCATTCACACCTGTAATAATGAAATACATGCCAACAACTAAAAAAAAAAAAAAAAAAAAAAAATCTAAACCCAAGATTCAAGAATCTGTTTACCATTTTTACTTACATGTGGATCTTGTGTCGTCCAAAAACTATATTGCTCTTCTTTGAGAAGTCCTTGATGCCAAACAACCATTTCAGTTGCTTGAGTGTAGCTGCAGCTCTTCCCATGTACACGACAATAGCAGCTCGACTGCAATAGTAAATAAGCTGCTGCAATAACTCTCTCACGGGTCAATAACCTGCTGTTACACAAAACATTTGTTCCAGTAGTTAATGTTAACATTTGCAGCCACTTTATATTTGTAATTATATTGAATTTAAACATAAATAAACTAACCTTCAGGCCGCTTCTGCTGTATCCTTTAGTCATTACCTCGACCTCCTTAAACTCCAAATTCACTACCTTTTCAACCATTGCTGGGTTTTCTTTAATAACTGTAACAACACATTTGAAACAACAAAAATCCAAAGGTTCTTTTATATTTTACATTGATTAACCTTTTTTTCACTGCCAATGAGTTTGTCACAAATACGGTGTCACACATATTCCAAATAAGCATGCGCTGATAAATTGGCTTACCTTGGGAACAATGAGCATTAAAGGATATGTTGCTTACCTCATTTATCATCTCACGATGGATAAGGATCCACAACTTTACCTCTTTATGATATTTGATCAAGCTTTGGCTGCAAAACAATTATATCATCATCATCATCTTCATATTAATGTAATCTAACAAATATAAGAGTAATTTGCACTAACCAAAAGTACATTGGTATCATGATCTGATAATATTTTTGCTAACTTAGATAATACCTTTGGGCTCTTTACTGTATCTTTTGTTGAGTAAGACTGTCATATTGCTTCTTAAACCATCTCACGTTTGGCTCTCTATATTTGAAATAAACAAACGAACATACAAAAAATGTTCCATTTAAAAACATAAATTCAAATATTTGACAATCCGGCTAAAATGTATATTAAAAACAAATGGTATCCTTACGCTTTGCTAAGAACTCTTGCTGATCATCATTGGGGATATTTATCGAGCACTTTGTGTTCATCTAGCCATCATTTCCATTGTCATTCACCGATACAAAATAAATTCTTTTACATATAATAAATTTCATCAAACAATGTCACTGCATAACAAACACACATTACAAACAACCTATTACAAAAAATGTGAAAGATTTACCTTCAATAGTGTGATAAGATTTCAAAAATATTTATACAAAACGAACCCAAACACCATTAAAAACCTGCATAATTTATACAAAACCAAAACAACAACATGATGAGTAACTTGAATGACTCGATCTTACCTGGTACATTTTCCCAGTAACTTCTCATCTGCCAGAATCAATGCGAATAATCCTTGTAACTTACTGGGAATTGTTTCCCGCCGGTGAAGATGAATCTTTTGATATTGATGTAATGAATCACCACAACACAAAATAAAATCAACCTGAAAACATATCATAACACAAACCTAGAAACGAATTAAACATCTCCATACCTTCAACAGATCCTAATCATAGCTTCCTGTCTTCCGGAATCATAGGTGGTGCGAGGGGTTTGAATCATAGCATAATAAAAGTCGAAAAGTTATGATTTAGGGTTTGATTTAGGCGGCGGCTGTATAATGTTATTGCTAGGGTTTAATTTAGGCGGGTTGGTGTTTTTGATGAAAAGGGGAAGTGATGTTTAGTGTTTTTGAGATGGGCTTTGAACGTGAATCGGTTACACTGGACCGAAAAGTTAGAAACTTTCTTCATAAGCTTTTGACAAAATATAAACTTTCCTTAAATATCTGTTTAATTTAAAGTATTAGATGGAATGACAATTTTAGACGTATTAGATGGAATGACAATTTTAGACATCTTAGAATTTCAGCATTGCTTTTTTAGAGGGGCATTTAACGTCTTTTTCAACTGCTGTATATTAGAATATATAGATAGATTAGAAGATTGATTTGATTGGTCGGAAGTTATAAATTTTGTGGTCAACGATTCAACGCTTGGTAATTCTTCATAGTATTTCGTTATTGGTTGAATTGTGACATGCGTCAGTAGAGAATAGTGGCTTTAATTAATTGATCAGTGAATGAATTGGTTTTGTCGCTACTGTATGAATTTAGTGATTGGTCAATCGACAATAGCAGTTTTGAATATTAAATTGGATGACGTTGACTGATCGTGGGTCAGTAAAGGTTTTATTATTATTCTGCTGCTACATATATTACTCTGCTGCTATGTCTGATACACTCTGCTGTTTGTTATATAACTCTGCTGCTTGTTATATGACTCTGCTGTTCGGTGTGAATTTACTCTGCTGTTACGCATATTGACTCTGCTGCTGAACTTACTCTCTGCTGCTACGTTATTGCTGGGTTTACACGATTGATACTTGCATTATTTACGAGCAGTGAGGGGAAGTAAGTATGGTTATTGGTTTACACACACACAGGGGAAGTTCACACACACAAGGAGATTGGATTTATTTTTGGTTCGTTAAAGTTTTAAAAGGCTCGAGTTAATTTTCTTATTGGCGAAGAGGAGTTTTTGTTGCTTATTTGATGATGCAATTGAATTTGTCAAGGTTGTGTCTTATCATACCTTTTCAGGGGGAGGTAACTTGTTTGTTCGTTCAAGTGACTACGAATTGACAAAACACTTGAAGGAGTTACGTTATTTGTGCTCAGTGGTTATTGTCAAGAGATTGCGGTCTCCCTATACGTTAAGTATACGTTCGAAGTCGTATTTAGTACAAGGCATAGGACACAAGGTTGGTTTCTTCTACTTCAGCATCAAATTGGTGATGATTATTTTTCTTCAACAATACATAAAGCCTACAGATTTGAAGAATCATTTTATGTACATGCATCACTCGAGGGGAAGTTTTTACTGTTTATTTTCTCTATTTGTTGATAACAAAAAGGGGAAGATATATTGTGATGGCATGGCATGGTTTAAGGGGAAGACAAGATTGTTTCATTCATGGTGAGATTTATTATCTCAACTTCTGCTACTTCGTCTAGGGAAGTTCGTACAAGAACGAGTTTGTTTTGTCATCATCAAATAGGGGAAGATTGTTGGGTTTATAGATTTGATGATACAAAACAAGAAAGAATGAAACAAGAAAGAATAAAACATGAAGGACTTACTTGCAAAAGAAGATTTATATTTTAGTCCTTCGTAGTATTTTGTAAACCCTAATTTCTATTATATAAAGAAATTAGAGGTACAGGTTTTTATAATTGTCTTTCATAATGTAGATATCAAAAGGTGTGTATGTGTGTAACCTAGGCGTGTAGGTTTGTAAACGCCTAGGGTTTGTAAAGTTGGTTCGATCCTTCAAGGTCTGAGATGTCTTAGACCCCTGTTACAGTTAGGTAACATGTTATATTCTGATCAAATATAATTGGAGGTGATTGTGAAGAGAAACTTTGTGTCAATAACAATTGATTGTTCTTATTCCGCTGCATAATTGTTAATTGTTATTGTTGAACCCTAAGGCTCAAAACGATCCAAGGAGTCTAATAAACTCCACAGATTTATCATTCCAATACTGACAACCAAAAATTGAAATCTACCCACATCAAAAGCTTTTGGGAGTAAATCTGCAACATTATTATCAGAATGGATTTTAACAATTTGAATTAACGTCTTTTCATAACAATCTCTTATAAAATGATGTCTTATCTCAATATGTTTTGTTTTTGAGTGATAAACAAGATTTTTATAATGCACATAGTACTGCTATTATCAATATATATTTTAGTATGCATAAAATTGTACCTATAATTCAGCAATTGATTCTGAATCCGGAGCACTTGTCCACAACAACTTAAAGTAGACACATACTCAGCTTCTGTTGTGGAATTTGCAACCACAGTTTGTTTCTTGCACTTCCATGAAATCAACCTACATCCCAAAAACTGACAACCTCCTGTTGTTGATTTTCTATCCAAGCTAGCTCCAGCATAATCACTATCAGTGTATGCAACCAAGTCAAAAGGTGAATCTTTTGGATACCAAAGGCCTAATCTCGGTTGACCTTTCAAATATCTAAAAATTCTTTTCACAGCATTTAGATGTGAAACTTTTGGTGTCACTTGATATCTTGCACAGGCACACACTGCAAACATAATGTCAGGTCTTGAAGCTGTAAGATACATCAATGAGCCAATCATTGATCGATATAAATGAACATCAACTTTCTCACAATCTTCATCTTTGAGCAGGGGCTTGGAAGTTTCCATAGATGTCTTTGTAGGCTTCACATCAGTAAACCAAAACTTCTTCAAAATTTCAGCCACATACTTATCTTGACTTATAAATATGCCATCCTCCTTTTGCATAACTTGTAACCCTAAGAAGAATGTAAGTTCACCCATTGAACTCATCTGAAATCTTTCATGCATTAGCTTTTCAAATTCAACACATAAAACCTTGTTTGTTGATCCAAATATGATATCATCAACATAAACTTGAACTAACAAGATATCATCTTTGTGCCTTCTGATAAACAAAGTTTTATCAATCTTCCCTCTACTAAAACCATTGTTCAACAAGTATGTTGACAATGTGTCATACCAAGCTCTGGGAGCTTGATGTAAACCATATAGAGCCTTCTCTACCTTGTAAACCTTGTTAGGAAAATTAGGATCTTCAAAACCAGGTGGTTGTGTGACATAAACTTCTTCTTCAATAGTCCTATACAGAAAAGCACTTTTCACATCAATTTGATACACTACAATCTCTTTGTATGAAGCATAAGCCAAGAATAATCTTATAACTTCAATTCTTGCAACTGGAGCAAATACTGTTGGGTTTATTGATTTGATGAGATAAAAAAAGAAGAATGAAAATAAAAAGGACTAAATTTGATAGAAGAGAAATCTAAAAAGACTGAAGATTTAGAAGATATTCTTAATTATTAAAAAGTTATTCCTTTGTAAACACTAATCCTCTAGTATATAAAGAGGACATGGGACGTCTAGTTTAGGTGTGCACAAATATGTAGTCGGCTGAAAAGTGTCGTGTGTGTCTAGGCGTGAGATGTAAACGCCTAGGGTTTAGTTGGTGTCGCCTCAATGATCTTATAATCCCTGTTAGTGTGTAACCGTTCTAGAGTTGATCATCTAGAATTGAGGTGAGTCTGTGAATCTTAATGAATGAAAAATCTTGTTCATAACATTGATGTTCTCATCCATCTTGAGCTTAAACGGTCCTAAGAACTTATAGATGGCGCGCATAAGTTCTATCAGGTGGTATCAGAGCTTGGGAGCTCCTGATATCTAGGATTAGAAAAGGTTTTATTGAAGAATGAAGAAGAAAATCGATTTTGGTTTTATGTTCGTAACTTTCTACAGAGCTGTTTTCAAAAGGCGATAGATCATTCATTAACCATTGGATCGTGCTGAAATTTTTACTGGAGGTTCTCTATATATCAAGGTACATTCTCACTGGAGGGATCTTCCATATGAGCTCTTAATCGTCAGGTATACATTTTTGAAAACTGCGGCAGAGAAGTTCATGTTTTTTATTTTTTGGGTTCTTATGCTATTCAACTTCCTGAATTTGGTTCAATTCATTTTAATTCATCATGGAAGTTGGTTATATATTGTTTGGTGTCAATTATACATGAATGGAAGCAGCTTTGATCGATTGGTGTTTAGGGTTTTCTAAACAAAATTCTTTGGGTTTGAACTTATAAAATCAGTGTGGTTTAACTGATTATCTTGCTGCTATGGTCGATCTCTTTATTATGTTTACCCTACATGATGTTGCTAATACAAGCTGAGTTCATGGTTAAATATTGGTTGATTATTAGGGTTTGTTAAATCGTGTTTTTTTCTGGTCTGTTGAAGTGTACATGCAAGTTTAAAAGACCATGTTTTTCTTATGATCTGTAGATGTCAAGAATAATGCAACATGTAAGGTCGTTATTCAAAGGGTTACAGATTGAATACCTTTGGTTTATTCAATCAGTTGAGGCTTATTACTACTTCTTGTTGAAGATGAAATCACAAGTTAATATTACTGGTATCCATACGAAGGTGGAGTAAGGTTACTTGTATATATGCTTCCTTTGCGACAAACCCTAGCTCAAACAACTCTTTTAGCAACCTAGCCCTTTCATCAATTGTATACTGATCTTGCTCTTCAAGTTGAAGTTTCTGAGCAAGTTCCCAATCAGCATCACATTGGGCTCTTTCATCATCCCATTCATTAATCAGTGCTAATGTTTGAGCTTCTTTGTCAGCTGCAACTCTTCTTTGTTCTTCAATAACTTTATTCTCCTCTTAAAACTCTGCAGCTAATTTTTCTGCAACCTCAGCATCAATTTGCATTTGCTTTGATCTTGAAAGTGGTTCCTCCACAGGCTCTTCAATGAGTACAGCTTTGCCTTTGCCTTTGTCTTGTGGAGGTGGTTGTGTAGCTTTAGTTGTAGAAGATAGCTCTCTTATAACAACACCTTTAACTGATGGTTTGGATGTCTTCTCTGTTAATGCGTGAGCCAAAATGCTCTCATCATCCATAACCTTAGCAGTAGAAACTTGTTCTTCAGCAGTAGAAACCATTTCTTTATCAGCAGTAGTAACTTCTGGTGTAGCAGTAGAAACTTTTGCACTAGCAGCAGTAAGTTGCTTACTAGCAGCGCTAACATCTTTACCAGCAACACTATCTACCTTAGCAACACTATCCATAACCACTTCATTCCCTTGAGTATCAGCAACCACATACTCATTTTCCTCACTCTCTGCACCAGCACCTTCATTGTCCTTAGCCTACCTTGAAACTTGGCTTTCATTCCTCCCCTGTTTGGGAGCATCCTCCCCCAAACTTATAGCTTTAGAAGATCTAACCCTTTGAGCTGTGCCCACCTTATGTACTCTTTTAAGTTTTGGAGTTCTTGACCTTTTAATACCTTCTAAGAACCTAACCCTTCTCTTCAAAGCTTTGATTTCACCACCTTGAGAAGCAATCAGTTGATGTAAATCAAGAACTTGTGTAGACAGTTTGGTACAAGTTTCTATGAATTCATTAATGAGTTCAATTCTATCCTCACCACTTTGGCTTGTGTGACCTAGCCCGAGAGGTGGATCATTGAATGTGTTATGTTCAGCCTCAACACTAGGTTGAGCATCTGAACCCCCCATATGTTACACCCCGTGCCCGCTTATACTAAAAACTTTGACTTTTGACGCGGAAACGTTTGACTAAAACAGACTTATACAAATTCTTCACTTAAATATCAGAGTCTATAACATTTAACCCTTTAAAACATTTGCTAGAACATATACTCAACAACCTCCAATACATATTACACAATTGAATAACACAATTACACAACTCTTCTTGGACCAACCATGCGCCGTATCCTTTTGAGGGATACGCCGCATCTACTGATGCGAGACTATGCGCCGTATCAACCTGAAATGATACGCCGCATCTACTCAAACTTATGATACGCCGCATCTGACATATTAGATACGCCGCATCACTTTAAACTTCTGATGCGTCGCATCTAACATATTAGATGCGCCGCATCGACTAATTTAGACAGAACATCAGCAGGAAGACCTGCATAAACTCAATACACCACTTTGACACCTTTTCAACACTATAACTTGTACCAAAATACTCATTTTACATTCAAAACCATATTCAACTATAATACACGGCGAATAACCCGTTTGACTCCAAAATGGGTACGAATGGACCCTAATCCAAACACCCCTTTGACTTAACCCATAAACACATAAACATACTTATGCATACCAAATGACTTCCAATTCATTACAAAACACTTGACATACAATCTAACACTTGTTTACCAATAAAAGACCAACGGGGGTACAAACTTATACACTTGAGCTCGGTATCTACCTAAGCTCTACATCCTTACCAAAACTACCCATCTTGTATAACCAAATCCTTGGCCCATATATCCTTACATCCAAGCCATATCATAAGCACCTACAAAACGGTTAGACAACTAAACCGTAAGCGATAACGCTTAGCAAGTAAAACGACTATAACATACCATTATACTTCAAACCACATAATGCATCATATACATAAACACTTACATCACATCTCATCTAGCACATAACCTCAACTTATCTCCTAGCATCATCTCATCACTTAAGCCATAAACATGGCATCACATAAACATCAACCAAGCTAATCTTCTCAACATAAACATACATAACACAATATGATGGAATTCCATATAACATATGCTATCATCATTTTACTTACCTCAAACCCAAGCTATACAACACATCAAGAACATCATCATCACAATGATCCATCATCATCATCACCATCCTTCATAAATAATAAAACCTATCAACATAACAAATAATGACATAACAAGGGTTATCAAAACCCATCAAAACATAATCATCATTCTAATCAAATCATCATATGATCATACCCACATCATATGATGATTTCCCACTTAAATCACTAACTTAAGGAGGACTACTTACTTGATAATCAAAGCTAAGAAGGGTCATCAACATAGGTTCTTTATCCTCTTCATTACAAGCCATCCTTAGCTCCACCTTTCCCTCCTTTTCTCCTTGGTTCGACACCCACAAAAACACACTCTCTTTTACAGAAGAGTGTGGAGACTTATAGATAATTGGGGAAGTTTCTAGCTACTAGGGCAATTCTGTCATTTCTGCTTATTTAAGGTCGATGCGCCGCATCTATCTTCATAGATGCGCCGCATCCACATATACGCCGTATCTCCATATACAATACGGCGCATGGACTATAATAAGTCGGTTCTACTTTCCCTTTCTACCATACGTCGCATGTACTTCCTAGATGCGCCGCATCTAGGCTATAACAGATTAACACTTAATAGTTAACTCCATAACCATTTGCCCTTAACCAACCACATACTCTTAGTCAAACATACTTAGGCTCGGGTCAACTTCATCTAGGGTGGGGTCCCACTACCCGGGAAACGGGTCTAACAATTCTACCCCCTTATTTAGATTTCGTCCCCGAAATCTCTCGTCTAAAACTATCCCAAACTAAATTCAAAACATAAACATGTCCCTATTCTCATTCTTTCTAGGCCAAAACCTTGCAACGATCTACATGATCTTGCAAATTCTACTCTTACTAGGCATAAACACAACTCATAATCCGCTAAAAGCACACTTCTCATCATAAACTTTTCTAAGATTTCCCGAAACAACTACTTGTCATCCGGGAAAATCTACTACTTTGACTCTATATGAGTCAAACTTCATCACTATAACACGGCATTCAACAATGCACTGCTCATAACATAACATCATAAATCCGGCAAATCTCACATTCCACCTAATACCAAATACGCATCTATACTAAAACCCAGCAACTTATCTCAAAATACACAAGGTACCATACAACGGCACCTTCAAACCTCTATCACACACAACACTTAAGCATACTTTCTTATCAAATTCTGGAAATGCTCATAGCTTGACTCATTAACTTAATGCACAATTTATTTCAGACGTCTTATCTTAAGGTTTACACATGACCTTAATGCTACTATAAGTTTTATTTGCATTTATCTTTTCTTATGACGTCCAACCGATTTTAGTTTTTTACTACCTCATATCACTATCCGTACTCATGTCATATCGGCTACACATAAGCCCACTCCTTTGTAACTCTTCATTTACATAAAAAGGCGTCCCGATCTATGTAAATCAAGAATTACAAATTCATGGTTCGGTGATTTACAATTTCCTCATTCAAATGAAAAGGCGTCCCAATCCATTTAAATCAAGAAACCATAAACCATCCTACTTATACGCTTCCGACCTAACACTCGTACATACTATACTTTCCATATTTACTAGCCTTGGATCCAATCTCGCTAACTTTCATCCATGCCATAAGGCAAGCTAACCTCTATGCCGTAAAGGCAAGCTGACAACCATGCCACAAAGGCAAGTTTACATTCATGCCGTAAAGGCAAACTTACTTCCATGCCACAAAGGCAAGCTAACCTCGTGCCATAAAGACACCTTAACATCGTGTCCTAAAGACACCTTACCATCGTGTCATAAAGACACCTTAACATCATTCCAAGGATATAGGCAAACCATGCCAGTGAAGGCAAGCTAACAATCATTCCATAAAAGGCAAACTATACATCATGCCATAAAAGGCAAGCTAGGCCATCCCAAAGGATGCCAAAACTCGAGCATTGGATCCAAGCTATATCTGTCTCATCATCTTTACTCATCATGTATACTCAATTTATCTTTCATGCACTTATATAATTAGGCACACACTATCATATATTAAATTTTGATTGCCTTACGCAATCTCAACATTCACTATCACGCTTTCTACCATCTAGGCAAGTTTCTATATAACACTTGCACATTTATTATCATCGCATTTTCACAATGCCACTTATCTTTCACCCGTCAACCCCAAGTTGACTCATACACTAACTATGTGCCATTTTTATTTAGACAATTTATATGTAATGCTTATTCATTACAACTTACACATCTCTATGTGTTCTTACAACACACTCTTACTATTACCTGTCAACCCTTGTTGACCATATTCTTACTTCATACTGTCACTTCATCTAGTTTATTCAACTTGTATGCATACAGACCTTACATAGGTTTATTTTGTAACACTTTCTTTAATTTCATCTTACATATTCAAATATATTAACATGATCACATTCATGTTTTACATTTCTTTCTAGCGTACTTCAAGTCACCCATGACTTCTAGCGCAATCTATATTTTATTCGTTACTTTGACTCATCATACTTTACCATATAACACTAGCACTTTTCAATTTATCATGTTTTATATGTAACATGTTCTCATCACTTCTTAACTTTACACTTTAACTTTCTCTTTTAGTTTAGCATATAGGATTTCACGCTTCTCAAAACATCAAGCTATAAACATACTTAGCTACTCACTTCTTACTTATCTAAGGGGGTGCTTGGTTTGGGGGATAATGGGGTGGGTAATGGGTAATATAATGATTGATTATGCTTGGTATAGGGGAATGTAATGGCCCATTACCCAGTAGTGGGTAATGGGGCATTACCCAACAATTTGGGGGGAAAGGGAATGCATTGCTTTGCATTCCCTTTGCATTCCCTTTGCATTCCCCACCAAGCATACCAAGCGGCCCCTAAATCTTTTTAAGCATTTAAGCTTTTTCAAATTATTAGCATGCTTCTTAACTCTTTTCACATATCAATGTTTTCTTTTTAGCTTTACCGACCACAACTGGGTCAACACATGCATTCTAAGGCATCTATCTCAACTCATACACTAACTATACAATCGTGCTCTCAAGCACACCACATAAAACTTAGACATACAATAAACTTACCATAGACTTATCATCACGCAAGCAATCATCTCATAACACTTAACACTTATCCAACAAGTGTTAAAACATTCAAAATCAAATTCAAAACATAAAATCTATGGCATCATATATCACATTGCACAAGCCATCTATGTCTAGGCATCAACATCTAACTAACCACAAGCAAAAGCCTATCTTATAGCTAAGGCATCATAAACCTTAGTTCACTTACTAATCCCGTCTCTAATACCTCTTAGCCTTGCTACCCGAAATCCATCACTATACTTCTATCTTACATTCACATCTCGCAATACAATCATCGGCACCAACCGAGGTGCACGGCTATCTAATCATATAAACATTTCAAGTCCTTCACGGACTTACATCACATAATCACAACATCAACACCGGCACCAACCAAGGTGCTCGGCCAACTAATGATCTAAACATCTCAAGTCCCCGTGGACTTGCATCTCATACACATCAACACTATAACATACATACATCACCTATCATGAGTAGGCTCAACTAACATAAAACATAATTCGTCTAACACTTAGCAATTAGTTTCCGCGCAATCTAACACTTACGTCTAACGCTTCTACGAGTGGTTTAAGTCTAGGCAACCTAAAGGAAACCTAATTCACTTAAACCGAAGCTCTGATACCAATTTGTTACACCCCGTGCCCGCTTATACTAAAAACTTTGACTTTTGACGCGGAAACGTTTGACTAAAACAGACTTATACAAATTCTTCATTTAAATATCAGAGTCTATAACATTTAACCCTTTAAAACATTTGCTAGAACATATACTCAACAACCTCCAAGACATATTACACAATTGAATAACACAATTACACAACTCTTCTGGGACCAACGATGCGCCGTATCCTTTTGAGGGATACGCCGCATCTACTGATGCGAGACTATGCGCCGTATCAACCTGAAATGATACGCCGCATCTACTCAAACTTATGATACGCCGCATCTGACATATTAGATACGCCGCATCACTTTAAACTTCTAATGCGTCGCATCTAACATATTAGATGCGCCGCATCGACCAATTTAGACAGAACATCAGCAGGAAGACCTGCATAAACTCAATACACCACTTTGACACCTTTTCAACACTATAACTTGTACCAAAATACTCATTTTACATTCAAAACCATATTCAACTATAATACACGGTGAATAACCCGTTTGACTCCAAAATGGGTACGAATGGACCCTAATCCAAACACCCCTTTGACTTAACCCATAAATACATAAACATACTTATGCATACCAAATGACTTCCAATTCATTACAAAACACTTGACATACAATCTAACACTTGTTTACCAATAAAAGACCAACGGGGGTACAAACTTATACACTTGAGCTCGGTATCTACCTAAGCTCTACATCCTTACCAAAACTACCCATCTTGCATAACCAAATCCTTGGCCCATATATCCTTACATCCAAGCCATATCATAAGCACCTACAAAACGGTTAGACAACTAAACCGTAAGCGATAACGCTTAGCAAGTAAAACGACTATAACATATCATTATACTTCAAACCACATAACGCATCATATACATAAACACTTACATCACATCTCATCTAGCACATAACCTCAACTTATCTCCTAGCATCATCTCATCACTTAAGCCATAAACATGGCATCACATAAACATCAACCAAGCTAATCTTCTCAACATAAACATACATAACACAATATGATGGAATTCCATATAACATATGCTATCATCATTTTACTTACCTCAAACCCAAGCTATACAACACATCAAGAACATCATCATCACAATGATCCATCATCATCATCACCATCCTTCATAAATAATAAAACCTATCAACATAACAAATAATGACATAACAAGGGTTATCAAAACCCATCAAAACATAATCATCATTCTAATCAAATCATCATATGATCATACCCACATCATATGATGATTTCCCACTTAAATCACTAACTTGAGGAGGACTACTTACTTGATAATCAAAGCTAAGAAGGGTCATCAACATAGGTTCTTTATCCTCTTCATTACAAGCCATCCTTAGCTCCACCTTTCCCTCCTTTTCTCCTTGGTTCGACACCCACAGAAACACACTCTCTTTTACAGAAGAGTGTGGAGACTTATAGATAATTGGAGAAGTTTCTAGCTACTAGGGCAATTCTGTCATTTCTGCTTATTTAAGGTCGATGCGCCGCATCTATCTTCATAGATGCGCCGCATCCACATATACGCCGTATCTCCATATACAATACGGCGCATGGACTATAATAAGTCGGTTCTACTTTCCCTTTCTACCATACGCCGCATGTACTTCCTAGATGCGCCGCATCTAGGCTATAACAGATTAACACTTAACAGTTAACTCCATAACCATTTGCCCTTAACCAACCACATACTCTTAGTCAAACATACTTAGGCTCGGGTCAACTTCATCTAGGGTGGGGTCCCACTACCCGGGAAACGAGTCTAACACCATATTTGCCACTTGACTGGGTCCTTCACCTGAATCAGTTCCATAGGAACTAGACTCATCAGAAGTTGACTTGGTTTGGGTCATATTGATGGTACGACTGGCCTGTGCTGCTTCTAAGCTAGTCACAGTAGTGACAGCCCTTACTAACATGTCATTCTCCACACCAATGACAGCCTCATCTGCAACAATATGAGTAGAACCACTAGCCTGAGGTAGCTCAGTGTTATTTAAATGGGTCCTACGTTTGTATGTCTTTTTAGATTGTTGTGATGATGATGCCAAAAGTATGGTTGTGTGATGGGTAACAGCTGGGATTGCTGAACCTTCACCCTGAGTTTGTCTAGCAAGTTCCAACATTTTAGGAAATAATGGTGTAACTGTGCCTAAAAAATCTTTTCCATCCCTCCTCATGTTAGTAAAAACCTTTGTAGTAAGATAGGGAGTGGGATAAAATCTTTTATGACTTTTCTTTGTAACAAACTGATTGTCCAAAAAGAGTTGTAAAAACCTTGGATAGATATAATATTTGCTTGAAGAACTATCCAAGTTCTTAACCATACTATCAAAAATTAATTTAGAAAAATTAAATCTTGTATCATTTTCAGCCAAACAAATTATAGCATATGCCAAATTACTACTGAATGCATTCCAACCGGTGGTCTTTGGACTAAGACACACTAAAACAGTATTGATTAAGAATTTCCACTTATGAGAAAAGTTTCCTTTGTAAAATTTTAAAGCATCAATTTTCCTCTCATATCCCATCAGTGAAAGTTTTTCAAAAATTGTAGTGTTAGGTTTATAGATTTGATGATACAAAACAAGAAAGAATGAAACAAGAAAGAATGAAACATGAAGGACTTACTTGCAAAAGAAGATTTATATTTTAGTCCTTCGTAGTATTTTGTAAACCCTAAATCTCTATTATATAAAGAGATCAAGGGTACATAGGTTTAATATAATTAAGTCTTCCAAGATGTAGTCGGTTACTAAAGGTGTGTGTGTGTGTTTAGGCGTGATCTTATAAACGCCTAAACAAGTTTGTTCGTCGTCTCAAGGATCTTTGATCCCTATTACAAGTTAGTGTAACCGTATTATTCAGATCAAATAATAGTTGAGGCGTGGTGTGATTGAAGTAAAACTTTGTGTCAATAACAATTTATTTATTCTTATTCCGCTGCATGATCATTCATTGTTATTGTTGAACCCTAAGTCTCAAAACGATCCAAGAAACTACTATATTCAGCACGTTTTTAGTTTCTGCAAAATCTTTGAAAATTCTTATCTCTTTGTGTTTTTGTAAAGTTTTGAAAGGATTAGTACTGTTATTTGGTCAATAAATTATTTCTGCTGCTAAGTATACTTAATGTTGCTAGTCTACTTAAAACTGTTGTGTTAATACTGCTAGTTATACTTAATGCTGCTAGTTATATTTAGAACTGCTAGTTAATACTGCTAGTTTTTCTGAACAACTGCTGAGTATAATTAGATGATGTAAATTGTTATTGCTTGTATTTTTCTTGGTTTTGGACTAACATTTGCAAGTTAAGCAAGCTATATGATTGGTGTTGATGGTGTGTGAGAAGCAAAGTGGTGATTTGTTTGTTGTGGTGCATCTGATTAATGATATAATGGATTTGGGAATCTCTTGACAAAGGTTTACACCTGAGTTAGGAAGTTCTTTAAAGTCTTTTCTTGAAATCAATCTATTTTGAACATGAATTGATGGTCCTAGTTAGTCAGATAGTAACTGACAGAACTTATCTATACACCTTCTATGATAAGCTCTTAAGACCGTTTTGGACTCTAGGTTGTTTAGACCTTGATCTAAGGAAAACTATGATAAGCATAATGATAATATTGGCAGAATATTCAAATGAAAGAATCAATACTATCACAACAAGGTTTTGTCAAACTTTCTCTTTGTTATAAAATCAGCCCCAAAGCTATGTGATCAAGTATAGCACGGTTACACTCTAACAGGGATCAAAGATCCTTGAGGCTAAACAAACCTAACAACATCAGACCCCTTGTCTGATGTTCCCACACACACTCACTGTTTGATGTTTTACATTTGTAACACACTTTGTGTTTTGAGTTCTAAGCACAGTAAAACACTCTGGTGATTAACTTCTAACCACACTTTTTATCTAAGGGTAAGATTTCCTTTTTATAGAACAAAGGAGATCGTTACAAAGTTGATAAGTCTTGTCTACTACTTGCTTGTGTGTGTCAGTCATTAAGATACAACATGTATCTGTGTTTACAACTTGTTGACTGAACACATATGAAAGATATTATCTACCGTATATAATTGACTCTTATACACAAAATATCTTTTTCATTCTTATCCATTCAGCAGTAGTATAAGTCACTCAGTTATCTTCTCAGCAGTAGCTTCTTTGCACAAGCAGTACTAATTGCTACCTTCTTTGTACTAGCAGTACTAACTGCTACCTTCTTTGTACTAGCAGTACTAACATAGCAGTTAGTACTATTAGTTGTAACTTGAGCAAACTTCAACAATACACTAGCAGTAGAATAAAATACTCTAGCAGTAGAATCTTTTATGCCTAGCAGTAGAATCTACTTGGTGTATTTTGCTTATCATTTCAGTAATCCTTATGTTTCATTTTTCTTGTTTCGTATCATCAAATCTATGAAATATATAAAACCCAGCGGTAACTAAACTAACTCACTCTTTACCATTTTAAACTTTCATTAGTATAATGTGTTAGTCTAAGGATATCTAGTATAGAGAACAGCGAGCAAAAGTGAATCTAATGCATTTGTGTTAGAGGCAACACCTGCCACTAGCTGGAAACCCTGTCAAGAAGGATCTTTTAATGAGTCTATCTGATCACAGGCAGTACTTATACTGACATCAATGGTTCTCACACAACCAGAAGTTAAATGCAACCAAAAATGATTAAGTGTCTTCCTTTACACTTAATTTCTTCAAAATATCTGGGTGCAACATTGTTTTTATAGATATTGGGAAAATACTGCTGAGAAATTTTTTTTGGTTAAAAGTTAGTGCTGCTAAGCATAAACTTACTGCTGCTAAGTCTAACTTAGTGCTGCTTGGTTTCTGCTGCTAGGTTTTAGAGTACAGGGTATGGTAATGCAACTTTTCACTTAAAGGGTATAAATCCCCCATTGATTCACCTAATCAGTTTCACGCACACATAATTCACCCTCATCTAAACCCTAATTCAGTTTTTATCATCAAATCAAAAAATCCCCAAATCAAATCAAATCATCATGTCGCACTTAACTTTTACTGAACCACACAATAATGTTGCATTTTTAGAAAAGTCTAACGAGTCTGTATATTTTACTGAAATCATTGAATTTCTTAATGCAAGTTATATAAGATTTGCTTTAACAGTAAAACCTACTATATATATTTCCAATATTATACAGTTTTGGTCGTTTGCTAAGATCGAAACACATAATTAGGAAGTACAAATTCATGCCCTTGTAGATGGGCAGAAGATACTCATTACTGAGGCATCTATTAGAAGAGATCTTCTTCTAGGAGATGCTAATGGAATTGAGAATCTTCCTAATGCTCCAATTTTTGAAAAAATTCACTGATGGCATATGAGAGGAAAACTGATGCTTTAAAATTTTACAAAGGAAACTTCTCTCATAAGTGGAAATTCTTAATCAATACTGTTTTTGTGTGTCTTAGTCCAAAGACCACCTGTTGGAATGAATTTAGTAGTAATTTGGCATCTGATATAATTTGTTTGGCTGAAAATGATACAAGATTTAATTTTTCTAAATTAATTTTTGATAGTATGGTTAAGAACTTGGAGAGTTCTTCAAGCAAATATTTTATCTATCCAAGGTTTTTACAACTTTTTTTGGACAATCAGTTTGTTACAAAGAAAAGTCATAAAAGCTTTTATCCCACTCCTTCTCTTACTAAAAAGGGTTTTATTAACTTGAGGAGGGATGGAAAAGATTTTTTAGGCACAGTTACACCATTTTTTCCTACAATGTTGGAACTTGCTAGACAAACTCAGGGTGACGGTTCAGCAATCCCAGTTGTTACCCATCACACACCCATACTTTTGGCATCATCATCACAACAACCTAAAAAGATATACAAACGTAGGACTCATTCAAAGAACACTGAGCCACCTCAGGCTAGTGGTTCTACTCACATTGTTGCAGATGAGGCTATCATTGGTGTGAAGAATGACATGTTGATAAGGGTTGCCACTACTGTGACTAGCTTAGAAGCAGTACATGCCAGTGGTACCATCAATAAGACCCAAACCAAGACAACTTCTAATGAGTCTGGTTCCCATGGAACTGATTCAGGTGAAGGACCCAGTCAAGTAGCAAATATCGGGGGTTCAGATGCTCAACCTAGGGTTGAGGCTGAACTTAACACTTCCAATGATCCACTTCTCGAGCTAGGTCACACAAGCAGAAGTGGTGAGGATAGAATTGAACTCATTAATGAATTCATAGAAACTTGTACCAAACTGTCTGCACAAGTTCTTGATTTACAACAACTGATTGCTTCTCAAGGTGGTGAAATCAAAGCTTTGAAGAGAAGGGTTAGGTTCTTAGAAGGTATTAAAAGGTCAAGAACTCCAAAACTTAAAAGAGTACATAAGGTGGGCACAGCTCAAAGGGTTAGATCTTCTGAAGCTATAAGTTTGGGGGAGGATGCTCCCAAACAGGGGAGGAATGAAAGCCAAGTTTCAGGGGAGGCTAAGGACAGTAAAGGTGCTAGTGCAGAGAGTGCGGAAAATGATTATGTGGTTGCTGATACTCAAGGGAATGAAGTGGTTATGGATAGTGTTGCTAAGGTGGATAGTGCTGCTGGTAAAGATGTTAGTGCTGCTAGTGCAAAAGTTTCTACTGCTACACCAGAAGTTACTACTGCTGATAAAGAAATGGTTTCTACTGTTGAAGAACAAGTTTCTACTGCTGAGGTTATGGATGATGAGAGCATTTTGGCTCATGCAATGATAGAATTGAAGACATCCAAACCATCAGTTAAAGGTGTTGTTATAATAGAGCCATCTTCTACACCTAAAGCTACACAACCACCTCCATAAGACAAAGGCAAAGGAAAAGCTGTACTCATTGAAGAGCCTGTGGAGGAACCACTTTCAAGATCAAAGCAAATGTAACTTGATGTTGAGGTTGCAAAAAAATTAGCTGCAGAGTTTGAAGATGAGAATAAAATTATTGAAGAACAAAGAAGAGTTGCAGCTGACAAAGAAGCTCAAAGATTAGCAGTGATTAATGAATGGGATGATGAAAGAGCCCAATGTGATGCTGATTGGGAACTTGCTCAGAAACTTCAACATGAAGAGCATGATCAGTATACAATTGATGAAAGGGCTAGGTTGCTAAAAGAGTTCTTTGATCAAAAGAAGAAATTTTATGCTGCAAAAAGATTAAAGGCTAAAATGAATAAACCACCCACCAAGGCTCAAAGAAGAAAGTTTATGTGTGCTTATCTGAAGAACATGAAGGGATGGAAGCTTAATGTTCTAACTCAATTTGATCATATAAAGATTCAAGAGCTCTATGAATCTGCAAAAAGAGAGATAAGCAGCTTTGTGCCTATGAATACTGAAGTGGTGGAGGGTAGTGCTGAAAAAAAAAAGAAAGCTCTAGTTTTAAAAGAGCAGGAGAAAAGTTAGTTAAGAAGAGTAGCAAAAAGCAAAAGACTGAACAAAAGGCAGAAAAAGAGCAAAAGGCAGAGCAAGAGCAGAGTGAGCAAAAAGATGAAGCTGATGTAAAAAATAAAATTGATAAAGTACAAATGCAAGCTCACACAGAACTTGCATTAGTTAATGAAGAAGAAGTCATGGATGCAGTTCCTCTCAGTGTCAAACAACCAATTGTTACTTTTACTTCAGGATTACATGGTAAGACAGCATATTAGGGGAGGATTGTTGGGTTTTAGAGTTACTGCTGCTTGCATGGTTAAGACTGCTAATGGGAAATGCTCTAAGTCATTACTGCTGCTGGTTACAAAGATTAAAACTGCTTGTGTATTTTACTACTGCTAGTGTTCCTGATGATGTTCAAGAAAATATACTAAGTGGTTACTACTGCTAGACTAAATGTTACTGCTGCCAGTTCAGAGTTACAATTGCTTTCAGAGTTACAACTACTGCTGAACTTGAAGGAAAATACTCTAAGTAGTTAGTACTGCTAGAAGAAAAGTTACTACTGCTAGTATTAACTTACTACTGCTGAAGAGTTAAAGCTGTTAGAGTTAGAGATACAACTGCTAGAGTTAGAGATACAACTGCTAGAATGTTTAGTTTGTACTGCTTATGAGATAAACATGTATAGTCGGTTAGATAAATATAGAAAAGATTCTTTTAAGATTTATCTTGTATAGCAAGTAATTGTAAGCCGACTAGGACTCCTTAGTCTATAAAAGGAGGTCCTAGGGCATAGAGATAGATACGATTCTTTAGAAAACTTTAAGGTTGTAAACCCTAATACTTTTGAGTATTCGTATTATTAATAATATTGAAGTGTTTTAATTGATATTCAGTGTTAAGTTCTTCTTAAGATTAAAGTTTAGATTCCGCATAAACTTTAATATATTCCAAGATAGTTTCTATACCTAGTTGTGTTAGATTTATCTAGCATAGCTAAACCTTTACAAGCTAAGGGATTTGATCAAGTGTTCAACTGGGATCAACAATTTTTCAAAAATTTGCTTAATATGTGCTTAAAATGCTTAAATTTAAAATTTTTCTAGCATGTTTTTGTTAAATATAAGTTGCATGACCGCACACATAACCCTTATTTCCAAATTGCGAGAATTAAGCCTTATCCGTTTCCCAATATTTTACCCAAATTCCACAAAAATATGAGTGTGCCAGTGACTTGTAGTAAACTTTAGAACTTGGCTTGTATACTATTCGAGACCACCATAATGAGTATTATTGTTATAATTGGAGTGACTTGTCTAACTTGTTAAATTTATAGGATTACACACAAATAGCATATATATGTTGTGTTATATTAACTAACTACACTGGTTAGTTAATCCCCATGATAAACCCTTTGTTACTCTTATTATTAGAGTAAGATACCCCTAGAAAAACCCTTAAAGCCATTCCTTTCGTTTCTTACACCAATTTAAATTGTTTCGTTACACCTTTACACTTTAGCCTACCCTGTAGATTTAATTCGTGGTTAGTCGCTTTTGGTAAAGTGTGTATTCCCTGCGTTTCCTGTGTTCGTGTGTGTAATTATTATCTTTGGTTAGGTCGGGAATTGCACAATGCAATGGAGTGAAAGTAGATATTGTATTTTTGATTTTCGTGTGTTTACTACTTTCAATATTACCTTTATGTCTGAAGTTATGAAAAGTATGGAGAAAAATTATCCAGGTTGATTGTGATAGTGATGTGGTGAAATTTTACACCATTTTATTTGATGTTTAAAAAAAATCAAAAATATATAAAAGAAAAAGAAAGAAGAAGTTGGTAAGTTATATAAACCAACAATGTAAAGTTATGTACTAGTAGAGATATCGCTACTGCTTGTTGTATTATATTTATTGATTGCAAGGGAGTTGGCCGTTATGGGAACGCCAACTAAGGTTTATTCTCTTAATGAGATATTATTTAGTTTAATGCATGTCTACCTACTAAAGCATGAGTTTCCATGTTAAAGCGTGAGTTAGTCTATGATTTGTGTCTTATTCATGGGATGGTTGGGAAGTGATTAACCACACTTGTTAGGACTTAATCTATTTGTTTTGTTTATTTTATTTAACACCAATTATTTCCCAATTGTTATCCTTACCTTTTTACCAAGATGCTATATTCGTTGTTAGCTTTCGAGCATCCAAATATGGTAACGGCTAAGTGAGAATATCAAAAGCATGAATAAGGTAGTGACCATCCGAGTTTTAGATTAATTGAATAACGCGCCATCAATCTAGAGTATATCTTGGTGACCATCCGTTATGAAAATAACGCGCCAGCGAACCGAGATACACACTAGTGACCATCCGTTGTTTGAGGAATCGAGGACTCGCGGCAGCGAGCTACTAAGTTTGTGCAGGAGATGTTTAAACAAAGCTAGGTTTAACCCTTAAGCCTTATCATAACCCAATTTACCGCTTTAGACTTGCCACTCCTTAGCTTTAGTGGTGGAGATGTGTATCCTTGCCAAGCTTATGATAAAATATTCGTCACGACCAAGCAATTGAGCGAATTACTTAAATGTTACCACATAGATTAGTTGAGTGATTTGAGTGATTTCATTTTCCTACTTCGTGAGGTGTTTGGTTGTGCAATTATGATTAAAATGAATGAGTGCTTAAAACTATAAAAATAAATCCTAAGCTGTATTTAGGATACATTTTCATAAGTTTAAATCTAAGGTTTACTTGAGGACAAGTAAAGTTCAAGTGGGGGGATATTTGATGATATCAAATAAGTACATTTTATTGGCATCATTTATCCTATGTTATTCGCTTGTTTTATGTTATTTTATATGAGAATCGATACTTAATCGCTTACTTTTGTAATTCTCAGTTATAAACAAGCATTTGGTGAAACTTAGCTATTTTGGACTTAAATTGGAGCAAAATGGATCAAGTTGGAAAAGTATACTAAACTGAAGGAAGATACGCCGTATCATTCTAGACAGATACGCCGTACATAAAGACTTAGACAAATATGAAGACCATTTCCTGACTTTAAAGCATGGGCCGTATGAATTTATCTCATACGCCTTATATGAAACCTTGGTCAACGAGAAGATCTGACTTGTTTTACTCCAGATACGACCTATGACATTCCAGATGTGCGGCTTATTGATCTCAAGACTTCACCAAGATAATCCAAGATACTGAAGAACATGCGTCGCATGAAGACTGAAGGTACGCCTTATCTTATGGCGGTGTATGAATATTCCTAAATATTATAATCTTTGACCCCACGCGAAGTTACCTAGATACGCCGTATCAACTTAGTTGATACGCCGTATCGAGCCTGCTGACAGAAAGTATAAATACCCCATTCGATAGCCGCATTAGGTGTGACACAAAAACCATAAGGAGAAGAATACAGATGAATTGGCAGCACAAGACACAACCTAAAAGAAGAATTCAGAGCAGTAAGAAGGTCCTGCTAGTACTTTAATTCATAGAAAAACTAGTTTATTTGTATTAGCAATCTGTAAATGGTTGAGTTAGTTTCTTTTTCACTATTTGATCGGACTTAATAGTTTCCAGCTGTTATAAAGAGTATTTGATGTTTATTTGGTTTCTTTATCCACGTGCTTTGATTACATATTAGAATTTATCGCGCCTTGTCAACGTAGGCTCGCGCAATTACTTCATTAACATCATTTGCATAGTTAATGTAAGCCTGTAAAAGGGATAAATAATACATAAACCTAGTAATCATTAAGTGTTTACACGCCTATAACTAAGACTCCACTTAGAGAGAATAGATTTTAGCACTTATCTTATACAGCTAAGCAATTAAACGTGTGACAAGTTTTCCTACTATCGGATTGACCTCTTATCTGTGTTTGTTTTCTATCTGTGTACGTGTTGGCCATTCGCTTATTCGTTCTCTACTTCTATTTACTATTTACTTAATCTACACGATCGTCCCAGTCTCTCAGGCTGAAAACCCCCTTGCATTAGATTAGGGCATTAGAACTAACTTAGGATTAAAATACTGATAGATATCTAGGTGTTAACGTTCCACTCTTAGTGTTCGACACTCTACTTACCAACTAGCTACATTGATCGGGTACACTGCTTGTTAGTGTGTGTTATAGGATAAGTCGGCTAAATATAAATTTAAAATTTGATATTATAATCTATTCTACAACGATATACGCACGTATCAGATATGAAGAAATTGAAGAAAAATATGCATGCTATTCAAGTAGGATGCGAGACTTGTGGTGGAGCTCACCTCGCCAAAGATTGCCCATTGAACGATGAAGATGAAAGAGTTGAGGAAGTCAAGTATGGTGAAAGCAGACCTTTTCAAGGAAACAACAATGGAGCAAGATATCGTGTGGGACCTCAAGGCTACTACTCAAGAGTTGACAACCGAACACCTTTTAGAGAGCGGAGATCTAATTGGGAAGAGTCAATTCAAAAGTACCTTGATAATTCTGCTAAGAAGCATGCTGAGCGTGAGGAATGGCTGAAGAAATTTCAAGAAGGAACCAGTTTGAATCTCAAGGCTCATGATGAGACACTTAGAAGTCTTGAGGCTAAAATTGGGCTACTAACAAATGAGGTTCAAGAGCAAAACAAGAGAGACAAGGCTAGTTGTTCTAAGGACCCCGGAGCGTGCAAAGCAATATTAACAACAGTCGAGAACTCCTTTACACTCCTTTTAGGTACTCGGACGAAGAACTTGATTACTTTTCTAACTTGTCTAAACAGGATGAACCCGAGTGCGAGGATGGAAATGAAGACTTCATAGAGCCATTTCCAGAAAAGAGAAGCTGGTTTATAGATGAACCAATAATGGTGGGAGAGGGAATCAAGTTGAATGAGCGTTGTTCAGCCGTCGTTCAAAACCTCTTACCTCCAAAGGAAAAAGACCCAGGAAGTTTTCTTCTTCCTTGCTCCATTAATAATTTATGCGTCAATAATGCTCTAGCCGACCTTGGGGCTAGTATTAGCATCATGCCATTTTCTATGTGCAAAAGACTTAACTTAGGTCCTATCAAACCTATTTGCATGACTATAGAAATGGCCGACAGAACTGTTAGCATACCCAAGGGAGTTTTAGAAAACGTCTTAGTTAAAATTGACAAGTTCACTTTTCTGGTGGATTTTGTCATCCTTGATATGGAAGAGGACCTAGAAATACCTTTAATTCTAGGAAGACCCCTCCTTGCTACAGCACGGGCTGTAATCGATGTTTTCAATAAACGTATTTCTTTAGAAATTGAGAACGATAAACTCGTTTTTAACATGGATGAAAGGGGAAAATGTCATCCAATAGAGTCTGTGTGTGTCATTAACAAGGAAACAACCAGAAAGGGTGGGTCTAGAAGTACTGACATGGCTCCTATACATCAAACAGTACACGAGCACCAATAAACTAATAGTATCGATACTTCTAGTGCTGTTTTGCAGGAAATTAATGTTGGTTTGGAAGACAGAAGAAAGTTACGCCGTAACTTTACAAGTGATTTACGGCGTAACCAGGGTACTGACGTGGTAGGAGCTAGCTTACCACCAAATACCAAATGCATATCGGTAGAAGAGAATCCTGAACTCAAGGTGATGGTTAGCTCATCCTTAACCAGTAAAGAAACGGAGACTATAACAAGACTCGCAACTCAATATCAAAAGAAAACCAATGATGATAGAAGGAAGGTGGAGTTGAAATATCATTGGTGCAAGGCTATACCGGTGGACCATGCAAAAGGATACAACTTATGGGCATCCTGTGATCCGAATGTGGATCTGTGTGATGGTGGTGGTGACAAAGTCAAGATACGAAATAACAAGCATCTATGGACTTCGACTAATGACAAAGAAAGAATGAACCTCAAATGGGAAGGAACAATACCATTCGACGATTGGATTTGTGTCGTGTATGGTAAGATTGATAGAGAAGAGAAAGGTAACATTTGGGAGAGCCTGAACCGTTCCCATGATGATGAAATCCCCATCACCAAGGACGACCATGAAGCACGCGAAACGAAGCTCACTGAAAACAGGGTTGAGCAAAAGCATGATACAAGAAGTACAAATGAAAGAAATCATTGGTGCGAGAAGATTAGAGTTGGAGGCGCCAATGGGGATGAATTTTTGGCTTCTTGTGACCCTTATGACAAAAACTGTAATGGAGGAAGTGGCATGGTAAGGTTTGGAGATGATGAGTATTTGTGGTCATCCACAAACGATGATAAAAGAAGTGAGCTACCATGGGTAGATAGGTTAGGATTTGACGATTGGATCAAGATTAGGTACGGTAAAGTGGATACTTTAACTAGAGAGAAAATTTGGAACAGGTGCATGAATGAAGAAGCATGCATGGATGAAGAAGCTCCAAGCAATGACGTGAATCCTGATGATGCCAAGGATGATGATAAGAATGAATACCAAACAAGGTGGGGGTGAAGAGAAAGACCGTTGCAAACGTGAGCTTATCGAGGATAAGCTTGATGATGAATGGTTCAAAGGTACATAATCTGACGATGACGATTTAGATGGAATTTTAGACTACCTTGACTTACAAGGGCATGATGGGTTCACTGATCCCAATCATGAGGCGTACGAACAATGAAGATGCAAGCTTTTAGGCATACCTTACAAGAGACCCCATCCAATTGTTGTATAAAAAATTAAAATCACTAGGTACCATTCAGGGCCTGATGAGAAATTTTCTAAAGTACGGAAAATTGAGAAGAAGGAGTTTCTACGCACCGCTACGAATGTTGCATGGGTAAGGCACAATCTTATGAGAGAGATGGATGCGGTTGGGCAAATCCATCGGGAACCTTGAACCATGAGTCTAACTTACAGACTCGGTAATAAACAAAAGTGCTCTTTCGGGAGACAACCCGAATTATCCCTTTTTCCCTTTTTATTAGTTTAATTGGGTTTGGTTTGTTTTGTTATGACTTTTTACAGGTTTGGAGAAAGACGGGTGGCATGGAAACGCACCATGGAGTCTTTCACTCCTGGAAATCCTCTCAGAGAGTTTCTACGGCGTAACTTACTGCTTAGGTTACGCCATAACCATCGTCAGATATCTACATTTTTGTCAGGTGTCATTACTTACGGCGTAACTCAATTCATGAGTCTACGCCGTAACTTTCTCTTGTACCAGAAATTTTTTAATTTTTAATTAACTTACATACCAAAACCTTGTATTAGTTTTTAAATGAACTTTGTGGGTGTGTTCCCTATAAACCCTCATGAGACTTCACTCGTCCACTCGGGATACCGAGTGGTTTAAAAGGCTTGTTGCATATGCTAAATGCAATCATGATTCCTACGAAAGTGAGTTAGGTTTCTTTGTTTGTTTTTATTTTTCTTTTTATTTTAGATTTATGCTTGTGGTAGTAACGTGATTTCATGGATTTGGAGTTTGCTCATTAGTCGAAGCGAAGGCATGTTTTCTCAAACATGATCCTTCTTCCATTTTAAAGAGAAAATTTCAGGGGAGCTCTCGTTCTAATTCTTCTTTTTCTCCTTTATTATTTCATGATTACGTACAAAAGGGACTTTGTACATTTCAAGTGAGGGGACGGGAGTAGAATTATAACTTGAACTTTATTTTGCCCATTTTTCTAGTTTATTTTGAAAAATTATGCCATTTTTAAAATTTTGACATGTTTTTCTTAACCTAACTAGAATAGACCTTAGCCGAGCGCACTATACCCTTTGATTTCCTTGGTGAGGTTTAGCCTTTCAGTTTCCCCATTTTACTCAAATCCACCAAATATTGAGTATGTCGGTAGTTTGTAAACTTTAGAACTTGGCTTTTACATCATTTCGAGACCATAGACGAGTAGTGTGTCAAGTTAGCTTGATACATTTGGGAGGGACATTTTGAGAAGGCAATGTTTAGGATTTACACCAAATAGCCCATATGTGTTTAATTGTGTTCGTTTATCGATTAGTCACCTCGACTTTTTGACCCCCTTGTTAAACCCTTTTGTTGCACTCACCTTTAGTGCAAGATACCCCTAGTTACACCCTTTCGAGCCATTCTTTTTGTTTCTTCACCCATATATTGTATTGTTCGTTACACCTATTCGCCTTAGCCTACCGTGTAGTCTTAGTTTGTGATTGGGAAGTCATCGTTTGCCTAATTTTGAGGTTTGGGTAGAGAGATTCGGGAATCACACCTACGTTGAAGACATATCATTGAAGATCATTGAAGACCCCCCGTATTCCTCATATATGATTCATCTCAAGTCGGGGAATGTCTATTTACTGTTTGTAGTTGAAAAAAAATAGTAGTTTATTTATTTAATGTTGTAAAAAGGATAGTGTATGTATCATTAGCACTAATCCTTAAGTATTGGAGCTTATTGGACGAAGAATCGAGGAGCCTACCTCGATCACATGGAATTGAAGATTGAAGTTGATGGCTAATCTACATCAACTATTTTTGAAGACTAAGTTAGTGTGCACCTCGCCATATGACATTTACATTGGCACACTAACTTATTACATCATGATCCGGTTTTCGCATCTTGAAGCTTGGACTTTGGATGGACGGTGGGCGGTGACAACTTGGTTATAGGCTAAGACTATTTGCTTGTTTATTTTTATTTTTCACGATTTATGTGCATCCCATGTCTTATCCTACCCTTTAGTCATGAACCAAACTTAGGTGAGGGAGTGAGCAGTCAATGGTGTCTTAGCCATAGATTTGGTCATGTATCAATGGTCTTTGTCTCCTTCGCTGTAGTATGCTAGTAATGACAAATCACCCCTAGCCTTATATTTATTCCTCCAACATTGCCTTTAAAGAGTGTCTTGACCTTAGCTCTAGTGGTGGAGATTTGTGTAACTGCCAAGCCTATGATAGAATACATGCTACGACCGTGCAATGAGTGACCACCCCGAAATTGACACTTAGAATAGAGAGAGTATGAGTGTTTTGTTCCTATTTCTTGAGGTGTTCGGCTTTGATATATTCTAGCATAGGAAGTTTTTAAACTCATATTTTCCATGTCTCTTGGGAGATATCTTTTTAAGAATTATTCTAATAAGGTCTACTTGAGGGCAAGTAGAGTTCAAGTGGGGGGATATTTGATAACATCAAATAGTCCTGATATTTTAGTGTTAATTTCCCCCTAATATGCTCATCATTTGTATCAATTTACTTGAATATATACTCTTATTTGTTTATTTTTAGTTTTCAGGTTACTAATGAACATTGGAACGAAGAGACACGGATTTGGAAGGTTTTTAATGCAAATACACAAGATTATGCTGACCAGACAAAGGTTACGGCGTAAATCCATACTCTACTTACGCCGTAACATGGATTTATACTAGAAGACCAAAGTCAACGTTGACCAAGGTTACGGCGTAACTCCTTCAGAGGTTACGCCGTATATATGTTTCCAAGACTTAGAAGATTTTCGTGGTCCAAAGAAGTTACGACGTAACCAATTACAAGGTTATGGCGTAAAACCATTAACGAGGGTTCTACGTCCGTAACCTATCTTTAGGTTACGCCGTAATATAATCACTTTGGATAAGATCGTCCTAGATCCAAAGGTTACGGCGTAACTAATCCTAGTGGTTACGCTGTAACTTAGTTGAGGCTATAAATACAAGCCCTAATTCCGCATTTTTACATATCCTCTCAACACAAAACAACCAGAGACGATTAAGGCTTCAAGGAGGACGATTTCCAGCAACATACAAGTCATTTCCAAGGGAGAATTCACGCTAATCACTGCATAACTTTTAGTATTTCATATTACTTTAACTAGAGAGAAAATTTGGAACTGGTGCATGAATGAAGAAGCATGCATGGATGAAGAAGCACCAAGCAATGATGTGAATCCTGATGATGCCAAGGATGATGATAAGAATGAATACCAAACAAGTTGGGGGTAAAAGAGAAAGACCGTTGCAAAAGTGAGCTTATCGAGGATAAGCTTGATGATGAATAGTTCAAAGGTACAGAATCTGACGATGACGATTTAGATGGAATTTTAGACTACCTTGACTTACAAGGGCATGATGGGTTCACTGATCCCGATCATGAGGCGTACGAACAATGAAGATGCAAGCTTTTAGGCATACCTTACAAGAGACCCCATCCAATTGTTGTATAAAAAATTGAAATCACTAGGTACCATTCAGGGCCTGATGAGAAATTTTCTAAAGTACGGAAAATTGAGAAGAAGGAGTTTCTACGCACCGCTACGAATGTTGCATGGGTAAGGCATAATCTTATGAGAGAGATGGATGCGGTTGGGCAAATCCATCGGGAACCTTGAACCATGAGTCTAACTTACAGACTCGGTAATAAACAAAAGTCCTCTTTCGGGAGACAACCCGAATTATCCCTTTTTCCCTTTTTATTAGTTTAATTGGGTTTGGTTTGTTTTGTTATGACTTTTTGCAGGTTTGGAGAAACACGGGTGGCATGGAAATGCACCATGGAGTCTTTCACTCCTGGAAATCCTCTCAGAGAGTTTCTACGGCATAACTTACTGCTTAGGTTACGCCATAACCATCGTCAGATATCTACAGTTTTTTCAGGTGTCATTACTTACGGCGTAACTCAATTCATGAGTCTACGCCGTAACTTTCTCCTGTACCAGAAATTTTTTAATTTTTAATTAACTTACATACCAAAACCTTGTATTAGTTTTTAAATGAACTTTGTGGGTGTGTTCCCTGTAAACCCTCACGAGACTTCACTCGTCCACTCGGGATACCGAGTGGTTTAAAAGGCTTGTTGCATATGCTAAATGCAATCATGATTCCTACGAAAGTGAGTTAGGTTTCTTTGTTTGTTTTTATTTTTCTTTTTATTTTAGATTTATGCATGTAGTAGTAACGTGATTTCATGGATTTGGAGTTTGCTCATTAGTCGAAGCGAAGGCATGTTTTCTCAAACATGATCCTTCTTCAATTTTCAAGAGAAAATTTCAGGGGAGCTCTCGTTCTAATTCTTCTTTTTCTCCTTTATTATTTCATGATTACGTACAAAAGGGACTTTGTGCATTTCAAGTGAGGGGACGGGAGTAGAATTATAACTTGAACTTTATTTTGCCCATTTTTCTAGTTTATTTAGAAAAATTATGCCATTTTTAAAATTTTGACATGTTTTTCTTAACCTAACTAGAATAGACCTTAGCCGAGCGCACTATACCCTTTGATTTCCTTGGTGAGGTTTAGCCTTTCAGTTTCCCCATTTTACTCAAATCCACCAAATATTGAGTATGTCGGTAGTTTGTAAACTTTAGAACTTGGCTTGTACATCATTTCGAGACCATAGACGAGTAGTGTGTCAAGTTAGCTTGATACATTTGGGGGGGGGGGACATTTTGAGAAGGCAATGTTTAGGATTTACACCAAATAGCCCATATGTATTTAATTGTGTTCGTTTATCGATTAGTCACCTCGAATTTTTGACCCCCTTGTTAAACCCTTTTGTTGCACTCACCTTTAGTGCAAGATACCCCTAGTTACACCCTTTCGAGCCATTCTTTTCGTTTCTTCACCCATATATTGTATTGTTCGTTACACCTATTCGCCTTAGCCTACCGTGTAGTCTTAGTTTGTGATTGGGAAGTCGTCGTTTGCCTAATTTTGAGGTTTGGGTAGAGAGATTCGGGAATCACACCTACGTTGAAGACATATCATTGAAGATCATTGAAGACCCCCCGTATTCCTCATATATGATTCATCTCAAGTGGGGGATGTCTATTTACTGTTTGTAGTTGAAAAAAAATAGTAGTTTATTTATTTAATGTTGTAAAAAGGATAGTGTATGTATCATTAGCACTAATCCTTAAGTATTGGAGCTTATTGGACGAAGAATCGAGGAGCCTACCTCGATCACATTGAATTGAAGATTGAAGTTGATGGCTAATCTACATCAACTATTTTTGAAGACTAAGTTAGTGTGCACCTCGCCATATGACATTTACATTGGCACACTAACTTATTACATCATGATCCGGTTTTCGCGTCTTGAAGCTTGGACTTTGGATGGACGGTGGGCGGTGACAACTTGGTTATAGGCTAAGACTATTTGCTTGTTTATTTTTATTTTTCACGATTTATGTGCATCCCATGTCTTATCCTACCCTTTAGTCATGAACCATACTTAGGTGAGGGAGTGAGCAGTCAATGGTGTCTTAGCCATAGATTTGGTCATGTATCGATGGTCTTTGTCGCCTTCGCTGTAGTATGCTAGTAATGACAAATCACCCCAAGCCTTATATTTATTCATCCAACTTTGCCTTTAAAGAGTGTCTTGACCTTAGCTCCAGTGGTGGAGATTTGTGTAACTGCCAAGCCTATGATAGAATACATGCTACGACCGTGCAATGAGTGACCACCCCGAAATTGACACCTAAAATAGAGAGAGTATGAGTGTTTTGTTCCTATCTCTTGAGGTGTTCGGCTTTGATATATTCTAGCATAGGAAGTTTTTAAACTCATATTTTCCAAGTCTCTTGGGAGATATCTTTTCAAGAATTATTCTAATAAGGTCTACTTGAGTGCAAGTAGAGTTCAAGTGGGGGGATATTTGATAACATCAAATAGTCCTGATATTTTAGTGTTAATTTCCCCCTAATATGCTCATCATTTGTATCAATTTACTTGAATATATACTCTTATTTGTTTATATTTAGTTTTCAGGTTACTAATGAGCATTGGAACGAAGAGACACGGATTTGGAAGGTTTTTAATGCAAATACACAAGATTATGCTGACCAGACAAAGGTTACGGCGTAAATCCATACTCTACTTACGCCGTAACATGGATTTATACTAGAAGACCAAAGTCAACGCTGACCAAGGTTACGGCGTAACTCCTTCAGAGGTTACGCCGTATATATGTTTCCAAGACTTAGAAGATTTTCGTGGTCCAAAGAAGTTACGACGTAACCAATTACAAGGTTATGGCGTAAAACCATTAACGAGGGTTCTACGTTCGTAACCTATCTTTAGGTTACGCCGTAATATAATCACTTTGGATAAGATCGTCCTAGATCCAAAGTTTACGGCGTAACTATTCCTAGTGGTTACGCTGTAACTTAGTTGAGGCTATAAATACAAGCCCTAATTCCGCATTTTTACATATCCTCTCAACACAAAACAACCAGAGACGATTAAGGCTTCAAGGAGGACGATTTCCAGCAACATACAAGTCATTTCCAAGGGAGAATTCACGCTAATCACTACATAAGTTTTAGTATTTCATATTACATTTTTATATTTAATTCCATGTCTTCATTCATGATGTTAAACATTGAATTTTCTGTATGCTTTAATATGAGAGGCTAAACACCTTTGGTGTTAGCCTAGTTATGAAATTGTTAATGTTATGATGTAGTTTTCTCGTTCTTTATCGCTTTATATGTATACTTTCTTTGCTTATTTCGGGACACCCTTGTTTTGGTAGCTTGGAAGTTTGGGTAGTATCTAGGAAGCTAGGAGAATTGAATCAGGTTGCGAGTAGTGGTAAGAATTGACCATAGAACGATCACTACCTTGCGTGCGAATTATACTAAACGAGCACCTTCCAAACGGAAAAGCTTAAGAAGTTAGGGGAACCTAATATCCGAAAGGCCGGGTTCCATTGAATAAGTCTTAGATCGTAGCGGCACTTAATGACTCTTCCATTTCGTAAACCCACGAACTCTTGTAATCATTAGGTTACGGAATAGGACGTTATGGAAGATAGGACTAGACGAATTGACCAACTGAGTCTAGTGACTTAAACCCCCATGTGGAGCGATAGAAAACATTAATTAGAAAACGTAATCATAGCTTAACAAGATTAGTAACTAGGCTAGCACATTTCTCCCTATTGATATCTTTCCACGTTTTAATTGCTTTTATTTTATTTCATTTCTTTAGTTTAATTAATCAATCTACAAAAACCCCTTTAAAACCAGTGACACTAGAACTTAAATTAGATCCACGCGCATAGC